>LR738710.1:16841640-16857182 GCA_902687465.1 Secale cereale | reverse complement strand
CGGGGGGTTAGGGGGCGGCGAGAGGGCGGCGGTGGTGGCGATTGGGGTAGGATGAGAGGGATGGGATCGAGTGGTAGCAGAGAGGTAACCTGTGCCGTTAACGTTAGGTGCACACTTAGGTAGCATTTTCTTTGCCGTCTACCAGCGGATGGCAAAGAGGTGGGGTGGACCGTTGCAGTGTACTCGCATCTAGTGGACCCCACCACCACCTCTTTGCCGTCTGCTGGCGGACGACAAAGTACTTGCTGATGGCAAAGATAATCTTTGCCACCAGCTAGTGCTTTGTCGTCTGTTATTTGGTAGTTGATGGCAAAGGCTTTCTTTGCCGTCCGCTAGCTGACGGCAAAGAACTGACAGACGGCAAAGTCCCTGATTCTAGTTGTGTAGTGTATTAAGTTCATGGAGAAATGGTGTAATGCAATAAGAACAGTGATATGATGCAGACAAGATCTATTAATGTAAGAATAGACCCCATCTTGTTATCCTTAATAGCAACGATACATACGAGTCTCGCAACCCCTTCTGTCACTAGGTGGGGACATCGTAAGATCAAACCCATCACAAAGCACCTCTTCCCATGACAAGAAAGATCGATGTAGTTGGCCTAACTAAATCAAAGATTCGAAGAAGAAATACGAGTCTTTGAATAATCATGCATATAAGAGATCAAAGAAGAGTCAAATAATATTCATGGATATAGATCTGATCATAAACTCAAAATTCATCGGATCCCAGCAGACACACCGCAAAAAGTCATTACATCAAAAAGATCTCCAAGAGATCATTATATTGAGAGACAAAAAGGGAGAAAAAGCCATCTACCTATTGCCTACGAACCCGTAGGTCTAGGTGGACTACTCACGCGTCATCGGAGAGGCACGAATGAGGATGATGAACCCCTCCGTGATGGTGTTAGATTGTATCTCATGGTTCTGGAACTTGCGGCGTCTGGAATTGTGTTTCGTCTGCTCCTCTAGGGTTTCTGGAATTTATGAGAATTTACAGAGCGAAGAGGCGGTGGAGGAGACCCACATGGGCCCCACAACCCACAAGGGAGCTATAGGGGCCTCTAGTACGCCCTGGTGTCTTGTGGGCCCCATGATCCTCCCGCAGGTGCTTCCTTGGCTTCCAAGTTGTCTTCTGGTAAGAAAAACTCCAAACAATTTCGGTGCATTTGGACTCCGTTTGATAGGGATATTCTGCGAAGTAAAAACAAGCAAAAAACTGCAACTGGCATTGGGCACTATGTCAATAGGTTAGTCCCAAAAAATGACATGAAGTTGCTATAAAATGATTGTCAAAAATCCAAGAAAGATAATATAACAACATGGAACCATAAAAAATTATAGATACATTGGAGACGTATCAATGATCTGTCAGGACCGGTTTTCCAATAAAACCTTTATTGAAAAATCGCCCCTTTCATCAAGCTAGTATAGAGAAATCCTCCATACTGGCAGACAAATCCTTGATACAGAAATCCAGAAGTGCTGAATATAATACAGGGTTGAGCTGAGGCTGCTCAACAATTTATTACAAGCACGCCAATATTATACATAGAGGCGGATATGACACAACTGGATATGGTGGCATAACTACTAACTCGTGGATATGGTGGTAGTGGATATGTCACAGCGGTGTGGGTGGCGTGACTCCAGTATCTTACACTCATCAAGCGCCGGAGTGAGGCTTGATGATTTTATTATGGTGGCGGAAGCGTATATAATACAAGTGACCAACTCCAGGATCGCAAGGGACTGACTGGGACTCCTCTAGGCGTCGGACTCGCTATCGAATTCTTCATCCATAAGATCGCCTTCGTCAACATCTGGCCAAATCAACAAGCCAGGTGAGTACTTTGAATGTACTCGCAAGACAGTTTGGACACAAGATATAACAATTGCAAACATGATGCACAAGAGCAATAATGCACACGTAAGTAATTCAATTAGTGTTGCAAGATAAATAAATAGCGGAAGACCAATCGGGTGTCTGGAGCGACGCCTCGAAAGGTAAAATAGAATAAACGTGCCACAGTCGGGCGTCAGGGCGACACCGCAAAAAGGGCTTATATCAAGGTAAATAACAAGAATGCCACAGTCGGACGTCTGAGCGACATCACATAAAGGGCTTATATCAAAAGTAAATAACATGAATGCCACAGTCGGACGTCTGAGCGACATCACGTAAAGGGCTTATATCAAAAGTAAATAACATGAATGCCACAGTCGGACGTCTGAGCGACATCACGTAAAGGGCTTATATCAAAAGTAAATAACATGAATGCCACAGTCGGACGTCTGGGCGACATCACATAAAGGGCTTATGTCAAAAGTAAATAACATGAATGCCACAGTCGGACGTCTGGGCGACATCGCATAAAGGGCTTATATCAAACAAGGAAAAAAAATTTTTGAGTAGTTCCTGGAGGTAGCACCGTCCTAAGGAATACTCGGCACACAAAAGTAAACGGGTTAGTCCATTCACAGAGGTAACGATCAACCGAGTTTACCCTTGTCAGAAATATTAATCCTACAGAGACTGACACTGAGACTGACACGGATCTGCTAACCAACGTCCTTGTCCAAGGACTTGATTATGCGAATGGTTTTGACTCTGCAGAGTTTGTACCTTACCACAGCCAACGGATTTCAGTAGTCACCAAGGACTAGTTCCGTCCACGGTATTTTAGAAGAAAACACATCTAACCGGTACACACCCATTCCACATTCCGCTGCCAGGAATCACCCTAGGCAACGTTCACGAAGACTCTTGAGGCGGGGAGGCCACTCCTCGAATAGCATGGGATCAAATTTATACCGCGCGCTCTAAGGGGTGCCCCCCTCTCGGTCCCAACCGGAAACACCCATGCCCCCTGACCGGATGACGGCTTTAATCCAGGGCCATGGAACCTTCATCACGGCCTCTCTATTTGGTGTGTACCAGGAAGAGGTTTGCAACATACTAAACCGTATTCTTTGCAGAAAACATGTGGTAGCACAACAAGGAAAAAAAAATGGACGGGATCGAGACGTGGCCCACGTCAACACCGTGGATAAAAGTTGATGTAGAACTGGCATGCTCCAACAATACCAGTTTACATCTTATCATGCCACCACATGATCAGGCTGTTCTTCATCAACTGATCTCATCAAGTTTTGTAGCTCACTTGCAACTTACCGTGCATGGAATATAACATCCACCAAATGTTTATATAAACATGCCTTAAGAAAACCACACTAGCAAACATGAAAGACACTCATCATATCAAGGGTTCAAACATGCTTGCCTGGTTCGGAGTAGTCGGAGTCTAGTTCGGCGAAGTTTGCGGCTCCGTCACCTCCGTCGGTATCTACGGTATAAAGAGAAACCGAATACTACGTAAATACGGGCATGCGCAAAAAGTGTTCCAAATATTTTTCAAATAAATATGATAAAAAACTAGGCAGAAATATAAAGATGACAGAAAAAGAATCAACTAAAAATCCCTTTTAGTTTAAAAGTTATAAAGAAAACAGACCCAGGGACTAGTCTGTAATGAAACAGAAACTATCCAGGGGTTAGTTTGAATAAACAGAAAACGTTTCGGATGAAAATACGCCGAACCAAAAGGAAAGCGCACTTTGCCCGAAGGCGTTTTCAGAAAACGGTTCGAATAAAAAGAGAAAGCTGACAGGGGGGGCCCGCATGTCAGGTTTAAAAGAGGGGAACAGAGTCGCCGGCGCCAGAGGCCTGCGGTGATCGCCGGCGACGAACTACTGCGAGGCAGAGGGAGGGGGAGGTACCGGCGTGTTCAGGAGGCTCTTCCGCGTCGGTGGGTGGTGGAAGTGACCGAAGGGAGGGACCACAACGACGGCGACTTCCTCGACGGCGGACGGCGGCGTCGGGCGATGGTGGATCTCACCGGACGGGGTCTCTGACTGCAAATAGATGCTTGGGTTAGACTAGGTGGTGGACTAGGAGGCTGCTGACCGAGTTTGAGGAGCTGGGGTGCTCTCACCAGAGCGGAACTTGCCGGAGCCCGAAGCGGATCGGGGCGGCCGGAGTCGGGGAAGAAGGCCCTCCCGAGGCCCCTTGAGTGGTTTTGGCGAGGTTGTGGTGAGGTGTGGTGGGCGCGGTGGCTTCACAACGCCTCTGGAGCCCTATTTATAGGCGGGCGAGGGAGGTGCCGCGGACGGAGTATCTCCGGCGAGGGATTACGGCGAGGCAGGGGTCGGACAGGTAGTTTAAGTGGCTGAGCATCTTCAGTGTGGTCTACTGGCTCCATTCCGCGTCTAAGCCCGTCCGCATATGGCTTGCTCCGCTGTTTCAACGGAACGCCGCTCACGGGCTCGCCGGCGGCAGAGAGCGCGTTCTGCGCTACTCAGGCCACGGCGACGGTTCTGCAGCGCGCTTGGAGAGAGAAGAGGGACACGCGGAGGCCACCGGTGGCTTGGGCGGTGCGGAGCGGCGCCGTGTTGCAGGGTTCATCTCTGTTGGCCGCCACGGGCGGTACTGTCGCCGCTGGACTCGCCGGAGACGACGGGACAGCTCAGCACCGACGCCCACGTCCAGCCAACCAACCATGCGGCGCACGGATAAGGAGAGGGAGCAGTGCACAAGTGGCCAAGCGAGTCACTGGCGAGATGGGCGACGGCGACTGAAGAAAACGACACTGAAGACTGAAGTTTGACACTGAACTCTGAACTTAACAGAAACAGTGCAAGCAAAATGTTTGATGAAATGCTTAATGCATGTGGAGAATTTTCCTTGAGCTGGGACTTGGTGAGGGGGTCTCTTGATGCATCTGGGGGCTGTATGAATTTCCTCAGAATTTTTGGAAAGAAGAAAGGATGAATTTCACCAAAAATAGCAACTCTGCTCCAAACTTGCAGCAAGCATATTTTGAAAATTTTGAACTGATGACCAGTAGGTCTTGATGGATATGAGTTGAGGGTACTAAGGACTGGCCCTAGGAATTTATTTGGAGCAAAGATTCAAAAGGAAACTAGTAGTTCCTTTGTAAACCACTAGGGCTCAAATAAATGACAGAAAAAAATATTTTGTGGTGTAAATAAATAGAAATAAAATCTAGAGGAAGTTGAAACTTGCTGGAAATGATGCTTAACTTGACCCAAGATAGGAAAGAAGGTTTTGGAAGGAAGTTATCCACATAGGTCATGGCAAGAGAGTATTTTTGAATAGGTAGTAATAAATCCAAGGATTTAAAGAAGAATCTTTTTAACAAAAGGAATAGTAAAATGATCCAAAAGCACTTGTGTTGAACCAACACAAGTTGAAAGACCCTCAAAACCAGAGTTAAGATTGAGAAGGACTCATAAAAGGTTTTGCCATAACCAAAATTTGAGAAGGAAAGTACCTCCAAAGAAAATTTTAAATAACCTCCTTTAAATCAAATAAAGCATTTGGTAAAAACCAAACCAAAAATTTTGGGGTGTTACAACACCCGCCCCCTTAGGAAAAATCTCGTCCCCGAGATTTCAGCTGATCCTCAAATAGGTGTGGGTACTCTGTTCGAAGAAAATCCTCTCTCTCCCAAGTTGCTTCATCTTCGGTGTGGTTGCTCCACTGAACCTTGAAGAATTTAATTGTCTTCTGACGGGTCCTCCTTTCAGACTCCTCCAATATTTTTACTGGACGTTCCCTGTAGGTGAGGTCCGGTTGTACGTCAATGTTCTCATGAGATACACGCTTTTCTGGGTTGCTTACACACTTCCTCAATTGTGATATGTGGAACACGTCATGGACGTCAGATAGTTCTTTGGGTAGGTCTAGTTGGTAGGCCACTGTGCCTCTTCGTGCAGTCACCCGGAAAGGTCCAATAAAACGTGGTGCTAGCTTTCCTTTAATCTTGAATCGTTGCAGGCCCCGCATAGGGGATACTCTTAGATACACATATTCACCGGGTTCAAAACTGACTTCACGATGTTTTTGGTCATAATAACTCTTTTGTCGGCTCTGGGCTGTCTTGAGTTGGTCCCTGATTAATTTAACCTTCTCCTCAGCTTCTTTGAGCATGTCTGGGCCGAAGATACGGCTGTCTCCTGTTTCTGACCAATTTAATGGGGTACGGCATCTTCGCCCATATAACGCTTCAAAAGGTGCCATCTGTAGACTGGATTGGTAACTGTTGTTGTATGCGAACTCGGCATAAGGTAAACTTTCTTCCCAACTGGTTCCATAAGTGAGAACACATGCTCTCAGCATGTCCTCTAGTATTTGGTTTATACGCTCAGTCTGTCCTCCAGTCTGTGGGTGATATGCCGTGCTGAATACTAGTTGAGTTCCCAGAGCTTGTTGCAAATGATCCCAAAATTTAGAGACGAATTGAGTGCCTCTGTCGGATATTATGGTCTTTGGGACTCCATGCAGACAAACAATACGGGAAAGATAAAGCTTGGCAAGCTTCTGAGTGGTGTAGGTTGTCTTTACCGGAATAAAATGTGCCACTTTGGTCAACCTATCTGTGATGACCCATATGGCATCATTTCCGTGTCGTGACCGTGGTAGTCCGACAATAAAATCCATTCCAATCTCGTCCCATTTCCATTCAGGTATCTTGTTTGGCTGTAATAGTCCTGCTGGTTTTTGGTGCTCGGCTTTAATGCGCTGACATGAATCACAACAGGCAATGAATGTGGCTATATCCCTCTTCATACCGTGCCACCAAAATCTTTCCTGAATGTCCTTGTACATTTTTGTTCCTCCAGGGTGGATGGAATATGGAGCGGTATGGCCTTCGGTCAAAATTTGTTGTTTGAGGTCTTCTATATTTGGCACGCAAAGCCTGTCTCCGTACCATAATATCCCCTCATTGTCTATGACGAATTCTGAGGCTTTGCCCAGACTTACTTTTCGTTTTATGCCTTCGATGCTGGGGTGTCCATGCTGGGCTTTCTTAATTTGTTCCATTAGGGTGGGGTGTATTTCTAAATTTGATATAGAGCCTTCAGTGACCAACACCATGTTGAGTTTGGCAAACTCCCTTTGAAATTCTGGTCTCAAGTTTTGTGAACTGTCGTTGCTGGAGCTTGGATTACGGCTGAGAGCATCTGCCACTACATTTGCCTTTCCTGGATGGTAGTGAATGCCAACATCATAGTCTTTTACTAGCTCCAACCAGCGTCGTTGTCGCAAATTGAGTTCTGGTTGTGTGAAAATATATTGGAGGCTTTTATGGTCTGTATATATTTCACAACGATTTCCAAGCAAAAAGTGCCTCCATTCTTTGAGTGCATGAATAACTGCTGCCAATTCCAAGTCATGAGTGGGATAGTTCTCTTCATGCTTTCGCAGTTGCCTGGAAGCATATGCGACTACTTTGCCTTGTTGCATTAATACGCATCCGAGGCCTTTCCGGGACGCGTCGCAATATACTTCAAAATTTTTGTGTATGTCTGGTACGACCAATACTGGTGCTGTGGTTAATCTCTTTTTGAGTTCTTGGAAACTTTTCTCGCAATCCTCAGTCCACACAAATTTCTTATCCTTCTTGAGTAGCTGTGTCATAGGCTTTGCTATGGTGGAGAATCCTTCAATAAACCTTCTGTAATATCCAGCCATTCCCAGAAAGCTTCGTACGTCGGTTACATTGGCTGGTGGTTTCCAGTCGAGTACAGCCTTGACTTTTTCTGGGTCTACGGCAACACCTTCTTGGGTTAATACGTGGCCCAGAAAACCAACTTGTTTTAGCCAAAATTCACACTTACTGAATTTGGCGTACAATTGATGCTTCCTTAATTCTCCCAGCACAATTCTGAGATGTTTAGCATGTTCTTCTGGTGTTTTAGAATATACCAAAATATCGTCAATGAACACCACAACAAATTTGTCCATAAATTTCATGAACACTTTGTTCATGAGGTGAACAAAGTATGCGGGGGCGTTTGTCAGTCCGAACGGCATTACTGTAAATTCATATAATCCGTATCTGGAAGTGAATGTTGTTTTAGGGATATCTTCTGCCCGTACTTTTAACTGATGATATCCCGACCTTAAATCAATCTTTGAGAAGACCTTGGCTTGTGCAAGCTGGTCAAATAAATCATTGATCCGTGGCAGCGGATATTTGTTTTTGATGGTAACCATGTTGAGTGCTCGATAGTCTATACATAATCTCAGTGTCCCATCCTTTTTCTTGGCAAATAATACTGGCGAACCCCAAGGTGAGGAGCTGGCCCGGATAAATCCTTTGTCCAGTAATTCCTTTATTTGCTTCTTCAATTCTACCAACTCGGAAGGTGCCATCCTATAAGGTTTCTTGTAAATGGGAGTGGTTCCAGGTGCTAGTTCAATAGTGAATTCTATTTCCCGATCTGGTGGCATGCCTGGTAGCTCTTCAGGAAATACATCAGGAAACTCACATACCACTGGAACTTCCTTTAAATCTGAAATATCCACCTTGTTCAATCTTGGTCGTAATGATACTGGTCTTACTTGAGCTGTAATTTTTATCGTCTTCCCTTGGTGATGAGTGAGGATCACAGTTCGATTGAAACAGTCGATAAATCCCTTGTTGGTAGTTAACCAGTCCATTCCTAGGATAACATCCAATCCCTTATTTTCCAAAACAATGAGGTTTGCTCGAAACTTTAATCCCTCGAGCTCAATAATCACACCTTGGCAATAACTCTGGGTGATTTGCTTAATCCCGGGGGACTTGATGGTCATAGAATTTTCCAAGGGGAGAATTGAAAAATTATGCTGTAAAGCAAATTTCTTTGAAATGAACGAATGAGAAGCTCCAGAATCAAACAAAACCGTGGCAGGTATTGTGTTGACAGGAAACGTACCGAGTACGATATCCGGAGCATTTTGCGCTTCTTCCTTGGTCACATGGTTCACGTGACCCTTCTTGTGATTGTTGCTGGGATTGAAGTTGTTACGCTTGGGGGCTGAATTATTTCCACCATTATTTGTCTTGGGGGTCGAGTTTCTTGGCTTTGGGCATTGCTTGGCATAGTGTCCTTCCTCTCCACAAGCGAAGCAAGTAACGCCCGGGTGATACGTAAAATCTTTATCCCTTGCATGAAAATTCTTGTTTGAACGGGGAATATTGATTGCGGATTTGTTCGCCCCATTTTTCCGAGAATCAATCTTGTTCCGGTTGTCGCGAGATTGAGAAGTCTTGTCCCGCTTGCGCTTGCGAAAATCCTCCAAGCTACGGCGTTCATTCTCCAAGGTAATAGCTTTGTCCACAAGTGTTTTGAAATCCGGAAAGGTGTGCACGACCAGTTGGCATTTAAGTGCTGGTGCCAGGCCGTCCAGAAATTTTTCCATCTTTTTATTCTCAGTCATATGTTCTTCGTTGGCGTAGCGAGATAGTTGAGTAAACTGACTGTTGTACTCAGTCACTGACATGCTTCTCTGCTTGAGGTCATCAAACTCCCTTTTTTTTATCTTCATAATACTTCTGGGGATGTGCGCCCCACGAAAATTTTCCTTAAACTCCTCCCAGGTGATGTTGTTTTCATTGGGGTGCATATGTAGAAAATTTTCCCACCACGATGCAGCTGCTCCAGTAAGGTAGTGAGGTGCATAAAGTACTTTCTCACGGTCTGAACATTGTGCGATAATTAATTTCCTCTCAATGTCTCGAAGCCAGTCATCAGCCTCAAGGGGTTTATCCGTGTGGGAGAACGTCGGGGGACGCGTCTTTTGTAGTTCAGCCAACTTGGAATGCTGCTGGTATGGTTCACGGTGATTTCTCATGTTGATAATATGGTTCATCATTTCTTGATGTTGCTGCTGGCTTTGCTCATAAAGGCGGCATACTTGAGAAAGTGCTGCTTCACTGTTTTGCTGACTTGACTGCCCCTGAGTGAAATCGTTACTTGCCTGGGTACCATTATTTTCTTCCGGAGGGCTTCGCATGGAACGAGTCCATGGACGATGCATTTTCCGCTCTGGGGTATTTTGCAGAACTCATGAGAAAAACCGAGTAGCAAAGACAATTAATATTGCGAAGGCAGAAATTTTAAAACTCCAAGATTTTTCAAGAAAACACTTGATTGCGCAAGGAGAAGGACCGCTCAGTATCTTACAAGCAAGCCATAATTATACAATACTACACTCAGGATGTGTGTACACATTCCTGACCTGTTATTTAGGCTAGTGCACTTCTCCCAGTCCCTACATGATGCGCACACAAACTACTTCTCACCAAGCCTATGTACATATAAAACATATCATACAAGCAGGCACATCGCACGGCTGCTCGGCGCACTCAGTCGGAGATGGTAAATACTTCCTTCGGCCTGCCGAGGGTAAGCCCCAGTGCTGCTGGGGACTCAACTTCTTCCTCACTAATAGGCTCCAGGCGCGGGGTACTAGGTCGTGCGGTTGAAATGGGAGTGGTAGGCAGTGCAGCACGAACTGGGGTAGGAGCAATGACTTGGTCAAACTCCTCAGTGGTAGGTAGGCGGTGAGCGGTGGCTCGGATGGCAGGTGCATAGGATGATGAGGACGAGATGTATGACAGTGGTGGTGCTGTATGGAGCAGCTCCCTCCTGTTGGCAACACAGCCCTGAACTGAATCCATACGGGCAGCCACCAAGTCGTCCACGAGGTTGTCAAAAGCTGCCTCAAGAGCCTTGAGATACTCAACAAGCATCTCAACAGCATCATCTCGTTCTCCCCTAGTGCAAGCGAATGCATAGTGACAAGTGTACGGCACGTGGCAGGGGAGGTAGCGGTAGCGACGAGCCTTCATCGAAGGAAGAGCATCCCGGAGACGTGCTATTGCCTCACGGGCCGCCATCTGCATGGCATGCTTCTCTGTAGGCATGGCCCTCCCAACAAATCGGAAGCGGCGTAATTCAGAACGCCCTCCCTTGAATTGCACCGCAGCTTGGTGCATAGACACGCTGTCGCTGATCTTGTGCTCGTAGAGTGTGAACTCTGGACGAGTCGATGGCCCGATCGCGATCTTGACGATGGAGGCGAGGAGTTTGATAAACCCCTCAGGCACGTTGGCGAACACCTGTGATTCGCAGTCGCGGCCGGCCATCTACAAAAGTAGACAAAAATTCCAGATAGTCAAATCATAAATTTATGATGACTAACAGAAAAATTGCTACAATTGCAATATGCTAAAACAGCACCTATTACGCTAATAACCGATTAGCGAGCGCACCTAGTGGCTTCCTACAGTCAGCCTGGCTCTGATACCAAGGTTGTCAGGACCGGTTGTCCAATAAAACCTTTATTGAAAAATCGCCCCTTTCATCAAGCTAGTATAGAGAAATCCTCCATACTGGCAGACAAATCCTTGATACAGAAATCCAGAAGTGCTGAATATAATACAGGGTTGAGCTGAGGCTGCTCAACAATTTATTACAAGCACGCCAATATTATACATAGAGGCGGATATGACACAACTGGATATGGTGGCATAACTACTAACTCGTGGATATGGTGGTAGTGGATATGTCACAGCGGTGTGGGTGGCGTGACTCCAGTATCTTACACTCATCAAGCGCCGGAGTGAGGCTTGATGATTTTATTATGGTGGCGGAAGCGTATATAATACAAGTGACCAACTCCAGGATCGCAAGGGACTGACTGGGACTCCTCTAGGCGTCGGACTCGCTATCGAATTCTTCATCCATAAGATCGCCTTCGTCAACATCTGGCCAAATCAACAAGCCAGGTGAGTACTTTGAATGTACTCGCAAGACAGTTTGGACACAAGATATAACAATTGCAAACATGATGCACAAGAGCAATAATGCACACGTAAGTAATTCAATTAGTGTTGCAAGATAAATAAATAGCGGAAGACCAATCGGGTGTCTGGAGCGACGCCTCGAAAGGTAAAATAGAATAAACGTGCCACAGTCGGGCGTCAGGGCGACACCGCAAAAAGGGCTTATATCAAGGTAAATAACATGAATGCCACAGTCGGACGTCTGAGCGACATCACATAAAGGGCTTATATCAAAAGTAAATAACATGAATGCCACAGTCGGACGTCTGAGCGACATCACGTAAAGGGCTTATATCAAAAGTAAATAACGTGAATGCCACAGTCGGACGTCTGAGCGACATCACGTAAAGGGCTTATATCAAAAGTAAATAACATGAATGCCACAGTCGGACGTCTGGGCGACATCGCATAAAGGGCTTATATCAAACAAGGAAAAAAAAATTTGAGTAGTTCCTGGAGGTAGCACCGTCCTAAGGAATACTCGGCACACAAAAGTAAACGGGTTAGTCCATTCACAGAGGTAACGATCAACCGAGTTTACCCTTGTCAGAAATATTAATCCTACAGAGACTGACACTGAGACTGACACGGATCTGCTAACCAACGTCCTTGTCCAAGGACTTGATTATGCGAATGGTTTTGACTCTGCAGAGTTTGTACCTTACCACAGCCAACGGATTTCAGTAGTCACCAAGGACTAGTTCCGTCCACGGTATTTTAGAAGAAAACACATCTAACCGGTACACACCCATTCCACATTCCGCTGCCAGGAATCACCCTAGGCAACGTTCACGAAGACTCTTGAGGCGGGGAGGCCACTCCTCGAATAGCATGGGATCAAATTTATACCGCGCGCTCTAAGGGGTGCCCCCCTCTCGGTCCCAACCGGAAACACCCATGCCCCCTGACCGGATGACGGCTTTAATCCAGGGCCATGGAACCTTCATCACGGCCTCTCTATTTGGTGTGTACCAGGAAGAGGTTTGCAACATACTAAACCGTATTCTTTGCAGAAAACATGTGGTAGCACAACAAGGAAAAAAAAATGGACGGGATCGAGACGTGGCCCACGTCAACACCGTGGATAAAAGTTGATGTAGAACTGGCATGCTCCAACAATACCAGTTTACATCTTATCATGCCACCACATGATCAGGCTGTTCTTCATCAACTGATCTCATCAAGTTTTGTAGCTCACTTGCAACTTACCGTGCATGGAATATAACATCCACCAAGTGCTTATATAAACATGCCTTAAGAAAACCACACTAGCAAACATGAAAGACACTCATCATATCAAGGGTTCAAACATGCTTGCCTGGTTCGGAGTAGTCGGAGTCTAGTTCGGCGAAGTTTGCGGCTCCGTCACCTCCGTCGGTATCTACGGTATAAAAAGAAACCGAATACTACGTAAATACGGGCATGCGCAAAAAGTGTTCCAAATATTTTTCAAATAAATATGATAAAAAACTAGGCAGAAATATAAAGATGACAGAAAAAGAATCAACTAAAAATCCCTTTTAGTTTAAAAGTTATAAAGAAAACAGACCCAGGGACTAGTCTGTAATGAAACAGAAACTATCCAGGGGTTAGTTTGAATAAACAGAAAACGTTTCGGATGAAAATACGCCGAACCAAAAGGAAAGCGCACTTTGCCCGAAGGCGTTTTCAGAAAACGGTTCGAATAAAAAGAGGAAGCTGACAGGGGGGCCCGCATGTCAGGTTTAAAAGAGGGGAACAGAGTCGCCGGCGCCAGAGGCCTGCGGTGATCGCCGGCGACGAACTACTGCGAGGCAGAGGGAGGGGGAGGTACCGGCGTGTTCAGGAGGCTCTTCCGCGTCGGTGGGTGGTGGAAGTGACCGAAGGGAGGGACCACAACGACGGCGACTTCCTCGACGGCGGACGGCGGCGTCGGGCGATGGTGGATCTCACCGGACGGGGTCTCTGACTGCAAATAGATGCTTGGGTTAGACTAGGTGGTGGACTAGGAGGCTGCTGACCGAGTTTGAGGAGCTGGGGTGCTCTCACCAGAGCGGAACTTGCCGGAGCCCGAAGCGGATCGGGGCGGCCGGAGTCGGGGAAGAAGGCCCTCCCGAGGCCCCTTGAGTGGTTTTGGCGAGGTTGTGGTGAGGTGTGGTGGGCGCGGTGGCTTCACAACGCCTCTGGAGCCCTATTTATAGGCGGGCGAGGGAGGTGCCGCGGACGGAGTATCTCCGGCGAGGGATTACGGCGAGGCAGGGGTCGGACAGGTAGTTTAAGTGGCTGAGCATCTTCAGTGTGGTCTACTGGCTCCATTCCGCGTCTAAGCCCGTCCGCATATGGCTTGCTCCGCTGTTTCAACGGAACGCCGCTCACGGGCTCGCCGGCGGCAGAGAGCGCGTTCTGCGCTACTCAGGCCACGGCGACGGTTCTGCAGCGCGCTTGGAGAGAGAAGAGGGACACGCGGAGGCCACCGGTGGCTTGGGCGGTGCGGAGCGGCGCCGTGTTGCAGGGTTCATCTCTGTTGGCCGCCACGGGCGGTACTGTCGCCGCTGGACTCGCCGGAGACGACGGGACAGCTCAGCACCGACGCCCACGTCCAGCCAACCAACCATGCGGCGCACGGATAAGGAGAGGGAGCAGTGCACAAGTGGCCAAGCGAGTCACTGGCGAGATGGGCGACGGCGACTGAAGAAAACGACACTGAAGACTGAAGTTTGACACTGAACTCTGAACTTAACAGAAACAGTGCAAGCAAAATGTTTGATGAAATGCTTAATGCATGTGGAGAATTTTCCTTGAGCTGGGACTTGGTGAGGGGGTCTCTTGATGCATCTGGGGGCTGTATGAATTTCCTCAGAATTTTTGGAAAGAAGAAAGGATGAATTTCACCAAAAATAGCAACTCTGCTCCAAACTTGCAGCAAGCATATTTTGAAAATTTTGAACTGATGACCAGTAGGTCTTGATGGATATGAGTTGAGGGTACTAAGGACTGGCCCTAGGAATTTATTTGGAGCAAAGATTCAAAAGGAAACTAGTAGTTCCTTTGTAAACCACTAGGGCTCAAATAAATGACAGAAAAAAATATTTTGTGGTGTAAATAAATAGAAATAAAATCTAGAGGAAGTTGAAACTTGCTGGAAATGATGCTTAACTTGACCCAAGATAGGAAAGAAGGTTTTGGAAGGAAGTTATCCACATAGGTCATGGCAAGAGAGTATTTTTGAATAGGTAGTAATAAATCCAAGGATTTAAAGAAGAATCTTTTTAACAAAAGGAATAGTAAAATGATCCAAAAGCACTTGTGTTGAACCAACACAAGTTGAAAGACCCTCAAAACCAGAGTTAAGATTGAGAAGGACTCATAAAAGGTTTTGCCATAACCAAAATTTGAGAAGGAAAGTACCTCTAAAGAAAATTTTAAATAACCTCCTTTAAATCAAATAAAGCATTTGGTAAAAACCAAACCAAAAATTTTGGGGTGTTACATGATCCAAATAGCATAAACAAAATGTCACATAACACATTTAAATGCAGCAGAAAATATGTACGACAAGGAAAAATCACAACTTTTGCATGCTGACAGAGGAGCTTACACAAAACTATTGTGAAAAGAATCATCTGGACTTATGGTTTGGGATTTAGAGCTGGTCAATGTTCAGCCAAAATATTTGAATTTAAACTAAAAACAGAAAAACTCAGAGAGGGCACATCAAAGGCGTATTCTCAGAATACATCTTCACTTATACCGCTTCAGGAGAGAGGAGAGAGGCTGACGAGTGGGGTCACCCTGTCAGGTTTATAAGAGAGAAAGAGAGAGAGAGAGAGAGAGAGAGAGAGAGAGAGAGAGAGAG
>LR738710.1:16758395-16838647 GCA_902687465.1 Secale cereale | reverse complement strand
AGAGAGAGAGAGAGAGATACGGGGGCTCGGCCGACGATGGTTCAGTGGCGAGGAGGCCACGGCGGCCGCCGGTGAGGTGGGGATGGACGCAGCTCATCAAGGGGAGCACGTACGTACCAGCAAAGTGGACAGGGGTGCTTGAATGGCATCGCAGTGGTCTTCTCCGGAAATGGCAGGCGGCGGAGCTCGTCGGAGTTTGGGTTTTCAGCGAGATTGAGGTGGTCCAGCAGCACCATCGCGTTCCAGAGAAGCTCATGAGCATGCCTGAGGAGTTGAAGGAGGACATAGAGCACCGTAGTGAGCAACCGACAGAAGGGGATCCGTGGCGAGGAGGCCTTGCCGCGGTGCTACACTAGTGTCTTTGTGGCTAGAGGAGTGGAGTTGGATAGCTAGAATGGCTCTGGAGGGGCTGAATTTATAGGGGAGAGCGAGGCAGAGCTCGAGGCCACCAGAAAATGTTCTGGAGTGGCAAGATGCAACGAGAGGGGCTGTGGCTCGACGAGATGGCTCACTGGCATTCATCCAAGCACAAGGGAGGAGTAGAGCCAAGCACAGGGCGCAGGGTGGGACGACACGGTCACATGGGAGAACTGTGCTCTCTGCTCTGCCGTGTCCGCATCCCCCCTGAAAGCTACCGGCATTGGGGAGCAATAGAGAGGTGCTGTGAGGAAGGAGTTGAGGTAACAGAAGTTAAAGGACACACTAGTTTGGCTCGGGGTGGATGGACGGCCGGAGCATATGCGTTGCCGACGCACAGAGCGCGTCGAACGCATGCTAGGCACCGTGGACACACGCGGTCACCGTTTGTAATGGTGCAACGCGGTGCACTAGGCTTGCCTGGGTTCAAGTCCCTTCAAGGCAAGGTTGGTTTGTGGTCTTGGTTCATCGCCACACTGATCAGACAAGATGTGAGAGAGCTGGCAAGTTTATGGACAAAAAATGTTGCAGCATTTTGTGAGAAAACTACAAAGAGTTAAGAGCTAAAATTTCGGAAGGTAGTTGTGCTATAAAAATTTCAGCTCAAATGGATCAGGCAAAAATGCACTTCCTTCACAAAGTGAATTTTCTCTCCACAAGAGAAAATATTTTCTAGAGCAAAAAATTCTTCACATGACCATGAGATATTTTTCATAGAAAGGTGAGCAATGACTTAAAGAATATTAGGTAATTTTCTCAGATTTCTGTGAGCAAGAAAAATGAGGGTTGCTTTGGAGCAGAACTGAAAAATATTCTTTTTCAGGAAGAAAATGAATATTATGCCATTGAGAAAAATATTCCCATGGCATTATTTTGAGAAGGATGATGTCAAGAGATGTTTTTGAGAGTGCTAGGAGTCACTTTGTGGAGAATCAAAAGAATACCCAAGTGCTATGTCCACATGAGTTAATTCAAAAGCTCAAATTCAAACCAAATATTTAATAAAACTCAGAAAAAGAAAAATGGCAAAAACCAGGGTGATGCAACCTCATGATAAAGAATTACCGAGTAAGGATGAAATTATTGGTCTTGCTTCTATTGTTGTACCTCCTACTGATATGTTAGAACAATATATGTTAGACCATGAAAATGATATGCATATGAATGAAAAGAAATGAGATAGATGAGATATTCTTTAATCAAGAACCTCTCCTTAAGTATATTTTGCCTGTTGAAACTCTTGGAGGTCCACCTCCACCTAAGGGTGATCCTATGTTTGAACTTAAGAAATTAGCTGATGCAATTTGTGAGTTGCGTTGGGATTTCCTAGAAGAGGAGAGGATGATGCAGCACAGTAGAGATGAGTATTATCCCCAGTTAAGAAACAAGGTTATCAGTCCAGTAGGAGAATCAACCAACACCTCGTTAGCAACACCTACACACAAAATAAAAAATACTTGTACCCAATGCGAACAAGAAGTTGTCAATCCCTCGACGGTTAATTGCAAGGATCAAATCTCGTAGTGAAAGATAAATGGAACAAAAACAAAAAATTAAATAAATGAGATAAAATTACAGCAAAGCATTTTTGGATTCTTAATATATGATAAAAGTAGACACCAGGACCATAGTCTTCACTAGAGGCTTCTCTCTTTAAAATAGCATACGGTGGGTAAACAAATTACTGTTGGGCAATTGATAGAACATCGAATCATCAAGACGATATCCAAGGCAATGATCACATATATAGGCATCACGTCTGAGATAAGAAGACCAACTCCTTCCTGCATCTACCATGATTACTCCACACATCAACTACTATCCGGCATGCATCTGGAGTATTAAGTTCATAAAGAACGGACTAACGCCTGAAGCATGATGACATGATGTAGACAAAGTAAAGTCACACATGAATAAACCTCGTCTTTTTATCCTTAATGGCAACAATACATATACTTGTATTGTCCCCTTCCGTCACTAGGATATAGATCACCGCAGGATTGAACCCATTACAAAGCACATCTCCCATTGCAAGAAAAATCAATCTAGTTGGCCAAACCAAATCAATAGATCAGAGAAAAATTCAAAGCTACCATAATCATGCATAAAAGAGTTTAGAGAAGGCTCAAATAATACTCATAGATATTCTGATCATAAACTTACAATTCATCGGATCCCAACAAACACACCGCAAAAGGTGATTACATCGAATAGATCCCCAAGAACATCAAGGAGAGCATCATATTCAAGATCAAAGAGAGAGAAGGCCATCTAGCTACCAGCTATGGACCTATAGGTCTGTGGTAAACTACTCACACATCATTGGAAGGGTAGCAAGGTTGATGTATAGCACATCCGTGGTTGATTCCACCTCCGGCAGAGTGCCTGAAAATGCTCCTGATGGGTATCTCGAGAACAGAAACTTCCGGCGGTGGAGAAATTATTTTGAGTGGCTCTCTGTTGGTTTCCCTATTTTAAAGAATTAATAGAGGCGGAAATAGGCCAGACGAACACTCTTGGGCCCCACAATCCACCCGGGTGCGCCTACACCCTGGGCGCACCCTGGTGCCTCGTGGGATCCTCCTCCATCTTATGACCCTCTCCCGAAGCTTGCATGGTCACTTATGTCCAAAAATAATCTCCAAAAAATTTCATGGCAATTAAACTTCGTTTGGTACTGATAATCTGGAAAACAAAAAACAAGCAAAAACAACAATTGACACTTGGCACTAAGTTAAATGGTTAGTCCCCAAAAATGATATATAATTACATAAAAATGCATAATAAACATCCAACATTGGTACTATATTAGCATGGAACAATAAAAAATTATAGAAATGTTGGAGACGTATTAAGCGTCCCCAAGCTTATTTTTTACTAGTCAGGCCGATATGCGGGACCTGTTCGGGCTGCAAAAATGCCAAGCCCGCATATCAGCCGAAATTTTACAGGTCGGTGACCTTTTGCGGCATCCGCTAGAGATGCTCTAAGAGCATTTCCAACAGACGCACGCAGGCACGTCGCGCTAAAAGGATTTTGCAGCGCCAATATAGCGCTGTTGCATGTCGAACTAGTTAGTTGCTTCACCAGGCGCCCAATTGTTTTAGCGCGCCAGCATGCTGCTTCAGCAGGCGCGGTAAAATAGAGCGCGCGCCCAACCGGCACACAAACACCATATACACGATGATCTCAAACATCCAAAATATAAAAATTTCACACAAACAAGATGATCTCAAACATCAATGAGAAACATAGCATAGTTCAAATTAATGGCATAGTTCAAAATATGCAAAGTTCACACAAACGAGGTGATCACAAGCAAGTTCATAACAAACAAGTTCACACAAACGAATTAAACATGAGAGGCATGGGAAATGGCACTCACCTATCTCTATCATTAGTGCCACTTGGGTGTATCTTGTCAATCTTTGTTGGTCGACCACCAAGAGCGAAGAGATCTTTTGGTGCGCTCAATTCCACTCTTGTTATGGATGTGTGTGTGTGTGTGTCAAAGAACTCCTTCATCCGAAGCCACTATGTATCTCTAGTTTGGCCTGTTCCAATGGTGGCATCCATAGACACATTCAACCATGTGTTAGAAAGCAAGACATCTTCGTCGACGGTGTAGTTGGAAGCCGTTCCTTTCAGTGCATCAATCAAAACCCTCACCCTCATCATCCAGTTCATATTCATGATCCTCTTTTTCAACTTCATTGGTTTGAGACCAATTGTTGGAGCCAATACTCATAGTCGACATATATGCCTCATCATTGAAACTACAAAGTAGTATGACAAACGGAAACTAATCATTCTATCATATGTACACATTTGGCAATGATACGTCTCCAAAGTATCTATAATTTTTTATTGTTCCATCCAATTATATATTCTGTTTTTGAATTTTTTATGCATTAATATGCTATTTTATATTATTTTCGGGACTAACTTATTAACCTAGAACCCAGTGTCAGTTTCTTTTTTCTTTGTTTTTGAGTTTCACAGAAAAGGAATATCAAATGGAGTCCAAACGGAATAAAACTTTCGCGATGATTTTTTTTGGACCTGAAGACACACGTAGGACTTGGAGTACAAGTCAGAGAGTCCTCGAGGCGACAACAAGCCGGGGAGGCGCGCCCTAGGAGGGGCACCCCTAGGGCTTGTAGCCCCCTCGGAGACCACCAGATCCCCTTCTTTGGCCTATAAATATAGAGATATTCAAGAAACCCTAGAACAATGCACGAAAATAATTTTCCACCACCGCAGGTCTTTGTTCCCGTGAGATCCCATCTGGAGGCCTTTTCCGATACTCTGTCGGAGGGGGGCTTGATCACGGAGGGCTTCTACATCATACTACTAGGGAAAAGCCTAGAAGTAGCGCGGGTTTTAGCTGTATCAGTAGCGCGGGCAACCGCGCTACTATTACGGCGCTACAGCTAACCTATATCAGTAGCGCGGCTCAGCCCACGCTACTGCTATACATGTGTAGTAGTAGCATGCTTTGTAGAAACGCGCTGCTGATAATAGCTGCAGCGCTTTTAGTGAAGCCACGCTGATGGTAATCTAACTAGTAGTTGTGTGCTTTCTGTCCAGCGCTACTAGTATAGTGTTTTTCATTTTTTAGCATATTTATACGCCGTTATACAAATTTTTATGTAGTACTAATTAAGAGGTTCTGGGGAAGAAACATGGATTGTATTCATTTGGATGAATCAAACGTTGAATTAGGACGACGATCCTACTAATTCAACTTTTGGTCAGTTTTGATCTATCCACATGAATCTAGTCCACGTTCCTTCCACCAACACTAGCTAATAACAAATCATCATGATCAACATCATCATCATATTAATATAAAAACTCTTGCATCATATTCATTACCACCAACACTATTTAATCATCGTAGTCATAGTGTAGCTATCTAATCACCACAAACACTAGCTAATAATAATCATCCTAGTCATTACCACCAACACTAGCTAATAATAATCATCGTAGTCATCACCACCAACACTAGCTATTTAATCATCATAGACATAGTGTAGCTAATCACTCTTGCTGCTCTCTCTTAGGTAAAATAGCATAGAACATGTGTAGCACTCCTACTTCATTATGTTGGAGCATGCAGATGAACCGGTCTCCTGATTGTGGGTCGCGCTTCTGATTGCTGCCCCCTAGTACTTCTTTGTTGTGATCCTTCACAATTTTGCTCCAGCCTTTGACTATTAAGGCTTGCTCGCTTTGAGAAATCTTAAATGCACTGAAGTGCAATGTAGGATGCCTTGGCCATAAGCTAAACATTGTCATGCGACCTTTATGCTCGATCCATTGAGGCACAACTATCCTCGGGAGGCCCTATTGAAGAACATCGTAGTAACATACTTAGCAATGAAGTTTAGCTTAAAAAATAATGTTTGCAAAAGATGCACTCAGGAAAAATAGTAAGAATCTTACCATCTTTCCTAAATAGATGTGACCGTAGTTCAATACGCATGCTAGTGGTCGCACATTTTGAGTACTAATATTTTTTAGTCCAAGAAAATAATTTGTGTTTACAGTATCAAGATCCTCAAGCTATGAAACATAATGACTTATCTCCTCGCAGTTTAGTTCAGCCCGGGACAGTAGTAGGTCATGTCTACCAAGCGCCGAACATGTTTGCTTGAATGGAAATAAGCTGTCAATAGAAATTAGTTGTCAACTATTTTTGAATAAACAATATCGAAGACAAAAATATGGGTTGAGAAACTCACATAATGGTAGAACTGAAGGCGTCTGCACATCGACCCAGATGTCGATATTACCTTCAATATCATCATCTTCCGGACGAGTATCAAAGGTGATAAGCATATCAGGCTCAAATGCATAAGCCTTGCATAATGCTCTCCAATTTGTGCATTCAAAATATGTGTACGTGTCTGCATTGTACTCCCTCCGTTCGGAATTACTTGTCTCGAAAATGGATGTATCTAGAACTAAAATACGTCTAGATACATCCATTTATGCGACAAGTAATTTGGAACGGAGGCAGTATAATTTTGCGTCGAAAGTATAACCATGCTTAGTCCTCAAGTGAACTCTCTTTACCTCCATAGTTTCCATAGGACTGAAACCAATCTTATCCAAGACAAAAATTCTTGCATGGAATGGGATACGCTAGTAGAATAGTAAAAATTTAAAATTATTAGTTAAAGCAAATGAAGCAGAAGTGATGCTTAATTACGAAAAAAGACTTGTCATCGTGACTTACTGTATCCACTTCGAAGGTCTCATCCAGCTTGATGCTGAAGCGCCTACCAACAACTAGGAAATTTCTGTCACACAGACCGCGCTTGTCTTCGCAGTATTCGCACATACCAAAATCCTTTTTGTTGTGAGACATTTCCTATGTTCATAGTTGAAACATTAATTGAAAATATTATAATTAATCCGAACAATTCATTAGGTTAATAAGCATAACTAAATAACCTATTTCTACTCACGAAATGTCGTTTAATTATCTTTCTATAAAATCTAGGCCACCCGATATTTCCTACATATTCTAGCACAAGTCATGCCAAAATTCATGAAACATGCGGCATGACCTTTGCTAAAAAAAGTACATATCGAGTGCCTGAAATTTGCCGGAACGGAAATGAATCAACACTCCAGCAAAACATAGGCCACTGAAAGGTGTAACCTACAAACATGACCGACCACTTGGGTGAGCACATATCCTATTTGAGCAACACAAGATATACATGTTTTTATCTACATCATATGAGCATTCAAACTTGATGGTCATTGCATTTCAATGGTTGAAAATATGAACAAAAACATTTAAAAATATCTTATAGGACTCATATTGACATGGAGATTTGGCTGGTCTTATCTCGAGGTTGGAGGGGGTCGGTGACGGGGACGACGACGAGGACGATGGAGGGGCTCCTATAAGCTATCAACCAAAAAACAAAAACATTTCCAATTTGAGCATTGAATAAGCAAAACCAAATCATAAAATATATAAGTATTCAAATTAGCATGCATTCAATGAGAAAAACTAAATCATCTCTTGCGTCCGTACGTCGTCGAATATTAACACTAATACATCCCGAATAGTATCATACATATAACATCACTAATACAACTAAAACCCTAGCGAACGACGGGTATCGGAGCGGGCGGTGGACACCTAAAGAGAAGGAACCATCACAGGATCATAGCTCCAGTGATATCCCTGAAGAACCTGCCCTCCAACGCAACCATGTAGCGATGGACTTGCTCGTCCTCCTTGCTGACACAGTGACGTATCACCTCCGCGGGGTCGTCAAGCCTCTGCATCGTCCCTAGCCGACGTGATCGCCACAAAAGAAGGATCGGGTCAACGACGGGCAGGCTCCTCACCAAGCTGCACCTCCCAGTACCTGCCCGGCGGAGCCTAGTCCCGGACATGGCCCATCTGGTCAAGCAGGTGTCCTCCGCCGAGTCGACGACGAGGATGTGGGATAGGCATCGTCGACGTCGATGCGGGAGTAATTGCTTTAACTAAAAAATAACAACAAATGTGACATGTTCAACTAGTTCTATTTATTCAACTAGATCTTACTAAAAATAAAAATAAACTAGTTCTTACTAAAAATAAACTAGTTCAACTCGTTATATTATTTTTCTTACTAAAAACACACTTGTTTTTATTAATTCAACTAGTTCTTACTAAAAAATACTAGTTGAACTAGTTCTATTAAATTTCTTACTAATTTTATTAAACACTACTGCCCTAGTTCTTACTAACTAATTACTACCTAGGAACTACTTCCCTAATTACCATCCAATATGATGAACCCTAACTAATTTGATGCAATCTAAAATTTGAAGAACCCTAGGAACTTTAGCTAGGCAGAGGTAGGGGAGGGGGAGGAGGAGGCCTGCTCACCTTGGGTGCCTGCGGCGAGGGAGGGGCAAGCGGCGTCGAGGTCGGGGTCGGGGATCGGGCCCGTGGCAGAGGGCGACGTCAAGGTTGGGGTTGGGGCGGCATCGAGGGTGTGCGGAGAGCGACGGGAGAGCCCGGGGCGACCGACGGCGATGCAGGGCGGCGACGGTGGCGACAGCGGAGGAGTGGGATTTCGGGGAAGTGGCCGTGGGGAAGAACGAACTGCGCGATTAAGTCAAAAGTAGCAGTAGTGCGTTCCAGGAAGTGTGCTGCTGCTAAGTTAGCGGTAGCGCATTTCAGAAGATGCGCCACTGCTATTCCTTTCTCTTTTCCCCTTTTTCATTTATTTTTCTTTACATTTTATTTTTTTGCTTTCTCCTTTTTCTACTTATTTCATCTTCATTTACTTTTCAATTTGCTTTCCATTTAATTTTATTTTCATTAGCAGTAGCGCCTTTCTACGTAAACGCGCTGCTACAAAACTAGTAGCGGTAGCGCCGTTCCTATAAGATCGCTACTACTGTGTGCAGCCTATCGGCTTAGCAGTGGGAATTTTAGTAGTAGCGCCTTTACCTTTAGACGTGCTACTGCTACATATGTATTTGTAGTGTGGTTTTCGCCAACACGCTACTGCTAGTTAGCACCAGCGTGCTTTTTTAACAAGCGCTATTGCGAAAGTTCTGTGTATAAGGTTTTCCCTAGTAGTGTCAATCTTGCTGCCCTTCTGATGATGCGTGAGTATTTTAACACAGACCTACGGGGTCTATAGCTAGTAGCTGGATGGCTTCTTCTCTCTCTATGATCTTCAATACAATGTTCTCCTCGATGTTCTTGGAGATCTATTCGATGTAATCTTCTTTTGCGGCGTGTTTGTAGAGATCCGATGAACTATGGATTGATGATCATATTATATATGAATATTAGTTGAATCTTCTTTGAATTATTATATGCATGATTTGATATCTTTGTATTTCTCTTCGAATTATTGGTTTAGTTTGGCCAACTAGATTGGTAGTTCTTGCAATGGGAGAGGTGCTTAGTTTTGGGTTTAATTTTGTGGTGTCCCCACCCAGCGACAGAAGGGGTAGCGAGGCACATATGGTATTATTGCTATCATGGATAAAATATGGGGCTTTTATCATATTTCTTGAGTTTAACCCTGCACATCATGTCATCTTGCTTAAGAAGTTACTCTGTTCTTATGAACTTAATACTCTTGATGCATGCTGGATAGCAGTCGATGTGTGGAGTAATAGTAGTAGATGCATAATCGTTTCATTCTACTTGTCACGGACGTGATGCCTATATTCATGATCATTGCCTTAGATATCGTCATAACTTTTCACCTTTCTATCAATTTCTCGACAGTAATATTCTTACCCACCGTATGCTTTATTCAAGAGAGAAGCCTCTAGTGAAACCTATGGCCCTGGGGTCTATTTTACATCTATTGTATTTAGATCTATAAAGCCCAAAACCAAAAAATACCTTGCTGCAATTATTTTGTGTTTACTTTAGCTTTAATTCTATCTCTATCAGATCTCACTCTTGTTCGCGACGTTGAAGGGATGGACAACCCCTTTTTTGCGTTGTGTGCAAGTGTTTGTTAGTTTATGCAGGTGCTTATATTGGGGACTTGGTTGCACCTCCTACTATATTGATACATTGGTTCTCAAACTGAGGGAAATACTTATCTCTACTTTGCTGCATCACCCTTTCCTCTTCAACGCAAAAATCAACGCAAGCTCAAGAAACAGCAGAAAGAATTTCTGGCACCGTTGCCCGGGAGGTCTACATCAAGCGTACCAAGTACTTGTCATAAACTCTCAGCTCTTGCAGTACCTACAAGAAAGGATTGAATTTGTTTTACTAACGGATCTCACGAGTTTTCTGCTGAGTTTTGTGTTGTGAAGTTTTCAAGTTTTGGGTAAAGATTTGATGGACTATCGAATAAGGAGTGACAAGGTGTCGGGGGAAACTGTCCACCACGAGCACCTATGGGACCGGAGCCCCTTGTTCATGCGGTAAGGGAGCGGAGGGAGCACCAAGAGCAGATCGTGGTGAGCACGCGGGCAGTTTACCCAGGTTCGGGCCGCGATGGACGCGTAAAACCCTACTCCTGCTTGATTGTATTGAGTGTTGGAGCTTGGGAGCTTTGAAGAACTAGCTACACCGAGCGAATGAGTGATCTAGGTTCCGAACCCTTTCTACGTTGTGCATGGGCCTCCTTTTATAGCTCAAGGGGTCACCGACAGGTGTCAACGTAGGAGAAAGGGTAAAAATGTAATAGTGGTGGTAGTTGTAACAGTGCGGGAATAGTGGACGAACAGTGCATGAACAGTGGTCATCACCTACTTTGACAGTGGGGGACAAGAGCATTTAATGCCCGTCGCCGTCGACCCCAAAAGCGACCGCCCTCGCGTCTCCGTTTGCCACGGCGATAGCTTTATCACCGTGGAGTGCCACCGTGTCCCCCGGGCTGCACAGCCATCCGCCACGCGTCCCTGGAGTGGCCCCAGGGCGACGCGTGGTTCGATGAGCTGGAGCGCGGGCACACAGCGTAACTCTCCCCGGCAAGCACCTTGCCGGGGTCTTGACCTTGCCGGGCCCGGAAGCTTGCCGGGCTCTGAAGCTTGTCGCTCCCCGGGCCCTGCTGGGGCGCACGTCGCGCCGAGGCGTGTCTTCTGAAGTGTAATCTTCTGGCCTTCCTCGCAAGCTCCTCTTGCCAGGGTCTTGTGCTAGTGAGGTAATCTTGAGCCTGGGACGGCCTTCCCGGCAAGCTCCACTTGCCGGAGTCTTGATCTTCTGTCTTGTATACTTTGTTTTTGAATGGTTTTATATGGAGCAGGAAGGTCTCCGGCAAGCACGTGGTAGGCCCTGCCGCGGCAAGCTGCTACTGCCCGTGCACAAGTTGGGGTACTGAGGTACCCCTACCTTAGTACACCGACAGGAGCCCCCCGGGCCTGGGCCACACACGGTGCCGAGCGCTATTGGGCCAGGCCCAAAACAGTGCACGGGCACGCGCGGCCCACGGCGCGCTGAATCCACTTCCGCATCCGCCGCGTCCCTCCGTAACGGCACGCGTCGATTGCGGCGTCGTGGGATGGGACGTGGCCACGTTCTTTTAATGGAAAGAGCGAAACGTCCCCCACTTCCCCATAAAAGCAGAGGAAGCAGGAGCGGTTCCCCTCCTACGCTTTCATTGTTTCTTCTTCCATCTCCAGAGATTCCCCTTTGCGCTCCGCCTCCACACCTCCTCCGCCGTCTTCCGCATCCGCGGCGCCGCCGGACTCTTCGTCCCCCTTCCCTCGCCGCCTCCGCCATGGCCCCGAAGACCGAGAAGGCCAAGGCGGAGAAGACCAAGAAGGAGAAATCTGATCAGGCGGCGAGGCTTGCTCTTCTGCGGAAGAGGAATGTCGTCTTCGCGCCAAGGCTCAGCGCGCGGGAGCTCTGGAACAAGTATTACTTGTTCTGGGCCAAGGAGACCAAGGCGCATCCTCGGACCAGAGCTTATCCCGCCGCCGCCAAGGACAATTACCCCGGCGGGTATTTCTTCTTCGCTGCTTTCTTCCACTGCGGCCTTTGTCCTCCCTTTTCTGAATTTTTCTGCGATATCATGCACACCTACGGCCTCCACCTTCTAGACTTCACCCCCAACGCCATCCTCATGATGGCGGTTTTCGCACATCTGTGCGAAAACTATATTGGGATCTATCCGAATGTAGCACTTTTTAGGCATTTCTTTACGCCTAGAGTAGAGGCCGGCGCTCCCCTCTCCGGAGGAATCTCTTGGGTCTTCTGTCTGAACAAGAAGGAATCCTACCTGCCCGGGGAGCTCCGCGGCAAGTGGGAGGAGTGGCGCGCGGACTGGTGCTGGATAGTTGAGGACGAGCCGCAACCTTTCACTGCGCCGCGCACAACAGCCATCGTGCGCGGCAGGGACTGGAGTGAGTTGGACTCGGACGACATCAAGCTCAACGTCACCCTCATCAGAATTCTTCGTCTCCGGGTAGCAAAGTTGTCCGTCGGAGAACTAGGAGCAGATTTCCTCCGCCGCCGCATTGCCCCTCTACAGGATAGGAAGAGGCCAGCATGGGAGTACGGCAACGCGGCGGACATAATGAGACTGCGCCCGGGGCTAAACTTCAACTTCACATCGCTGGAGCTGAAGGGGATGGTCCGGGAACTCTTTAAGAACGATCCGGCCCACCCAGAGTGGTTCAGGGCTCCCCGGGGAGTGGTGCCCCTCTGCAACAGCATGGCCCGGGATCCTCTTCGCGCCATGATGCCCGCATGTGACTCGTATGGCGTGGACCGCACATGGATACCGCCCAAGGCAGCAGACATCATGAGCTTCTTCGACAACCTGGTGGAGGTGCCGAAGAACAAGGATGAGATCAAGAGGCTCACCCGGGACACCACCGACCAGGAGATTGCTTATATAGCTTCTCGGGTAGAAGAGGCCGCTGCAGCCGCAGCGGCAGGAGAGTTTGGCTTCACAGTTGAGGAGGCAGAGGCTGCGGATGCGTCCTGCCAAGCAGAGGAGGCGGAGATCCGCAGGCTGCTGCAGCTTCCTCCCGACGAGCTCGCCGGGGTCCCTTCTTTGAGGCACTCCGGGATCCCAGGAATCGTGACCGAGGCCGCGGCGAGAGGCGGCGTTGCCGGAGGAAATAGAGGCGCCGCAGGGAGCGGAGGCGCCGGAGGGGGCGGAGGCGCCGGAGGGAGAACGGCTGCAGGGCAGGGCGCTGGGCTCAGCAAGCCAGCCGAGGAGGAGGAGGAGGAGGAGGACGTCGGGGCCGACGAGGACTCCGACGGGTCTCTGGGGCTCTATGCCGACGACGTCTCCTCGTCATCGGAGACCTCCCCGCCTCGGGCAAGTCCCAAGCGGTCTCCGCTGAAACGTCTCCGCAAGGCGACGACAGGGACGAGGGCGCAGGCGCCCCGACAACAACCAACTCGCCGGGCGGCGCGAGCTACCCGGGGGAGCCAAGCTGCGACGGGGGCGCCCGGCGCACCAACCACGGCGGGGGCGACCCGCACACAGGCCACGGCGGGGGCGACCCGCACACAGGCCACGGCGGAGGCGCCCCGCACGTCAGCGCCAAGCGGAGGAGGGTCTTCACAGAGCGGAGCAGCTGCTCCGCCTGCTCCCCGGGCCTCGGCGTCCACAGGGGCCGGGTCCTCGCAGCCCCCAGCCCCGGGGACCGCCAAGCGCCCGAGGGAGTCTTCGCCTCCTCCTCCTCGCGCGGATGCGCCTCAGGTGGCGTTCGACTTCTCCGCCCTGAGCGACGACGACGACGACGAGGAACAGGAGTAAGAACTTGAGGTTTTGTATCTTCTTTAACTTTGTCTTGATTCTTGTTGATTTTGATCTTGCTTCTTGCTTTGATTTCAGGACCCTGGCCCAGCGAGCGGCGAAGAAGGCCAAGGTTCCCGTCGTCGAGGTCGCGGACGACTCGCCCGTTGCGGCGACTGGGGACGCGCCGGAGACGGGTCTGCCGGACCCGAGCGCTGCTCCGAGGAGCAGCCCCCAGCGCAGCCCCCAGCGTAAGTTTGGTTTTAATCTTTCCGCTCGTCGGGCACGCTTGAGGATCTTGTTTATGCTAACACCTTGTCTTTCTTGTTGTTGTCTTGATTGTTTTGTGCAGAGGGGGAGCCGCAGCCACAAGAGCACCCAGAGATCACTCCCGAGGAGCCGCAGCCACAAGAGCACCCGGAGATCACTCCCGAGGAGCCGCAGGCCCCGCCGTCCCCGCCAAGGACGAACTCTCCGGCAAGGGAGAGTGCTCCGCCAAGGGCGGGTACTCCGCCAAGGGCGAGTACCCCGCCAAGGGCGAGCAGCCCGGCGAGGGCGGCCACCCCGCCAAGGCAGAGCTCCCCGGCGAGGGAGCCTGCCGTCGACGAAATCCGCCAAGGTAAGTTTTGCAACTCCGTCTTCTTGAATTCGTATTTTTTGGATATTTGCTTGAACTTCTTCTTCTTTTTCTTCTTCTTCTAGATCCTCCTCCCCCAGAACAGATGGAGACGGAAACCATCGTCGTGGAGGAGGGCGCGCAGGGCGACGGCGGCAACACCCCTGTCGCTGAGGACACGGCGGGAGCCGCCGAGCCGGCAGTGGAGGAGACTGCTCCGGCCGCAGACGCAGCGGCCGGGGAGGGGGACGGCGGCCATACTGCCGGCCCGGAGGCGGCAGGAGCGTCGAGCGCTGCGCCGGCCGCCGACCCCTCCACCGAGAAGGAGCCGTCCGCTTACTATCTTGAGGCCCCCAACGGCGTCTACATCCAGGTGTCGTGGGGATCTTCGTCGCGAGCCCCCGCGGAGGGAGAGGCCTTTGATGGGGAGGTCCTCGCCTCCGCGGGTCTAAAGGTTGTCGAGACGCCCGGCGGGAGCGACGAGCCCGAGGAGGAGAAGCTGCTCCACCGGCTCCTGGCCCTTTACCGGGCCAGGCAGGCGAAGCTCGCGTCTCGGGAGGCCCTCACCGCCAAGGCCGCCGCTGACATGGAGAAGCGCGCGGCGGAGCTCCGCGCCGCCAACCAGGCTGCCCTCCGCGACGTGGCGGAGGAGCGCGAGAGGCTCGCCGGGGAGTACCAGGAGTGGCTCTTGGAGAAGGCCGAGGCCGAGGAGCAGCAGCGTCTCGCCGGAGAAGAGCTGTCCCGGCGAGAAGGAGAGCTCACCCAACGGAAGGTCAACCTCGACTCTCACGAGGAAGACCTTGCCGCCCGGGAGCAGGCCCTTGGCGGAGAACTGAAGGAGGCGAGGGCCGCCGCCGCCACAGCAGAGACCGCCAAGAAAGACCTCGAGGCCAAAGTGGCGCAGCTGGAGGAGTCTCTTAAGGCGAGCACGGAGAGGGTCACCGCGCTCAACTCAGAGCGCGAGAAGGACGCCCACACCAATTCTGAACTCCAGGTGCGCCTCTCCAAGCAGGGCGACGAGCTGAAGGCCGCCAAGGATTCGATTGAGGATCTGGAGCTGAAGGTTTCCACGTTGAAGGACTCGCTTGATGCCGTCCGGGACCGGGAAACCAAGCTGAAGGAAGAGCTCCGCAAGGAGCGAGGCTTGGTGGAGAGTGCCACCACTGCGGCTGAGAACTTCCGCCGGACCGTCGAGGTATGGACCGATGACTTGGTGGCCTCTGCATCCAACATCGACCAGGAGCTGTTGGCGCTGAAGGTTGAGCATCTTATATACTCTCCGGATCCAAACCTCCCCCACAGCGCCAAGCTCAGCCTCTTCTTCAGAGGAATCGCGCCGGCTCTTGCAGATCTTCGAAAGAAGCTCCCCACGCAACTGGCCGAGGAGTCGCGCCAGCTATGTGCGGGAACTTTGGAGCGCGTCTTGACGAAGATAGTATACCGCAATCCTAGTATAAACCTCGCCAACGTTCTCCACAGCTTGCCGGCCGACGCGGATATGGAGGCGCTGAAGGCGCAGGTCGCCCACATTATCGCCAAAGTGAACAAGATCTCCAGGATTGAAGGCGACCGCGTAGACTAGGCCTCCTTTTCCTTTATCTCTTTTGTTGCTGCATAGTGTGCTATGAACTCATTAGTCATTGCGACAAGTTATCCCTTGTAAGATATTTATCTTATTTTTGATCAATTAGTGCAATGTTATCTCCCTTGTTTTGGTTCTTTACTTTGTATGCTTTTCACCCTACGCTTCCAGGGAGCTTGCCGGCAAGGGCCCTTTGCCGCGAGCGCTGAGTGCTGGACTCTGAGCCGCCTGCTGGCCAAGGTCTTACCGGCAAGCAACCTTGCCGCAGCTAGTCGCAACGCACTTAGCTTGTTGAGTGAACTCGAAAACGAAACAAGGGCGCGACACTTGTCGCTGCTCACTTAAGTCGCTGAGTGTACTCGAAAACAAGATAAGGGTGCGGCTAGCCACGGGTAGGTTCCTCCGCGCACAGGTTTTCCATACAAAGTGTGATTGTTCAAGGAAGACAACTAAAATTTAAAAATTTGAACTGCTCAAATTCTAATAACTTAACTTTTATATATGCTTGCTTCCCGGTAAGGCTTCTCTTTCTTGAACATCACTTGGTTCATCTTCCATCTACTTCCCCCCCGGCAAACTTGTGCGCAAGGAACATACCTTCTGCTTAAGAGGCAAGGAAAAAGAAGAGGGAAACAAGTATATGGCCTTTCGGCGTGCTAATGCTTACCAGATATGTATGTTGCACAAGATGCCAAATAACGCATGCAAATAGCGAAGAAAAGCATGGAAAAGGCAAATAGCGCAAAACACAAAAGCTTTACTGATGCACGGGGTCTGCGCCCGGCTTTGTACAAAGGGTTACATGCAACAGCAGCAAGGCTTGTACAAAAGGTGGTTGCCGGAGCGGATCACGGCAACCGCGCCTTATGGGTGAAACTTTCGAAGATGCTCTATGTTCCAGGAATTGCTCACCGGTAAGCCCTCTTCGGTCTCAAGGCGGACAGCGCCAGGCCTTGTTACTTGTCTCACCCGATAAGGGCCTTCCCACTTTGGCGTCAACTTGTTGGACTTCTTGGCGGACTGAACACGCCGAAGAACAAGGTCGCCTTCCTCGAGACTCCTGGCCTTGACCTTGCGGCTATGGTAGCGACGCAAGGCCTGCTGGTATCGAGCAGCTCGTACAGCAGCCTGGAAACGTTCCTCCTCGAGGAGCAATGCATCATCTTGTCGCAGTTGCTCTTGCTCGAGCTCATCATAAGCGAGCACTCGAGGAGATCCGTATACGAGTTCCGTGGGGAGAACTGCCTCTGCTCCATAGACTAGAGCAAAGGATGTCTCTCCGATGGCTCGATTTGGTGTCGTTCTGATTGACCAAAGAGCCGCCGGTAGCTCCTCTATCCAGTTTCTTCCGCACTTACGCAGCCTGTCAAAGGTCCTTGTCTTGAGTCCGCGCAGCACTTCAGCATTGGCCCTCTCCGCTTGACCGTTGCTCCTCGGGTGAGCAACAGAAGCGAAACAGACCTTGGCGCCAAGGTCTTGGACGTACTGCATGAAGGTGCGACTAGTAAATTGTGTACCGTTGTCGGTGATGATCCTGTTAGGGATTCCGAAATGGCAAACAATTGACCTGAAGAACCTGACCGCTGACTGTGCTGTCACCTTTCTCACTGGTTCCACTTCTGGCCACTTTGTGAACTTGTCGATTGCGACGTACAAGTACTCAAAGCCCCCGACAGCGCGAGGGAAAGGGCCGAGGATATCGAGCCCCCAGACCGAGAAGGGCCATGACAAAGGGATCGTCTGGAGAGCTTGAGCTGGCTGATGAATTTGTTTTGCATGGAACTGGCACGCTTCACACTTGGTTACTAGTGCAGTTGCATCTTGGAGGGCTTCTTGCCAAAAGAACCCTTGCCGGAAAGCTTTCCCGGCAAGCGCCCTTGTGCCAATATGGTGGCCGCATATGCCTCCGTGTATTTCTGCCAACAGCTTCTGTCCATCTTCCCTGGAGATGCACTTCAACCTGACACCGTTGAGTCTTCTTCTGTACAGCTCGTTATCCACGAACTGGTACATACTTGACTGCCTGGTTATCTTCTCTATCTCTTCTGGGTCGTCGGGAAGTTCTCCAGTTTGTAGAAAACGGACGATCTGCTGCGCCCATGCCGGAGCCCGAGGCTCAACGGCAAGGACTAAAGGCATGAGGGCCGCTGCGGGGACCTCCGCTTCTACGGCAAGAACCTCTGGTTCTGCCGGAGCTGATGGTCCCCCGGCAAGCTCGCCGGGGCGAGGCTTGTCGAGAACACTTGCTTCAACTGCACGGATCCTCGGATCTGCAGGAGCAGACTGTTCCTCAGCGTTCTGATCGTTGATCTTGGGGACCTTGGCGGCGGCCTCGGGGAGATCCGCCGGCAAGTAGTCGCCGGAGACCAACTTTCTCTTCTTGGACTGCCCAATTGATGGTGTAACGGATGGCTGAGTTAGCTTGAGCAAGAAGGTCCCTGGTTCCACAGGTAACTTCATCGCAGCACACTTCGAAAGGCCATCTGCAATTTCATTCTGAGCTCTCGGGACGTGCTCCATTTGCAGACCTTCAAAGTGCTCTTCAAGCTTCCTCACTTCATCTACATAAGCTTCCATCAAAGGGCTCTGGTAACTCTTGTTAACTTGTCGGACCACCAACTGAGAATCCCCCCGCACAATCAGCTTTCTGATCCCAAGTTCGGCCGCAATCCTGAGGCCGGCAAGCAAGCCTTCATATTCAGCAGTGTTGTTTGTCGCTTGCTCCCTGGGAAAGTGCATCTGGATAACATATATACTTGAGGTGTTCTCCAGTGGGCGCGATGAGTACCACGCCGGCACCGGCGCCTTGCAACGAGAAGGCACCATCAAAGTACATTACCCATTCACTTGTCGCTTCCTGTACGGGTGCACTTGTTTCTGGAACTTCCTCATCGGGCGTCAGGGTCCATTCAGCTATGAATTCTGCCAAGGCTCGGCTCTGTATGGTTGAGGTACTTTCAAACTTGAGTCCAAAGCTTGATAATTCCAGTGCCCACTCAACGATCCTGCCTGTTGCTTCTGGATTGTGCAATATCCTCTTCAGCGGAAAGCGAGTGACCACTGTTATCTCATGTGCCTGGAAGTAATGGCGCAGCTTTCTCGAGGCCATGAGGAGGCCGAAAAGCAACTTTTGCACCCCGGAGTATCTTGATCTAGCCCCCTGCAAGAGGGAACTCACAAAATACACCGGGCGCTGCACCCTCTTCTTCCGTACTTCTCCTTGCTCCTGCGCAGAGTTGTCCTTGTCGGGGCCAGAGCTTGTCGGAGCAGCCCCCTGCTTGTCGCTGGATTCTCTTGCCGGTGGTGCAGACTCCTCGTCGGCCTCCCTCTCCGCTACTAACGCAGCACTAACCACCTGGTTGGTTGCCGCTAGGTATAGCAGCAACTTCTCATGTGGTCTAGGTGCGACAAGTATTGGAGTGGAGGATAGGTACCGTTTCAAGTCTTGCAACGCTGCCTCCGCTTCCGGAGTCCACTTCATGGGACCTGCCTTCTTCAAGATTTTGAAGAAAGGTAGGGCGCGTTCTGCAGACTTCAAAATGAACCTACTAAGGGCAGCCACACAACCTGCAAGTCTTCTGACATCCTTGACGCGCTTCGGGGCTTCTATCTGCTCGATGGCTTTAATCTTGTCGGGGTTGGCTTCAATCCCCCTCTGTGACACAAAGAACCCGAGAAGCTTGCCGGAGGGGACTCCAAAGACGCACTTCTCGGGGTTCAACTTAAGCTGGATCTTGCGCAGATTCTCAAATGTCTCTTCCAAATCTTGGATCAAGGTATCTTTGCTCTTGCTCTTCACCACAATGTCATCCATGTAAGCTTCTACATTTCTGTGGATCTGTGGCTCGAAAGCAGTGTGCACTACCCTTGCAAATGTTGATCCTGCATTCTTCAGTCCAAATGGCATGCGTATGAAGCAATAAGTGCCACATGGAGTGATAAATGCAGTCTTCTCTTCATCTTCCTTGGCCATGAAGATCTGATGGTAGCCTGAATATGCATCAAGGAAAGAGAGTAGCTCACATCCGGCAGTGGAGTCAACGATCTTGTCAATTCGCGGCAAGGGAAATGGATCCTTGGGACATGCTTTATTCACATCGGTGAAGTCTATACACAGTCTCCACTTCCCATTGGCCTTGCGCACGACGACTGGGTTTGCTAACCACGTCGGATGGATCACACCTCTAACTAGGCCTGCTGCCTCTAGCTTCTTGATTTCTTCGGCAATGAATTCTTGGCGCTCCACGGCTTGCTTCCTCACCTTCTGCTTGACGGGCCGTGCATGAGGACAAACAGCAAGCTTGTGCTCAATTACCTTCCTGGGAACACCGGGGATGTCAGATGGTTGCCAGGCAAACACATCGACATTCGCCCACAGGAAGGCAACGAGCGCGCTTTCCTATTTGCTGTCAAGTGTGGCACAGATGGTGAAGGTACCACCAGTGCCGTCCTCCTTGGCGGACACCTTCTTGGTTGCCGGGGGAGCGGCCATCCCCTTCTTACACTTGCCGGTGGAGCTCGATGGAACGTCCTCGACGGCAGCGCAGCACTCCGAAGAGGTGCGGTTGCCGGAGTGGGCCCCAGAGCACTTGCCGGACTTGGTCTTTGTCTTCTTCCCCCCGGGAGCTTCAGCAGCAAGTGTATCCTTCTCTGCTGCGGCTGCTGCATCCCGGTAGATCTTGTCGGCGCAGACAAGCGCATCTTTCTTGTCGCCATGGACAGTGATGACGCTTATCGGCCCCGGCATCTTGAGTACGTTGTAGGCGTAGTGGGAAGCCGCCATGAACTTGGCGAGGGCGGGACGGCCGAGTATCCCATTATACGGTAATGGGATATCGGCGACGTCGAATGTGATGCGCTCAGTTCTGAAGTTGAGCTCCCCGCCAAAGGTCACCGGCAAAGTGATCTTCCCCTTTGGCTTGCTCCTTCCCGGGTTTGTTCCTTGGAACGAACCGGTTTCTTCGAGCTCGCCATCTGAGATTTGGAGTTTCTTGATCACAGCAGAGGAGATCAAGTTCAGCCCGGCCCCGCCGTCAACCAACATTTTGGTGACCTTGAGGTTGCGGATGGTGGGTGAAACCAGCATCGGCAAGCACCCGACCGCAGTGGTGCGGTCAGGGTGATCCTCAAGATCAAAAATGATGGGCGTGCTGGACCATTTGTGGAGCCTGCGCGACTCCACGGGCGGCTCCGCTGCATTCACTTCCCGTACCCACTGCTTGAGTTGGCGGTGGGAAGTGTGCAGAGAGGCGCCACCGTCGACGCACAGGACCTCCGTGGCCTTCTGGAACTCCTGCTCGCTGTTATCTTCATCCTCCATGTCATCGTCGTCGTCTTCTTCGTCCTTGTCGCGGCCCCGGGGAGGTCGGTCACCTTGCCGCTGCTTGGCCTTGCCGCGGCGTCCTCCCCGGCCATTGAATGGCCGCTTCTTGCTTGGTTCTCCTCCGCCACCTTGGGCCTTCTCCTTGTCGCGCCGCTCGTACTCAGCTTTCTGCTGCTCGACGAGGTATTCGACGTGTTTGCAGTTGGAGAGGTCGTGGCCCTTGGTGCGGTGGATCTTGCAGTATTGCTTGTCGGCTGCCGCTACAGGGGCAGGCTCCTTGGCGGAGCCGCCAGCCTGTGCTTTCTTGACGGGAGCCTCCTTGCCGGACTTCTCGACGGCGAGCACTTCCTTCTTGTTCTTTCTTCTGTTGTTCCGCCGCCGGCTCTTCTTTGCCGGGGCGGCGTCGTCGCTGTCACTTCCCCCTGCGCTAGCATCCTCTCCGGGGAGTCTCCTCCCCTCTTCGGCGCGCGCGCACTTATCAGCTAGAGCATAGAGCTCGCTGACATCCCGTACCTTGGTCATGGCCATTTCCTCACGCATGCGGCGGTTACGCACGTTCTGGTGGAACGCGCTGATAACTGCGGCAGGGTGGACGTCGGGGATGTTGTGCTGCACACGACTGAAGCGTTGGATGTACTTGCGCAGGGGTTCTCCTTCCTTCTGGGCCAGAATGTGGAGATCGCTCTCCTGGCCGTGGGGTTTGTGGCCGCCCGTGAAGGCGCCAACAAACTGATGGCAAAGGTCCGCCCAAGAAGAAATGGAGCCTTCCGGCAAGTGCATAAGCCAAGAACGTACATTCGGCTTAAGCACTAGCGGGAAGTAGTTCGCCAGTATCTTCTCGTCGCGCCCCCCGGCAGCCTTCACTGCGATTGTGTAAATGCTGAGGAATTCCGAGGGGTGCGTCTCGCCGTCGTACTTCTCCGGTACGTCAGGCTTAAAGTTCTTCATGCTGGGCCACTGGACACGCCGCAGCTCACGGGTAAACGCAGGGCAACCTGCCGCGTACGGCAAGTCGCCTGGTTCACCGGGCGCGCGCGTGTCGACGGTGTTCCTAGCTCGCTGATCTGATTGTCGCCGAGCTTCCCGGCGGCGCTCGATCGTCGTTCGAGCGTCTTCTTGTCGCCGGTCGTCAAGGACCTGGCGCTGGTCCCGACGAGCCCGCGGATCCGATGACGCCATGGAGTCGTCGTCGACGTTGATCCGGCGGGGCGGCGTCTTCTGCTTCCGCGGCGGGGAGTGCACGGTGGTTGCACCCCCGGCGGTCTTGTCGCCGTCGGCCTTCGTCTTCTCGACTTGCCGCGGCCGCGAGGTCGCCGGCTGCTGTGGAGAGTCGTTGTTGGCGAAGGCGATTAGGCTCTGAATGGTTGCCCTCCAGTCTTCGGCCTTGTCCGCCGCTGGAGGGAAGTCGAGGAGCAGTTGCGCCCTTGCGAGCGCTTCTGCTGGAGAAGAGGGGAGCGGGGGCGAGCGGTGCGAGGAGCGGGATATGCTCGGACTCCTAACAAGGTTAGAAGGAGCAGGGTCCCGCCCCGGCGACCGTGCCTTGCTCGTGCCAGGACGATGGCCCGGAGCGTCCCGCGAGCCTCCGGTTTGCCCTTGGCCCAGCAAGCGGATGCCACCTCCTGTGGCATGGCGCTGCTGGGTTGTCGTTTGCTGAGATGGACGTGGCGCATCCACGGAGACCGAGGCTCGGTCGTCCGTCTTGTCCTTGGATTTGGTGGCGCCGCGAGTTTCCTCGCCGGCGACCACCCTTCCGACGGCGTCTCCCCCGCCCACCGTTGGCTCCGGTGGCGGCGGATGAGACGCAGACGGGCCTGCGACCTCCGAAACCTTCTTCTTCGGGGCCATGGCGCAGTTGTTGATGAAGCTGACGAATTTGGAGAGGTTGATGAAGAATACGCCCGCGTGAACGCCGGATCAGGTTCGCACAACCTCGACGCCCCCCTACCTGGCGCGCCAAAGATGTCGGGGGAAACTGTCCACCACGAGCACCTATGGGACCGGAGCCCCTTGTTCGTGCGGTAAGGGAGCGGAGGGAGCACCAAGAGCAGATCGTGGTGAGCACGCGGGCAGTTTACCCAGGTTCGGGCCGCGATGGACGCGTAAAACCCTACTCCTGCTTGATTGTATTGAGTATTGGAGCTCGGGAGCTTTGAAGAACTAGCTACACCGAGCGAATGAGTGATCTAGGTTCCGAACCCTTTCTACGTTGTGCATGGGCCTCCTTTTATAGCTCAAAGGGTCACCGACAGGTGTCAACGTACGAGAAAGGGTAAAAATGTAATAGTGGTGGTAGTTGTAACAGTGCGGGAATAGTGGACGAACAGTGCATGAACAGTGGTCATCACCTACTTTGACAGTGGGGGACAAGAGCATTTAATGCCCGTCGCCGTCGACCCCAAAAGCGCCCGCCCTCGCGTCTCCGTTTGCCACGGCGATAGCTTTATCACCGTGGAGTGCCACCGTGTCCCCCAGGCTGCACAGCCATCCGCCACGCGTCCCTGGAGTGGCCCCAGGGCGACGCGTGGTTCGATGAGCTGGAGCGCGGGCACACAGCGTAACTCTCCCCGGCAAGCACCTTGCCGGGGTCTTGACCTTGCCGGGCCCAGAAGCTTGCCGGGCTCTGAAGCTTGTCGCTCCCCGGGCCCTGTTGGGGCGCACGTCGCGCCGAGGCGTGTCTTCTGAAGTGTAATCTTCTGGCCTTCCTGGCAAACTCCTCTTGCCAGGGTCTTGTGCTAGTGAGGTAATCTTGAGCCTGGGACGGCTTTCCCGGCAAGCTCCACTTGCCGGAGTCTTGATCTTCTGTCTTGTATACTTTGTTTTTGAATGGTTTTATATGGAGCAGGAAGGTCTCCGGCAAGCACGTGGTAGGCCCTGCCGCGGGAAGCTGCTACTGCCCGTGCACAAGTTGGGGTACTGAGGTACCCCTACCTTAGTACACCGACACAAGGGCCCAAGCTTGGGGATTCCCAAGGAACCCCAAGGTAATATTCAAGTACAACCAAGCATCTAAGCTTGGGGATGCCCCGAATGGCATCCCATCTTTCATCTTCAATCCATCGGTAAATTTACTTGAGGCTATATTTTTATTCACCACATGATATGTGTTTTCCTTGGAGCATCTTGTATGATTTGAGTCTTTGATTTTTAGTTTGCCACAATCATCCTTGCTGTACACACCTTTTGAGAGGGACACACATTAATCATGAATTTATTAGAATACGCTTTGAGCTTCACTTATATCTTTTGAGTTAGGTAGTTGCTCTAGTGCTTCACTTACAATATCTTTTTGAGCACGGGGTGATGTTTATTTTGAAGATATTGATGAACTCTCATGCTCCACTTATGTTATTTTGAGAGTCTATAAACAACATGGTAATTTGCTTGGGGTATGAATTTAGTCCTAATATGATGGGCACCCATGAGGAATACAATAAAAACATTCATATAAAGAGCATTGAATACTATGAGAAGTTTATTCCTTACGATTGTTTTGAGATGTAAATATGGTGATATTAGAGTCATGCTAGTGAGTAATTGTGGATTGATATAAATACTTGTATTAAAGTTTGTGATTCCCGTAGCATGCACGTATGGTGAACCATTATGTGATGATGTTGGATATGTTGTATTTATTGATTGTCATCCTTTGTGTGGAGGTCGGGAGCGCGAGATGGTTAACTCCTACCAACCTATCCCCTAGGACATTCGTCTAATACTTTGTTTCGATAGCTAATAAATATTTGCAACAAGTATGTCAGTTCTTTATGACTAATGTTGATTCCATGGATTATACGCACTCTCACCCTTTCACCATTGCTAGCCTCTCTAATACCACGCAACTCTAACCGGTACATTAAACCCAGCATTTACTATTCCTCAAAACAGACACCATACCTACCTATTATGGCATTTCCATAGTCATTCTGAGATATATTGCCATTCAACTTCCACCGTTCCGTCATATGTTCTAGTATCGAATTGTAATTGTTGAGTTGTAAGTAAATAAAATTGTGATGATCATCATTATTAGAGCATTGTCCCATGTGAGGAAAGGATGATGGAAGCTATGATTCCCTCACAAGTTGGGATGAGTCTCTGGAGTTTATAAAATAATAAAACAGGCCAAAGAAGCCCAAATAAAAAAGAGGCCATAGAAGCCCACACAAAAAAGAGAAAAAAGAAAATAAAAAATAAGAGAAAAGAGAGAAGGGGCAATGCTACTATCCTTTTTCCAAACCGTTGCTTCAAATTAGCACCATAATCTTCATGATAGAAAGTCTCCTATGTCATCACTTTCATATACTAGTGGGAATGTTTCATTATAGAACTTAGCTAGTTGATAACCCACAAGTGTAGGGGATCGTTTGTAGCCTTTTTCGATAAGTAAGAGTGTCGAACCCAACGAGGAGCTAAATGTAGAACAAATATTCCCTCAAGTTCTATCGACCACCGATACAACTCTACACACACTTAAGTTTGCTTTCTCTAAAAAGGATAAAACTAGAATTACTTGGCGAGAATAAAACTTGAAATAAATTGCAAGACAATAAAAGTAGTGTAGTGGCAAGCTTTTTGTAACACAAGAGATGGATTTGTCCCTAGGCTGTGATAACAAGTACCGGTAATCATTCCTGCAATTTTATATTGAGGGAGAGGCATGAGCTAACACACTTTTTGTACTTTGATTATATGCACTTATGATTGGAACTCTAGCAAGAAGCCGCAACTACTAAAGATCATTAAGGTCATGAAACCCAACCATAGCATTAAGTATCAAGGCCTCTTTACTCCCATGCATCATACCTCCCTTACTCGGGTTTAAGCTTATGTCACTCTAGCAACCTAGCATAAGCGAACCATGAACATATTGCAACACCCGACAATGGGGGGCCCTCATGTTTGTGCGAGAGCAAAGGGCACCGTAGGACAGCACCAAAATAAAATATACAATCATACCAACCAAGATCATGATTATGCCATTGGACAAACAAATCTACTCAAACATCATATGATACCCAAATATCACTGGGAAATAATATATGGATTTGAGCACCATGTTTAAGCAGAGAATTACAGCGGGAATAGACAGGTTACACCACTTCATAGAGGGGGAGATAGTTGGTGTTCACGGTAGCAAGATTGTTTACGTAGATCGTCGTCATGATCCTAGCCCCAGCAGAACTCCGGTGCCACCGGGAGAGAGGGCACTAGTGGAAAATAGGGCATTGGTTCAGGACGGGGAGGGCCGGGGAGGGCCATTAGTCCCGGTTCACTCGCGAACCGGGACCTATGGGGGAATCTGCCCCGGGTCGTGAGGCTAGGGGGGCGGCCGGGCCTCGGTAGCCATCGGTCCCGGTTGGTGTGGCCCCTTTGGTCCCTTGTTCTGGACACGAACCGGGACCAATGAGCCTCGCTCCTAGCCCACAACCATCGGTCCTGGTTGGTGGCTAGAACCGGACCAAATGTGGTCCTTTAGTCCCGGTTCCAACCACGAACCGGGACCCATGAGTTTCCTACATATACCCCCAGCCCGTGAGCAGAGCAGTCCACTGCTCTATTTTTTTGGCCGTGGGAGAGAGCTTTGTGATGCTCTAGCTCATCTCCTATGCACATGAGTTGTTCGATGAAATGCCCGAGCCACACTACTTAAACCTTCTCCTCTCGAAGCTCCTTGTCTAAGCTCCATTTCCTCAAGATTTTTATAGGTTTGCCAGTCCGTCCTGTCCCATCCCTGTCCTCACCGCCGTTATTCGCCCGCGCTGATCTCATCGCCGGCACCACAGTGGGGAGCCTCTTGGTCTTATCTTCTTTCTAAAAGCAAAACATTATGATGATTAACTTCTATTAATTTGGTCACTTCTGTATTCATGATGTTCTGTAATGGTTTTTGACACACTTAATTATATATAATGCACGTAGATGAACGGGCAATGGATGCACGGTAACAGACGCACCTCCGAGTACATTAAGGGCATGCATAATTTTCTGGAAGTGGCTGAGGCAAACAAGCAGAATGGTTATATGTGTTGTCCATGCCCTATATGTGGGAATACGAAGTCTTACTTTGACTGGAAAATCCTTCACACCCACCTGCTTTATAAAGGTTTCATGCCACACTATAATGTTTGGACCAAGCATGGAGAAAGAGGGGTTATGATGGAAGACAACGAAGAAGAAGAGTATGATGACAACTATGTGCCCCCTGAATACGGTGATGCTGCATTGGGGGAAGTTGAAGATCAAGAGGAACCAGACGATGTGCCCGATGATGATCTTCGACGGGTCATTGTTGATGCAAAGAGACAATGCAAAAGTGAAAAGGACAAGTTGAAGTTCAATTGCATGTTAGAGGATAAAAAAAGGGTAGTACCCAAATTGCGAATATGGCAACACAAAGCTCGGTACCACACTGTAATTGCTGCAGTGGAAGCCAGACAGTAGTGTATCTAACATCGGATTTGAGAAGCTACTGAAAATATTGAAGAAGAAGCTTCCAAAGGATAACGAATTGCCTGACAGTACGTATAGAGCAAAAAAGGTTCTATGCCCTCTAGGATTGGAGGTGCAGAAGATACATGCACGCACTAATCACTGGATCCTCTACCGCGGTGCGTACAAGGATTTGAATGCATGCCCGGTATGCGGTGCATTGCGGTATAAGATCGGATGAGGTGACCCTAGTGATGTTGACGGTGAGCGCCCCAGGAAGAGGGTTCCTACCAAGGTGAAGTGTTAGGCTCCTATAATACCACGGTTGGAACGTCTGTTCAGAAACAAAGAGCATGCCAAGCTTGATGCGATGGCACGTAGTGGACCATAAGAAAGACGGGAAGTTGAGAGCACTCGCTGACAGGTCGCAGTGGAGAAAAATCGAGAGAAAGTACCGGAATGGGTTTGAAGGTGATGCAAGGAACGTATGGTTTGGTTTAAGCGCGGATGGCATTAATCCTTTTGGGGAGCAGAGCAGCAATCATAGCACCTGGCCCATGACTCTATGTATCTATAACCTTCCTCCTTGGTTGTGCATGAAGTGGAAGTTTATTATGATGCCAGTGCTCATCCAAAGCCCTAAGCAACCCGGCAACGACATTGATGTGTTCCTAAGGCCATTAGCTGAAGAACTTTTACAGCTGGGGAATGGACAAGGTGGACGTGTGTGGGATGAGGACAACCAGGAGGAATTTGACCTACATGCGTTGCTGTTTGTAACCATCAAGGATTGGCCTGCTCTCAGTAACCTTTCAGGACAAACAAACAAGGGAGACCATGCATGCACACACTGTTTAGATGACACTGAAAGTATATATTTGTAAAAATGCAGGAGGAATGTGTACCTGGGGCATCGTTGGTTTCTTCCGACCGACCATCAATGTCGAAAGGAAGGCATGCATTTCAAAGGCGAGTCAGATCACCGGAAGAAGCCCGCCCTCCTTACTGGTCATCACATACTTGCTATGGTCAATGATTTACATGTAATATTTCGAAAGGGTCCCTGCAGACTATCTGTTCCGAATGATGCTGAGGGACACGCACCCATGTGGAAGAAGAAATCTATATTTTGGGACCTACAGGTCTGCTCTGCAATCGACGTGATGCACATGATGAAGAATCTTTGAGTGAATCTGCTAGGCTTCTTGGGTGTGTATGGGAAGACAAAAGATACACCGGATGCACGGGAGGACCAGCAACGTGTGCACGAAAAACACAGCATGCCTCCAAAGGTGTATAAAGTTCCTACCAGCTATGCTCTTACCAAAGAAGAGAAGGAAATCTTTTCTGAATGCCTCCTCAATATGAAGGTCCCATCTGGCTTCTCTTCGAATACAAAGGGAATAATAAATATGGGAGAGAAAAAGTTCCGATACCTAAAGTCTCATGACTTCCACGTGATTATGACACAACTGTTGGAGAATGTAGTATTTCAAAACATTTCCTACGATCACGCAAGATCTATCTAGGAGAAGCATCACAACAAGCGGGGAGAGTGTGTCTACGTACCCTTGTAGACCGAAAGAGGAAGCGTCTAGTGACAGAGTTGATGTAGTCGAACGTCTTCGCGATCCAACCGATGCAAGCACAGAACGTACGACACCTCCGCATTCAGCACACGCTCAGCTCGATAACGTCCCACGCGCTCTTGATCCAGTTGAGCATCACGGGAGAGTTTCGTTAGCACGACGACTAGCTGATAGTTATGATGAAGCTACCGATGCAGGGCTTCGCCTAAGCACTGCAATGATATGACCGAGTTGTGTATCTGTGGAGGGGGGAACCGCACACATCTAAAATCAACTTGTGTGTCTATGGGGTGCCCCCTCCCCACATATATAAAGGAGGGAGGGGAGGAGGAGGCGGCACGCCTAGGGAGCGCGCCATGAGAGGAGTCCTACTCCCACTAGGAGTAGGATTCCTCCTTTCCTAGTAGGAGTGGGAGAGGGGGGAGGAAGGGAGAGAGGAGGAGAAGGAAAGAGGGGGCGGCCCCCTTGCCCTAAACCAATTCAGTTTTGGCCTTGGGGGGCGCGCCCCATACTCCCCTTGATGCCATATATTCCCACTAAGGCCCATGTAGGCCCATTAACCCCCCGGGAGGTTCCGGTAACCTCCCGGTACTCTGATATTTAGCCGATAACCCCCAGGACTCCTCCGGTGTCCGAATATAACCTTCCAATATATGAATCTTTATGTCTCGTTCATTCCGAGACTCCTCGTCATGTCCGTGACCACATCCGGGACTCCGAACTATATTCGGTACATCAAAACACATACACTCATAATACCAATCGTCATCAAAGGTTAAGCGTACGGACCCTACGGGTTCGAGAACTATGCAGACATGACCGAGACTCATCTCCGGTCAATAACCAATAGCGGAACCTTGATACTCATATTGGTTCCTACATATTCTACGAATATCTTTGTCGGTCAAACCATATAACAACATACGTTGTTCCCTTTGTCATCGGTATATTACTTGCCCGAGATTCGATGGTCGGTATCATCATACCTAGTTCAATCTCGTTACCGGCAAGTATCTTTACTCATTCTGTAATACATCATCACATGACGAACTCATGAGTCATTTGCTTGCAAGGCTTATTATGATATTTACCGAGAGGACCCAGAGATACCTCTCCGACACTCCGAGTGACAAATCCTATTCTCGATCTATGCCAACACCACAAACACCTTCGGAGACACCTGTAGAGCATCTTTATAATCACCCAGTTACGGTGTGACGTTTGATAGCACACAAGGTGTTCCTCCGGTATTCGGGAGTTGCATAATCTCATAGTCATAGGAACATGTATAAGTCATGCAGAAAGCAATAGCAATAAAACTAAACGATCAAGTTGCTAAGCTAACGGATGGGTCTTGTCCATCACATCATTCTCCTAATGATATGATCCCGTTGATCAGACGACAACTCATGTCTATGGTTAGGAAACATAACCATCCTTGATCAATGAGCTAGTCTAGTAGAGGCATACTAGGGACACTCTGTTTTGTCTATGTATTCACACATGTACTAACTTCCAATTAATACAATTCTAGCATGAATAATAAACATTTATCATGATATAAGGAAATACAAATAACAACTCATTATTACTGCCTCTAAGGCATATTTCCTTCAGCCTCCCACTTGAACTAGAGTCAATAATCTAGATTACATAGTAATGATTCTAACACCCATGGAGTCTTGGTGCTGATCATGTTTTTCTCGTGGAAGAGGCTTAGTCAACGGGTCTACGACATTTAGATCCGTATGTATCTTGCAAATTTCTATGTCTCCCTCCTTGACTTGATCGCGTATGGAATTGAAGCATCTCTTGATGTTCTTGGGTCTGTTGTGAAACCTGGATTCCTTCGCCAAGGCTACTGCTCCAGTGTTGTCACAAAAGATTTTCATTGGAACCGATGCACTAGGTATTACACCTAGATCGGATATGAACTCCTTCATCCAGACTCCTTCATTTGCGGCTTCCGAAGCAGCTATGTACTCCGCTTCACACGTAGATCACACCACGACACTGTGCTTGGAACTGCACCAAGTGACACCTCCATCGTTCAATAAAAATACATATCCGGTTTGTGACTTAGAGTCATCCGGATCAGTGTCAAACCTTGAATCGACGTAACCATTTACGACAAGCTCTTTGTCACCTCCATAAACGAGAAACATATCCTTAGTCCTTTTCAGGTACTTCATGATGTTCTTGACCGCTGTCCAGTGATCCACTCCTGGATTACTTTGGTACCTCCCTGCTAAACTTATAGCAAGGCACACATCTGTTCTGGTACACAGCATTGCATACATGATAGATCATATGGCTGAGGCATAGGGAATGATTTTCATTTTCTCTCTATCTTCTGCAGTGGTCGGGCATTGAGTCTTACTCAACTTCACACCTTGTAACACAGGCAAGAACCCTTTCTTTGACTGATCCATTTTGAACTTCTTCAAAACTTTCTCAAGGTATGTGCTTTGTGAAAGTCCAGTAAAGTGTCTTGATCTATCTCTATAGATCTTGATGCCTAATATATAAGCAGCTTCACCGAGGTCTTTCATTGAAAAATTCTTATTCAAGTATCCTTTTATGCCATCCAGAAATTCTATATCATTTCCAATCAAAAATATGTCATCTACATATAATATCAGAAATGCAACAGAGCTCCCACTCACTTTCTTGTAAATACATGCTTCTCCAAAAGTCTGTATAAAACCATATGCATTGATCACCTCATCAAAGCGTATATTCCAACTCCGAGATGCTTGCACCAGTCAATAGATGGATCGCTGGAGCTTGCACACTTTATTAGCACCTTTAGGATCGACAAAACCTTCTGGTTACATCATATACAACTCCTCTTTGAGGTATCCATTGAGGAATGCAGTTTTGACATCCATTTTCCAGATTTCATAATCATAAAATGCGGCAATTGCTAACATGATTTGGACAGATTTAAGCGTCGCTACGGGTGAGAAAGTCTCATCGTAGTCAACTCCTTGAACTTGTCGACAACCTTTCGCAACAAGTCGAGCTTTGTAGACAGTAACATTACCATCGACGTCTGTCTTCCTCTTGAAGATCCATTTATTTTCAATGGCTTATCAATCATCGAGCAAGTCAACCAAAGTCCATACTTTGTTCTCATAGATGGATCCCATCTCATATTTCATGGCCTCAAGCCATTTTTCGGCATATGGGCTCATCATCGCTTCCTCATAGTTCATAGGTTCATCATCGTCTAGTAACATGACTTCCAGAACTGGGTTACCGTACCACTCTGGTGTGGAATGTACTCTGGTTGACCTACGAGTTTCAGTAGTAACTTGATCCGAAGTTTCATGATCATCATCATTAGCTTGCTCGCTGATTGGTGTAGGAATGACTGGAACTAGTTTCTATGATGTACTACTTTCCAATTAGGGAGAAGGTACGATTACCTCATCAAGTTCCACTTTCCTCCCACTCACTTCTTTTCAGAGAAACACCTTCTCTAGAAAGGATCCATTCTTAGCAACGAATATCTTGCCTTGGGATCTGTGATAGAAGGTGTAACCAACATTTTCCTTTGGGTATCCTGTGAAGAAACATTTCTCTGACTTGGGTTCGAGCTTATCAGGTTGAAGCTTTTTCACATAAGCATCGCACCCCCAAACTTTAAGAAACGACAACTTTGGTTTCTTGCCAAACCACAGTTCATAAGGCGTCGTCTCAACGGATTTAGATGGTGCCCTATTTAACGTGAATGCAGTTGTCTCTAAAGCATAACCCCAAAACGATAGTGGTAAATCGGTATGAGACATCATAGATTGCACCATATCTAATAAAGTACGGTTACGATGTTCGGACACACCATTACGCTGTGGTGCTCTGGGTGGCGTGAGTTGTGAAAATATTCCACATTGTTTTAAATGAAGACCAAACTCGTAACTCAACTATTCGCCTCCACGATCAGATCGTAGAAACTTTATTTTCTTGTTACGATGTTTTTCAACTTCACTCTGAAATTCTTTGAACTTTTCAAAAGTTTCAAACTTGTGCTTCATCAAGTAGATATACCCATATCTGCTCAAATCATCAGTGAAGGTGAGAAAATAACGATACACGCCGCGAGCATCAACACTCATCGGTCCACATACATCAGTATGTATGATTTCCAACAAATCAGTTGCTCGTTGCATTATTTCGGAGAACGGAGTTTTAGTCATCTTGCCCATGAGGCATGGTTCGCAAGCACCAAGTGATTCATAATCAAGTGATTCCAAAATTCCTTCAGTATGGAGTTTCTTCATACGCTTTACACCAATATGACCTAAACGGCAGTGCCACAAATAAGTTGCACTATCATTATCATCCTTGCATCTTTTGGCTTCAATATTATGAATATGTGTATCACTACGATCGAGATCTAACAAGAATAGACCACTCTTCAAGGGTGCATGACCATTAAAGATATTACTCATATAAATAGAACAGCCATTATTCTCATATATAAACAAATAACCGTCTTGCAACAAAAAAGATCCACATATAATGTTCATGCACAACGCTGGCACCAAATAACAATTATTTAGGTCTAAAACTAATCGTGATGGTGGATGTAGAGGTAGCATGCTGACGGCGATCACAACGACTTTGGAACCATTTCCCACGCGCATCGTCACCTCGTCCTTAGCTAATCTTCGTTTAATCCGTAGCCCCTGTTTTGAGTTACAAATATTAGCAACTGAACCAGTATCAATTAGCCAGGTGCTACTACGAGCATTAGTAAGGTACACATCAATAACATGTATATCAAATATACCTTTGTTGACTTTGCCATCCTTCTTATCCGCCAAATACTTGGGGCAGTTTTGCTTCCAGTGTCCAGTCCCTTTGCAGTAGAAGCACTCAGTTTCAGGCTAGGCTCTAGACTTGGATTTCTTCGTGGGAGTAGTAACTGTCTTGCTATTCTTCTTGGAGTTCCCCTTCTCTTGCCCTTTTTCTTGAAACTAGTAGTCTTGTTGACCATCAATACTTGATGCTCCTTTTTTATTTCTACCTCCGCAGCTTTGAGCATTGCGAAGAGCTCGGAAATTGTCTTTTGCATCCCTTGCATATTATAGTTCATCACGAAGCCTTTATAGCTTGGTGGCAGTGATTGAAGAACTCTATCAATAACACTATCTTCGTCAACTTTGCAACCAAGTTGAGTCATATGATTGTAGTACCCAGACATAATAACCAAGTGTTCACTCATAGAAATGTTCTCCTCCATCTTGCAGCTATAGAACTTATTGGAGACTTCATTTCTCTCAATTCGGGCATTTGCTTGAAATATTAACTTCGGGCATTTGCTTGAAATATTAACTTCAACTCTTGGAACATCGCATACGCTCCATGACGTTCAAAACGTCGTTGAAGTCCCGATTCTAAGTTGTAAAGCATGGCACACTGAACTATCGAGTAGTCATCAGAACGAGCTTGCCAGACGTTCATCACGTCCCGAGTTCCTCCTGCACCAGGCCTCTCACCTAGCGGTGCTTCCAGGACATAATTCTTCTGTGCAGCAATGAGGATAATCCTCAAGTTACGGACCCAGTCCGTGTAGTTGCTACCATCATCTTTCAACTTAGCTTTCTCTAGGAAAGCATTAAAATTCAAGGGAACGGTAGCACGGGCCATTGATCTACAACAACATAGATATGCAATAACTATCAAGACTAAGTTCATGATAAATTAAAGTTCAATTATTCATATTACTAAAGAACTCCCACTTAGATAGACATCCCTCTAGTCATCTAAATGATCACGTGATCCAAATCAACTAAACCATGTCCGATCATCACGTGAGATGGAGTAGTTTTCAATGGTGAACATCTTATGTTGATCATATCTACTATATGATTCACGCTCTACCTTTCGGTCTCTAGTATTCCGAGGCCATGTCTGTACATGCTAGGCTCGTCAAGTTTAACCCGAGTATTCTGCATGTGCAAAACTGTCTTACACCCATTGTATTTGAACGTAGAGCTTATCACACCCGATCATCACGTGGTGTCTCGGCACGATGAACTTTCGCAACAGTGCATACTCAGGGAGAACACTTGTGCCTTGAATTTTTTTAAGGGATCGTCTTATAATGCTACCACCGTACTAAGCAAATTAAGAAGCATAATAAGATAAACATCACATGCAATGAAAATATGTGACATGATATGGCCATCATCATCTTGTGCTTTTGATCTCCATCTCCAAGGAATTGTCATGATCTCCATTGTCACCGTCTTGACACCATGATCTTCATCATAGCGTCGTGGTTGTCTCGCCAACAATTGCTACTTCTACTATCGCTAACTCATAGTGATGAAGTAAAGCAATTATATGGCTTTCGCAATTAATACAATAAAGAGACAATCATAAGGCTCTTGCGAGTTGTCGATAACTTTACAAAACATGATCATCTCATACAATAACGTATAACTCATCACGTCTTGACCATATCACATCACAACATGCCCTGCAAAAACAAGTTAGACGTCCTCTACTTTGTCATTGCAAGTTTTAGGTGTCTGCTACGGGCTTAGCAAGAACCGTTCTTACCTATGCAAACAAAACAACAATGATTTTTCGTCAAGTTTGTTGTTTTAACCTTCACAAGGACCGGGCGTAGCCACACTAGATTTAACTAAGGCGAGAGAAACATACACCCGCCGGTCACCTTTAAGCAACGAGTGCTCGTAACGGTGAAACTAGTCTCGCGTAATCGTACGCGTAATGTCGGTCCGGGTCGCTTCATCTCACAATACCGCCGAATCAAAGTATGACATTCTGGTAAGTAGTATGACTATTATTTCCCACAACTCATTTTGTTCTACTCGTGCATATCATCTACGCATAGACCTGGCTCATGATGCCACTGTTGGGGAACGTAGTATTTCAAAAAAATTCCTACGATCACGCAAGATCTACCTAGGAGAAGCATAGCAACAAGCGGGGAGAGTGTGTCTACGTACCCTCGTAGACGAAAAGCGGAAGCGTCTAGTGACGCGGTTGATGTAGTTGAACGTCATCACGATCCAACCGATCCAAGCATCGAACGTATGGCACCTCCGCGTTCAGCACACGTTCAGCTCGATGACGTCCTACGAGCTCTTGATCCAGTTGAGCGTCACAGGAGAGTTTCTTCAGCACGACGGCTAGGTGACTGTGATGATGAAGCTATCGGTAGAGGGCTTCGCCTAAGCACTACAACGATATGACTGAGGTGTGTATCTGTGGAAGGGGCACCGCACACGGCTAAATTCAACTTGTGTGTCAATGGGGTGCCCCCTCCCCACGTATATAAAGGAGGGATGGGAGGAGGAGGCGGCCGGCCTAGGGGGCACGCCATGAGGGAGTCCTACTCCCACTAGGAGTAGGACTCCTCCTTTCCAAGTAGGAGTAGGAGAGGGGGAAGGAAGGGAGAGAGGAGGAGAAGGAAAGAGGGGGCCGGACTCCCTTGCCCTAAACCAATTTGGTTTGGGCCTTGGGGGGCACGCCCCATATTCCCCTTGCTGCATCTATTCCCACTAAGGCTCATGTAGGCCAATTAACCCCCCCGGAGGTTCCGGTAACCTCCCGGTACTCCAGTATTTATCCGATAACCCCCGGAACTCATCCGGTGTCCGAATATAACCTTCCAATATATGAATCTTTATGTCTCGGACATTCCGAGACTCCTCGTCATGTCCATGATCACATCCGGGACTCTGAACTACCTTTGATAAATCTAAACACATAAACTCATAATACTAATCGTCATCAAACGTTAAGCGTGCGGACCCTACAGGTTCGAGAATTGTGTAGACATGACCGAGGCTCATCTCCGGTCAATAACCAATAGCGGAACCTGGATGCTCATATTGGTTCGTACATATTCTACGTAGATCTTTATCGGTCAAACCACATAACAACATACGTTGTTCCCTTTGTCATCGGTATGTTACTTGCCCGAGATTCGATCGTCGGTATCATCATACCTAGTTCAATCTCGTTACTGGCAAGTCTCTTTACTCGTTCTGTAAGACAACATCTCGTGACTAACTTATTAGTCATTTGCTTGCAAGGCTTATTATGATGTGTATTACCGAGAGGGCCCAGAGATACCTCTCCGACACTCGGAGTGACAAATCCTATTCTCGATCTATGCCAACACCACAAACACCTTCGGAGACACCTGTAGAGCATCTTTATAATCACCCAGTTACGTTATGACGTTTATGAGCACACAAGGTCTTCCTCCGGTATTCGGGAGTTGCATAATCGTATAGTCATAGGAACATGTATAAGTCATGAAGAAAGCAATAGTAATAAAACTAAACGATCAAGTTTCTAAGCTAATGGATGGGCCTTGTCCATCACATCATTCTCCTAATGATATGATCCCGCTGATCAAACGACAACTCATGTCTATGGTTAGAAAACATAACCATCTTTGATAAATGAGATAGTCTAGTAGAGGAATACAAGGGACACTCTGTTTTTTTTTATGTATTCACGCATGTACAAAGTTTTCGGTTAATACAATTCTAGCATGAATAATAAACATTTATCATGATATAAGGAAATACAAATAACAACTTATTATTATTGCCTCTAGGGCATATTTCCTTCAGCAAGTTCTTCCGGTTGCATCAAGGGAGCTTCTACCGGAAAACGTTCGATTAGCCATTGTGAAGCTCTATGCATTCCTCAATGCAATCTCTCAGAAGGTGATCGATCCAGAAATCCTACCAAGGTTAAGGAGTGATCTGGCACAATGTCTTGTCAGTTTCGAGCTGGTGTTCCCACCATCCTTCTTCAATATCATGACGCATATCCTAGTTCATCTAGTCGACGAGATTGCCATTCTGGGCCCTATATTTCTACACAATATGTTCCCCTTTGAGAGGTTCATGGGTGTCTTAAAGAAATATGTTTGTAACCATGCTAGGTCAGAAGGAAGCATATCCATGGGCCATCAAAGAGAAGAGGTCATTGGGTTTTGTCTTGACTTCATTCCTGACCTTAAGAAGATGGGTCTCCTTAAATCACGGTATGAGGGGAGACTTACAGGAAAAGGCACGCTAGGAGTGGACTCAATAATATGTAGGGACGGGCATTCTTGGTCTCCGGCACACTACACAGTTTTACAGAATTCTAACTTGGTGACCCCGTATGTCAATGAACACAAGAATATTCTGCGCTCCAAACAACCAGAGTAGTGTGACGACTGGATTACATGTGAACACATCAAGACTTTCAGCAGTTGGTTGCAAAAGAGTCTCATGGGTGACGACACTGTTTCTGATGAGCTGTACTCATTGGCCAGGGGACCATCTCCGACTGTACTGACTTACAAAGGGTACGAGATAAATGGGAATACATTTTACATGATCGCCTAAGATCAAGAGCACCAACCAAAACAGCGGTGTTCGCTTTGATGCAGCAACCAAGGTGGGAAAGGACACATATTATGGTTACATAGCGGACATATGGGAACTTGACTATGGACATGATTTCAAGGTCCCTTTGTTTCAGTGCAAATGGGTCAATTTGTCAAGAGGCAGGGTGCAGGTAGACTCAAAGTACGGAATGATAATAGTGTATCTTAACTATCTTGGGTACACAGACGAACCATTCGTCCTAGCCAATGATGTGGCGCAGGTTTTCTATGTGAAGGAAATGTCTACCAAACCAAGAAAAAGAAAAGATAAGGAAGTGAATACATCATACGATGAGCCAAAGCGCAACATAGTTCTTTTAGGAAAAAGAGACGTTGTGGGATTGGAGGGCAAGACAGACATGTCTGAAGATTAAAAAAGTTTCATGACATTCCTCCCTTCAAAGTAAAAGCTGACCCAAGAACCATGTTAAACGATGAAGATTATCCATGGTTACGGCGCAATTATAAGCAAAGGACACAAGCGAAGAAAAATTGAAGACTCAATCTCCAAAACTATTATGATGATGCCTTTGATTTAGAATATCACTACAGTTACGTGTGAACAAATGAAATGCCTTTTGTAACAGACGAGTTTCCTTATGAAGCCCTGATACTTCGAAATATATCGTCCTGTTTGTACACGAAGTGCATCCAATTGTTGCCGTAACCCTCTCAACTTTTTAGAACATGGTATGTGGGTGAAATGATGATACCATGCCAACTTTCAACCTCTTCATAGTTCATTTGAAGTGCTTTTCAATTTCAGGGTAATTTAGCTCAAAAAAATGAGTAAATGCATGAAAAATACCAAATGAAGTCAGAAAGGGTTGAAATTGATGATGTGTCTTTGAATGGTGCATTTTGAACACACAAAAAGTCTGGAGTTCAAATAAGTTAAAAAATGAAATCCCTTTGTAACAGACGAGTTTCCGTATGAATCCCTAATACTTTGAAAGAGATTGTCCATTTTGTACACGAAGTCCATCCAGTTTTTGCCGTAACCCTCTCAAATTTTTAGAACATGCTATGTGGGTGAAATGATGATACCATGCCAACTTTCAACTTCTTCATAGTTCATTTGAAGTGCTTTTCAATTTCAGGGTCATTTAGATCAAAAATATCAGTAAATGCATGAAAAATACCAAATCAAGTCAAAAATGGTTGGAAATTGATGATGTGGCTTTAAATGGTGCATTTTGAACACACACAAAAGTCTGGAGTTCAAAAAAGTTCAAAAAAATTAAACCCCTTTGTAACAGATGAGTTTTCGTCCGAAACCTTGATACTTCGAAAGAGATTGTCTATTTTGTACACGAAGTGCATCCAGTTTTTGTTGTAACCATCTCAACTTTTCAGAACATGCCACGTGGGTGAAATGATAATACCATGCCAACTTTCAACATTTTCAGAGTTCATTTGAAGTGCTTTTCGATAGTAGGAAAAAGAATCACTCAAAAATCTTTTTTTATAGTACAGTTATTCACAAACTAGAGATTCGCACAAATTCCAAAAAATTCAAATTTAAACTATTCAAATTTGGAAACTAATGGCTGTAACAGAAAGTATATAAGTTTTATGACCTAAAAGCAAAAAGAATCACTGAAAAACTGAATGTAGAAACAAAAGAAAATAAATTAAGCAAAATACAAAACAAAAAAAACTCGAAAAATATGCCACCTACTCGGCCACCACGCCCTGAAAAGGACTACAAAGCCAACCATGGGCCAGGATTCAGGCCCGCATAATGCCTAGTAGGCCCACATGCAATAGACGGAGTTTAGGCCCAAAAGCCTGCATTGGTGAGGAGCTCGAGAGGGTGGGCGCAACAGCGCTTATAAACCACTCTCGAGCTCTCTCAGCTAGCGAGGTGGGACTAAACATCCCACCGCACCGAGCCAGCACAAGGCCTTTGGTTTCGGTTGGTAGCACCAACCGGAACGAAAGGGGTGCTTTGGTACCGGTTTGTGGGACCAACTGGGACCAATGCCCCCCTTTAGTCCCGATTGGTGCCACCAACCGCGACCAAAGGTCTATTTTCAGCAGCCCAAAGGGTGGGAAACAGGGACCTTTGTTCCTGGTTGGTGGCACCAACCGGGATTAAAGGTGGGCATTGGTCCCGGGTGGTGCCACGAACCGGTAATGCTCTGGGTATATATTGCAAACACTTAGCAGTTTTCCATTCGCATCGATCTCTCCTCCCCCGACGGCGCCGCGACCACATCGACAGCGCCAGGCTGCCAGACTGCGCTGTTGCTTCCCCGTGCACTGCGCCGTCACCCTCGCTGCCCCCCTGCCTGACGCCCTCACTGACGCGCCGGACCTCCTCACGCGCCCTCCTCCTAGTCGACGCGCGCGTGCCCCTGAGCCCGCCATCGGTCTGCTCATCGCCAGCCACCTCTAGCTAGCCCCACTGCCGCCCCCCAGTGAGTTTCCCCCATCTCCCATGGTCCCCTGCTCCCCATCACCGCATGCCCCCGAGCCCCCTTTGCCTCCGCTGCTCATCGCTGCCGGCCATTACTGCCACCATCGCCGTCGACTCTCTGGCTAGATGTGCTCTATTTTTTACATAGATAGATGTTTTTAGATAGATGTTTTTTGACGTGCTCTGTTTTCATATGAGATGTAATGAGATGAGATGAGATGTATGAGATGTTTTGTGGAGATGAGATGTTTGTGCATTTTTTCATAGAAATTAGTGTGATATTTTGGTTAATGATGATTGCTAAAAACTATTATTAAGTTTGTTCGATGAATGTTATCTGTTAAAAATCAAGCATCGGGAGAAGGAATAAGAAGAAAAGGAAGGAGAGGAAAACGAAAATAAGAATAAGGAATAAGGAGAAGAAGAAGGAGAAGAAGAGGAGAAACAAATAAGAAGAGGAAGAAGAAGAAAAATAAAGAGGAGAAGAAGAAGGAATAGAGGAGAAGAAAAAATGGAATAATATTATTCTATTTTTTCATCTTCTCCACTTTTTTTCTTGTCGTCTATTCCTTCTTCTTCTCCTTTTTTATTCTTCTTCCTCTTCTTATTTTTTATCAGGAATGAGGGGGTGTCGAGGATCGCCGAGCGGTCTAGGGTCGGGAACTCGGGTAGAGGGTCGCCGAGGGGTCGAGGGTTATCGAGGGGTTGAGGGTCGCCGAGGGGTCGAGGTTTGAGGATCTCCGAGGGGTCGAGGTTCGAGGGTCGTCGAGGGGTCGAGGGTCAGACGATGGACATTAATGAGAGCGTCGAGGCCACCCTGAACCCTAGAAGCATTATCGAGGCCACCCGAAACCCTAGAAGCGTCGAGGCCACCACAAACCCTAGAAGAGTTGCCGAGGACACCCCAAACCCTAGAAGCGTTGCCGAGGTCACCCCAACACCTAGAAGCATCAAGGCCACCCGAATTTACCAAGTTAAAAGAGCGTTGTCGAGGCCACCAAAACCATAGAAGCGTTGTCGAGGCCACCCCAAACCATAGAAGCGTTGCCGAGGCTACCCCAAACTGTAGAAGCGTTGAGGCCACTAATTAATATTCCTGTAAGTGCATCTAGTGCCCCTTAGTGATTTTGGTGTACTGAAGACTTATAGGTTAAGGGACTAATTTTTTTATGAGTGGACACAGGTCTATAAGTCTATTAGGAGTTTGATATTTACAAAGAAAGTCGACCCCTAAAAATGAAGTTCTTCTACTGAAGACTTTGGATTTCTGAAGACTTTGAAAGTGAAGAAATTGGTGTGACCTTGAAGACTTGGTACTCATTTGAGGAACATGAAGCTTGAAGATTTTTGTTTTCGTAGTTTCATTTTCTCTTTCTTGAGTCATAGGAAACACCGTACTGTTAAAGGGGGTCGAGGAAATATTAAGGAAAAATTTCCATTTGATGCTCAATTCAAAATCCTACACCTACCAATCCCTTCGAGTGAAGCCATTGGAAATCTCATACAGTTATGTCATATTATTCAATGACAGAGACGAAGTTCTTCTGGTCTCCTGAAGGTTTGGCGTCATGGTCTAGAGCATCCAATAGGAATGGTGGATTGCCGAGTGACCGAGTCTGTGAAGGTTTGGAAGTCACCTAAAGACTTACCATGAGTGATTGGGCGAGGTCTGTGTGACCTTAGCTCAAGGGGAATACAGTGATGACTGAGTGTCCTGGACTGCGTGTTCAGGACTGTGTATCCGGGACTGTGTGTCCTCAGGTTTGAATACCTAGACGCCCTAACCAGATGTACAACTGAGACAACAGTTGGAACTGGTCTACCAAATCATTGTCTTCACCAAGCTTACTGGTTCTATTTCCTCAACTCTTTCATTTCCTCATAACTGTGTTGTGTACTTGTTCATATCTGGTTGAAGACTTTGATTGAAGACTTTCTCAATTTCCTCAGTTCAATTTCTTCAGCATGTTTGTCTTCATCATGTGTTATCATGTGTTTACGCTTTGTGTACTCCGTGCTTGTCTTAATTTCATCATGATGACCATTCTTGTGTTCTGCTATGTTTTCTTTTGAGTACGTATTCTGCTGCAAGTAGTTCTTCGCTAAGGAATTTCCTCACCCGAAAATTCCTCAGTGAAGAATTCATAAAATTCGCCTATTCACCTCCCTCTAGTCGATATAACGCACTTTCAATTAGTATCAGAGCAAGGTACTCCCTTGTTCTGTGTGATTTTGGTTTAACCGCCTGGAGTTTTAGTTATGTCGACCGCAGGTATGATCAAGGTCTCCGCTGGGTGTCCTACCTTCGATGGGACGCACTACCCCTTCTAGAAGAATAAGATGTGAATGCATCTTGAGGCAATTGACAACAATCTTTGGTATGTTGTGGGAAATGGTGTTCCCTCGGTCACACCTTCTCTGAATGCTGCTGATGTGAAGAGATTCAAGCAACTCGATTCTCAAGCGAAGAATGTCAATTGTGGCCATCTGAGCAAAGGACAATATGCAAGAGTGAGTGCTTTGGAAAATGCTAAGCTTATCTGGGATAGGCTGTCCAAAGTCAATGAAGGAGTCTCAACACAGCGTGACTCTTGATTTGATGTTCTTCACAATCTCTTCAACCACTTCAAAAGACTTGACAACGAAAATGTTCAGCAAACCTTCGATCGCCTCACTGACATCTCAAATGAGCTTCACGCACTTGGTGCCACTGACATCACCGACCATGAGGTGGTTAAAAATTGCTGAGATCGCTTGATTCCTCATTTGATACTCTGGCATTGATGATACCAGAACGTGCTGATTACAAGTCACTTGATCCCACTGATATCCTCGAGAGACTAAATACTCATGAGTTCCAGCTTGCTGAGAAGAGAGATCTCTATGGTTCTAGCTATGGCAGATCACGTGCCCTGAATGCCAAGGGCGTCTCTGAATCCGAAGGTGAAGATTCTGGTTGTAGCCTTGGTGATCCTGAAGAACTGAGCCAGGAGCTAACACTGCTCGTGAAGAAATTCTAAAGGTTCTCAAGACGTGGTTGCTTTGGAAAATTCTCAAGGAGCAATGATTCCTCATCTAGTGACTACAAGAAGAGGCTATGCCACAAATGCAAGAAGCCTAGTCACTGCATTCAAGATTGTCCTCAGTGCGAAAAGGGATCAAAGAAGAAGAAATACAAGGATTACAGTTCTATTGACGCGAAGAAGAAGAAGAAGAAATCATCAAAATCCTCGAAGTCTTCATCTCACAAGAAGAGCTGCTCCAAGAATGCCCAGGCATTCATTGGCAAGGAAATGGACTCTGAGGCTGAATCTGAGGAACATGAGGAAGAGGAGGCATCTGAGGAGTCCGAGTCTGGTGTGGCGAGTCTAGCTCTCGCTACTTCATTCGTCAGCAAGTCTATCTTCAATCCTGAAGAAAATGGCTTCACCAACAAGGCTGATGAAGGCAATGATGACTATGCTCCCACCTATTGCTTCATGGCAAAGGGTGCCAAGGTACCCAAAAATACCTCCTCTGAATCCAGTGAGAATGAATCTAATGAAAACCTCAAGCCCAACTATTCCAAACTTGCTATGATTGCTGTGAAACAATAAAAGGCTTTTGAAAAGGTTCAAAACATACTAGATAAAAGTGATGATTTGTTGGGTGAAGAAATGGATCGCACTAAAACCTTGACTGAAAATCTTCAGAGACTTCAGTCTAGATTTGACAGTCTTTAAAGTCATCATAACACTCTCTTATCTGATCATGAGAAGCTTTCTTATGAATTTCTTCAAAGAAAGCAAGATCTTGAAAAGCTAAGAGTGAGTTATGAAGATCTTCAGAAGGATCACTATTCATTACTTGCTCAACAAATTAGCGCTTCTCAGGAAGAATTTGTCCCTCCATGCTTGAAATGCATTAAACGAGAATCTGCTAATTCTTCACCTGAATGTTCAAATGCTTCTAATGTTACAAATTCTTCAACTGTCTTTGCTATCACTAATTCCTCATCTTAGGACGTTGCTATTATCACTGATGATGCAGGGCTGAAGGAATTGTACATGATGTTGGGGAACGTAGTATTTTAAAATTTTCCTACGATCACGCAAGATCTATCTACCAGATGCATAGCAACGAGAGGGAAGAGTGTGTCTACGTACCCTCGTAGACCGGGAGCGGAAGCGTCAAGTGACGCGGTTGATGTTGTCGAACTTCTTCGCGATCCAACCGATCAAGCACCGAACGTACGGCACCTCCGCGTTCAGCACACGTTCAGCTTGATGACGTCCCACGAGCTCTTGATCTAGTTGAGCTTCACGGGAGAGTTTTGTCAGCACGACGGCGTGGTGACGGATATGATGTGTTCACCGGCGCAGGGCTTCGCCTAAGCTCCGCGACGGTATGACCGGGGTGTGATTCCGTGAACTTTTCAAATGTTTCAGACTTGTGTTTCATTAAGTAGATATACCCATATCTACTCAAATCATCAGTGAAGGTCAGAAAATAACGATACCCGCCGCGAGCATCAACACTCATTGGTCCACATACATCAGTATGTATGATTTCCAACAAATCTGTTGCTCGTTCCATTGTTCCGGAGAACGGAGTTTTAGTCATCTTGCCCATGAGGCATGGTTCGCAAGCACCAAGTGATTCATAATCAAGTGATTCCAAAAGTCCATCATTATGGAGTTTCTTCATGCGTTTTACACCAATATGACCTAAACGGCAGTGCCACAAATAAGTTGCACTATCATTATTAACCTTGCATCTTTTGGTTTCAATATTATGAATATGTGTATCACTACAATCGAGATCCAATAAGAATAGACCACTCTTCAAGGGTGCATGACCATAAAAGATATTATTCATAAAAATAGAACAACCATTATTCTTTGATTTGAATGAATAACCATCTCGCAATAAACAAGATCCAGATATAATGTTCATGCTTAACGCTGGCACCAAATAACAATTATTTAGGTCTAAAACTAATCCCGAAGGTAGATGTAGAGGTAGCGTGCCGACGGCGATCACATCGACTTTGGAACCGTTTCCCACGCGCATCGTCACCTCGTCCTTAGCTAATCTTCGTTTAATCCGTAGTCCCTGTTTCGAGTTACAAATATTAGCAACCGAACCGGTATCAAATACCCAGGTACTACTACGAGCATTAGTAAGGTACACATCAATAACATGTATATCACATATACCTTTGTTCATCTTGCCATCCTTCTTATCCGCCAAATACTTGGGGCAGTTCCGCTTCCAGTGTCCAGTCCCCTTGCAGTAGAAGCACTCAGTTTCAGGCTTGGCTCCAGATTTGGGTTTCTTCGTGGAAGTAGCAACTGACTTGCTATTCTTTTTGAAGTTCCCTTTCTTTCCCTTGCCCTTTTTCTTGAAACTAGTGGTCTTGTTAACCATCAACACTTGATGCTCCTTTTTTGATTTCTACCTCCGCAGCTTTGAGCATAGCGAAGAGCTCGGGAATTGTCTTTTGCATCCCTTGCATGTTATAGTTCATCACGAAGCCTTTATAGCTTGGTGGCAGTGATTGAAGAACTCTATCAATAACACTATCCTCGTCAACTTTGCAACCAAGTTGAGTCATATGATTGTAGTACCCAGACATTCTGAGCAAGTGTTCACTGATAGAACTATTCTCCTCCATTTTGCAGATGTAGAACTTATTGGAAATCTCATATTTCTCAATTCGGGCATTTGCTTGAAATATTAACTTCAACTCCTGGAACATCTCATATGGTCCATGACGTTCAAAACGTCGTTGAAGTCCCGGTTCTAAGCCGTAAAGCATGGCACACAGAACTATCGTGTAGTCATCAGACCGCGACTGCCAGACGTTCAAAGCGTCTACATCAGCGGAAGGGGGCTTGTCACCTAGCGGTGCTTCAAGGACATAATTCTTCTGTGCAGCAATGGGGATAATCCTCAGGTTACGGACCCAGTCCGTGTAATTGCTACCATCATCTTTCAACTTAGCTTTCTCTAGGGATGCATTAAAATTTAAAGGAACGGTAGCACGGGCCATTGATCTACAACGACATAGATATGCAAAACTATCAGGACTAAGTTCATGATAAATTAAAGTTCAATTTAATCATATTAATTTAAAGAACTCCCACTTAAATAGACATCCCTCTGGTCATCTAAATGATCACGTGATCCAAATCAACTAAACCATGTCCGATCATCACGTGAAATGGAGTAGTTTAAATGGTGAACATCTTATGTTGATCATATCTACTATATGATTCACGCTCGACCTTTCGGTCTCCAGTGTTCCGAGGCCATATCTGTATATGCTAGGCTCGTCAAGTTTAACCCGAGTATTCTGCGTGTGCAAAACTGGCTTACACCCGTTGTATTTGAACGTAGAGCTTATCACACCCGATCATCACGTGGTGTCTCGGCACGACGAACTTTCGCAACGGTGCATACTCAGGGAGAACACTTATACCTTGAAATTTAGTAAGGGATCATCTTATAATGCTACCGTCGATCTAAGCAAAATAAGAAGCATAATAAGATAAACATCACATGCAATCAAAATATGTGACATGATATGGCCATCATCATCTTGTGCTTTTGATCTCCATCTCCAAAGCACCGTCATGATCACCTTCGTCACCGGCGCGACACCTTGATCTCTTATCGTAGCATCGTTGTCGTCTCGCCAACTATTGCTTCTATGACTATCGCTACCGCTTAGTGATAAAGTAAAGCAATTACATGGCGATTGCATTTCATACAATAAAGCGACAACTATATGGCTCCTGACAGTTGCCGATAACTTTACAAAACATGATCATCTCATACAAAAACGTATAACTCATCATGTCTTGACCATATCACATCACAACATGCCCTGCAAAAACAAGTTAGACGTCCTCTACTTTGTTGTTGCAAGTTTTACGTGGCCGCTACGGGCTTAGCAAGAACCGTTCTTACCTACGCATACAAAACCACAACGATGTTTCGTCAAGTATGTGCTGTTTTAACCTTCACAAGGACCGGGCGTAGCCACACTTGATTCAGCTAAAGTGAGAGAGACAGACACCCGCCAGTCACCTTTAAGTAACGAGTGGTCGTAACGGTGAAACCAGTCTCGCGTAAGCGTACGCGTAATGTCGGTCCGGGCCGCTTCATCTCACAATACCGCCGAAGCAAAGATGACATGCTGGTAAGCAGTATGACTAGTTTCGCCCACAACTCATTGTGTTCTACTCGTGCATATCATCTACGCATAGACCTGGCTCATGATGCCACTGTTGGGGAACGTAGTATTTTAAAATTTTGCTACGATCACGCAAGATCTATCTACCAGATGCATAGCAACGAGAGGGAAGAGTGTGTCTATGTACCCTCGTAGACCGGGAGCGGAAGCGTCAAGTGACGCGGTTGATGTTGTCGAACTTCTTCGCGATCCAACCGATCAAGCACCGAACGTACGTCACCTCCGTGTTCAGCTTGATGACGTCCCACGAGCTCTTGATCCAGTTGAGCTTCACGGGAGAGTTTCGTCAGCACGACGGCGTGGTGACGGATATGATGTGTTCACCGGCGCAGGGCTTCGCCTAAGCTCCGCGACGGTATGACCGGGGTGTGATTCTGTGGAGGGGGGCACCGCACACGGCTAAAACAATTCAACTTGTGTGTCTTTGGGTGCCCCCCTGCCCCCGTATATAAAGGAGCAAGGGAGGGAGGCCGGCCGGCCCTTCCTGGTGCGGCTAGGGAGTGGACTCCTACTAGGAATAGGATTGCAATCCTATTCCTAGTAGGATTCACCAAAAGAAGGAAGGGGGAAAAGAATAGGAGAGGTGGCGCACCCCCCCCCCCCCAATCCTAGTCCAACTAGGAACCCTATGTGGGGGCGCCGGCCAGCCCTATGGGCTGCCTCTCTCTTTCCCTTTAGGCCCACTATGGACCATCCCCTCTCGTAGGGGGTTCCGGTAACCCCCTCCGGCATTCCCGATAAATCCGAAACTTTTCCGGAACACTTCCGGTGTCCGAATATAGTCGTCCAATATATCAATCTTTATGTCTCGGACATTCCGAGACTCCTCGTCATGTCCGTGATCTCATCCGGGACTCCGAACTACCTTCGGTACATCAATACTCATAAACTCATAATACCGATCGTCATCAAACGTTAAGCGTGCGGACCCTACGGGTTCGAGAACTATGTAGACATGACCGAGACTCATCTCCGGTCAATAACCAATAGCGGAACCTGGATGTTCATATTGGCTCCTACATATTCTACGAAGATCTTTTATCGGTCAAAACCGCATAACAACATACGTTGTTCCTTTTGTCAAACGGTATGTTACTTGCCCGAGATTCGATCGTCGGTATCTCTATACCTAGTTCAATCTCGTTACCGGCAAGTCTCTTTACTCGTTCCGCAACACATCATCTCGTGACTAACTCATTAGTCTTTTGCTTGCAAGGCTTATTGTGATGTGTGTTACCGAGAGGGCCCAGAGATACCTCTCCGACACTCGGAGTGACAAATCCTATTCTTGATCTATGCCAACACCACGAATACTTTCGGAGACACCTGTAGAGCATCTTTATGATCACCCAGTTACGTTGTGACGTTTGATAGCACACAAGGTGTTCCTACGGTATTCGGGAGTTGCATAATCTCAGAGTCATAGGAACATGTATAAGTCATGAAGAAAGCAATAGCAGTTAAACTAAACGATCATAGTGCTATGCTAACGGATGGGTCTTGTCCATCACATCATTCTCCTAATCATGTGATCCCGTTGATCAAATGACAACTCATGTCTATGGCTAGGAAACATAACCATCTTTGATCAATGAGCTAGTCTAGTAGAGGCATACTAGGGACATACTGTTTTGTCTATGTATTCACACATGTACTAAGTTTCCGGTTAATACAATTCTAGCATGAATAAAAGACTTTTATCATTATATAAGGAAATACAAATAACATCTTTATTATTGCCTCTAGGGCATATTTCCTTCACATGATAGGCATGTACAAAAGCCTCAAAGGGCATCAGACCCTTTGTGATGTGCTTAAAAAGCAGATCCTCAACAGGAACCCTAGGAAAGAGGGTATTGCATTTGAGAGGAAACTTAATGCTGATGGTATTGGAAGCCTGAGCAGTACCCCAAAACCTCATGGGTTGCTGCAAAGGGACCTCAAGTTGATCCATCCAATTTATCTGGCTTTACTTGTGAATATCCTCATTCTTCTGATGAGTCATTTGACTCCAACTATAAACTGTTCAAAAATCAGAATGGTGAAGTATTTGCTAGATATGTTGGAACTAACTACAGGAATGGCCCCCATATGAAGAAAATCTGGGTCCCTAAGAGGCACCTTGAAAATCTTCAAGTGAATGTCCTCATGACACCTCGTGTGAGGAATAGGAACCCTAGATCCAATTCTTCATATGGATCAAAATCTTCAGATGGATTTAAATCCTCATACGGACCAAATTCCTCATGTAGATCAAATTCCTCAAAAGGATCAAAGTCCTCATATGAATATCATCATGCTAACAACTCTGTTTCGCAGGGAAGAGCTAAGGGCTATGAATATGAGCATTATTCTTCTAACCATTATGTTCATAAGTCCTCGAAGAATTTCTCTGATTATTCATATGCTTATCCTAAATCCTCTTATGTGAAACGAAATGGGCTGGCGTCTATGCCAGCTTTCTTGTATGGAGCAGGCAAAGTGATGAACTTTTTGCCACCCCTTCAGATGTGGGTGGTGAAGAAAAAGAACTAATCTCTTCTGCAGGGTCAGGTCTCCAGACGTGCACAAACGTCTGAAGAATTTGCTGGAGACCTGAAAAGTGCCTGAAAGGACGCAGGCTAATCATGAAGAAATGAACTCTCATTTCTCACGTCCTCATACTGCTTTATCTGTTGCATTGCTTGATGAAATTGATCTGTTGAATTGATGTCATATTCTTCACTGTTGAAGTATATGAGTTCGTAAGCTGCACTAATTCATCTGCAGGATGATCAACCCAAAGCCATTGAGTGGGTCCTCGATAGTGGATGTACAAATCACATGACTAGTGACAAGAATCTATTGATGGATGCTCCCTTTTCTCCATCTCATCTGAAGCATATCATCTTCGCTGACAAAGGCAAAAGTCAGGTATTGGGTCTAGGTAAGGTTGTGATCTCAAAGGATTGACACATGGACAAAGTCATGCTTGTCGAGTCCTTAGGATACAACCTCATGTCTGTCTCAATGCTTTGCGATCTTGATATGGTTGTAGTCTTTGGCAAGTATCGTTGTGTTGTGATCATGGAATCTGACAATTCCAAAGTCTTCGAAGGATTTAGGACAAGAGACTTGTATATTGTTGATTTCTCTATAGGACCTCAACCAGCTGTGTGTCTACTTGCGAAAGCTTCAGAAGGCTGGCTATGGCATCGACGACTTGGTCATGCAGACATGAGGAATTTGCACACGCTTGCGAAGAAGAAGCACATCCTTGGCATTGAATATGTCAAATTCCTCAAGGATCACTTATGCGGATCCTGTGAAGTTGGAAAGATGACAAAGACCAAGCATCCAGCGAAGACTATCATGAATACTACTCGACCATTTGAATTGCTTCACATGGATCTCTTCGGTCCTAACCATTATTCTGCAGTTTCAAATGATGCATCTCAATGTGGCTTTGTTATTGTTGATGATTACTCTCGATATACATGGGTACACGTTGTTACTTACAAACATGACGTGCAGGAAGTCTTCAAATGATTTTCCTCGATGGCTTCAACCAACTTTGGTGTGAAGATCAAGCACATCAGAAGTGACAATGGAACTGTTTCAAGAATTCTGGCCTTGATGACTATCTTGATGAACTTGGTATTACTCATGAGTTATCTGCTCCTTATACTCCTCGGCAGAATGGCATCGTGGAGCGCAAGAACAGGACTCTTGCTGAGATGGCTCGCACTATGCTTGATGAATACAAAATGCCTCATCGTTTCTGGATTGATGCAATTGATACTGCGTGCCACATCATCAACAGAGTAGATCTTCACAAATTCTTCAATAAGATTTCCTATGAAGTCCTCACTGACAAGAAACCCAATGTGAGTTATTTCAAAGTCTTCGGTGCTAAAGGTTGGATTAGAGATCCTCATCACAACTCAAAATTTGCACCGAAAGCACATGAAGGGTTTATGCTTGGTTACGGAAAGGACTCACACACCTACAGAGTCTTCAACAATGTTCTTCACAAGGTTGTTGAAACTGTAGATGTGTGGTTCGATGAAACTAATGGCTCGCAAAGAGAGCACCTACCCTCTGTGATAGATGAACCAGTACCTGAGGAAACTAACAAATTCAAGGCTACTGTCATTCCGACCGAAGAAACTGCTGAAGAATTCATTCCAGAACGTGAAGAACGTCGAGCTAATGCACCTGAAGAAAATGCTGAAGAAAATGGTGCTGAAGAAAATGCTGATCAAATTCCTCGATGACAACCAGCTCATCCTCGCGTTCAAACAAAGTGCAGATTGAGAAAATCATCGATGACATTGAAGCATCAGGTCCTCTCACACGCTAAAGAGCTTCAGATTTATCTAAATTTTGTGGGCACTTTGATTTTGTCTCTATCACAAAGCCCACTAAGGTAGATGAAGCATTTATGGAGCGTGAGTGGATTCAAGCTATGCAAGAAGAATTACATCAATTCGAGCTCAACAACGTCAGGGAACTGGTCAAACGTCCAGATCCTCGCAAGCACAATATCATTGGCACAAAGTGGATCTACCGCAACAAGCAAGATGAAAATGGCCTTGTGGTCAGGAATAAGGCTCGGCTTGTAGCTCAAGGCTACACACAGGTTGAAGGAATTGATTTCGATGAAACTTTTGCACCTGTTGCTGGACTTGAGGTATTCGCATATTACTTGCTTATGCTAACCATCATGATATCACTCTATATCAAATAGATGTGAAAAGTGCATTCCTCAATGGTAAGCTTGAGTTAGAAGTATATGTTGCTCAACCCCCAGGTTTTGAAGATCCAAAGAATCCTGACAAAGTCTTCAGACTCAATAAGGCCCTCTATGGCCTCAAGCAGGCCCCTCTGGCGTGGTATGATACTTTCAAGGAATTCCTCATGAAGAAAGGCTTCAAACCCGGTTCACTTGATCCTACTCGTTTCACTAAATCTTATGATGGTGAATTATTTGTGTGCCAAATATATGTTGATGATATTATCTTTGGCTGCACTGACCAACTTTATAGTGATGAATTTGCCTATGTGATGAGTGAAGAATATCAAATGTCTATGATGGGAGAATTGAAATTCTTCTTAGGTCTTCAAGTTCGTCAACAACGCAATGGCATATTCATATCTCAGGAGATATACCTCAAGGATGTACTGAGGAAATTCGGCATGCAAGATTGCAAAGGGGTCAAAATTCCTATGCCCACAAATGGCCATCTGTGCATTGACGAAAATGGTATTGACTTCGATCATAAGGTATACCGCTCCATAATTGGTTCTTTATTGTACTTATGTGCATCTAGGCTAGATATAATGCTTAGTGTTTGCATGTATGCCCGATTTCAAGCTTCACCGAAGGAATCACACCATAAGGCTGTGAAACATATTCTTCGATATCTAGCTCACACACCAACACTTGGATTATGGTACCCCAAGGGCTCGACTTTTGATCTTATTGGATATTCAGACTGTGACTATGCTGGTGATCGTGTGGACCGCAAGTCAACATCTGGTACATGTCATTTCCTCGGAAGATCTTTGGTCTATTGGTCTTCGAAGAAACAGGGCTACGTATCACTGTCTACTGCTGAAGCTGAGTACATCGCTGCTGGCTCTAGATGTGCTCAATTGCTGTGGATGAAGCAAACTTTCAAGGACTTTGGCGTCAACGTGAAGAATGTGACTCTCTTCTGTGACAATGAGCGTGCCATCAAGATTGCTCACAACCCAGTTCAGCACTCTAAGACAAAGCACATTCAGATTCGTCATCATTTTCTTCATGATCATGTGTTGAAGGGCGACATTTCTATTGAGCATGTGAAAACTGAAGAACAGCTAGCCGATATCTTCACAAAGCCCTTGGATGAGAAGAGATTTAGCAAATTGCGGTGTGAGCTAAATATCTTAGAATTTTTGAATGTCCTTTAAATAGGACACTTATCCTAACACTTATGCAAAATTGATGACTTAGATGCGCAACACATGAAGAAATGTTTTTCTTCAATCAATGTAGAATAACACTCTAACTGTGAAGAAATTAACGAAGAATTTGATTCTTGGAACCCTACGACAATTGTACGCGGTGTCTGAAATCATCATTCTTATATGGTAGGTCACGCCACCACCAAATTTATAAATCTTCAATTTGAGTTTTTTTTGAAATTCCTTAATTGTTCATGTTCTTCAACTTTGCATTGTCTTCACCTTTTCCATCCTTTTTCTTCATTGGATAAACTCAACCCATTCTATTCACAAATTCTTCATGTGCATTCTATTTGAAACTCGTTCAAAATCTTCACTGTGTCCTTGTCAGCTGAAGAATTTGCGAACACAACGTTAAAACTTATCTTATCCAAATATTTTGGTTTTGCCGCTCAAATCATTCCACATCCCATGATAATACTTATCCATTCACCCACGATCTCCACTACTCAGTACGTGGCTGACACATGTCAAGCGAATGAGAAGGGTCAGGGGCACGTTCGTCCAATTTCTTCGGGCGAACAGTTTTTCACCGTGGCTATAAATACCCCTCCCCTTTCTCACTTCTCTTTTTACTCCGCTCGATCTCTCTCCCGCTCGAGCTCCTCAAACCCTAGCACCACCGCTACTTCATCGTCGCCCGTGAGCAAGAGCTTCACTGCCTCGACCTCGTCGCCGTCGTACTCGTGCCGGCCGCGGATTTCTTCACTCCACCGCCGCCATAGCTGTCTTCCTTAGCCAAGTTAGGGGTTGGAAGATCTGCACTGACGAACTTCACATCTTCACTTCCCAGTTCGTCGTGTTCTTCGTCCAGGGTAATTAAAAGTTACTTTTACTGCCCTCCTTGATTCAAATGATTTCTACAAAATCCTCAAAGGTGCTTTTCTTCAAATCTTCACACACTAAACACCTCACATGTCATTTTTTTCTTGATTCATTTCTCTAAGCTATGTTTTTCTTCAAGATTCCGCAATTGTGTGGATTCTCAATCTATACAACTCTGGAATCTAAGACAAAGAACACTTAGTAAAATTCTTCAAGACTCATCTGGTCAATTTCCTCAAATTTGTTCTTTTTACAAAACCTTTTGAGTACGAATATGACCTCTCCAAATTCCTCGCAACTATACTCTGTTCAGAGGTACTCATGTCCGCTGCTGAATCACTAGGTTCTGATCAACTTAACTCATTTGTAGCGTTCCTCAAGGAAAAGTTGCATACTTCTTCAGAGAATTCCATTGTTCAAATTCCTTATCTGAAGAAAATGGCTGATGGAAAGAAGCCACAAAAGGGAGGAAAGAGGCCTGAGGTTAATACTGCTTTTGAAATCCCTGATGACATATATGCAGACTACTGCACTCCTGATGAGGCCAAGTTTCGAAAAGAGGACAAAAATCAGCGCAAGGTGCGCTTACAGAGGATAGAGAGGAGATGGGCAAGAGAGTGGAGGGAGTACAGGTATGTAAGTCCCAAGTACATGAAGAAATTTGCACTAAATCCGCCATGCCCAAGACCTCCATTGGAACATGGCCAAGTAGCAGACCCCACTAGCCTTAAGTGCAGTGAGGATTATCCTGATGAATGGGCCAAGCGCCAGGCCAAGTTGGCCAAACAAGCAAAAGAAGCAGTGAGGAAATTCAATGAAGACTCTACTGCTGCTGCTGCCACTGGTGAGGCCTCTGCTAGCAAGCCGAAGAAGGCCATGGCAAAGAAGCCTGCGCATAAGCCAAGTGATCCACCTTCTATGCCCTCAAGGCCAAGTTCCTCAGCAATGCCCTCACTTCCAGATTCCTCAAAGCCCTCATGGCCAACTCCTCAAACTGCTCCTGCTCCTCCAAAGTCCTCAGCTCCTCCGCCAAAGTCTTCAGTTGCTCCGACCAGATCCTCTGCACTAGAGCATCTCGCCGCGTGCCAAAGGACTACTAGCATATCTATTGCCTCAGGAGCCTCTGCAAGTTCCTCAGCTGCTCCAAGTTCCTCAGCTGGCCCCTCTCTGCTGAAGAAAAAGGCCACTGCTGGACGAGGTTCTGGCCCAAGTCCTTAAGAGAAGCAGGTCGCCTTCCAAGTGTCGTCTGATGATGACGAAGCTGATGATGAGGAACTTGTCGAAATCATCAGAGACAGGCAACATAGGGCCGCCAGACCCAAAGGAAGCAATGTGTGCCATTGCTTTTGGATCCAAAGTTGATTCTCGACTTCATTGATCTCTGGCACAAGGATCCCAACACTCCTATGCCTAACTTCAATCTGACTCCTGGCCAAAGTGACATGCTGATCGCCTTCATAGGCGAAGAAAAGTGGAAATTTGAGAAGGCCAGCCAGACGAAGAAAGCACAGTACAAGAAAGAGCACCACCTGAAGAAGAATGTTGTCAATATGACAACTGATGAACTTGTGAAGGTTCAGGACGAAATCAAGGCCCTCAATGATGAATTTGACTCATACCGTGCAGACTGGATGGGAGCCAAAGTCAGATTTGTAAATTTGGCAAAAGGATTTTCTTCACATGTTGCACCTCCAATGCACATTGAGATTACTCAGGGTGAAGCATATGTTCAGTCTATAGAAGAACATGCCAGCATCACTGAAGAAAATGAGAATACTAGGGCTGATGACTGCATTCCAGCCGTTGAAGAAATTGCCAGAGCAACCTCTAGTGTTGCGCCTGAAGAAAATGTCAGGATAGCTGAGGCTTCAATGGTTGTGCCTGAAGAAAATGAAGAAGTCAGGGAAACTGCAATAGTTGTGCCTAAAGAAATTCAACCAAATTCCTCTGCTCCTCCTACGCCTACTCCAACTCCAATCCTTCCATCTGCATCACATGTGAAGAAGACCAAGGCTGCAGAGCGTGCAGCTGTGTAGAAAAGGAAGGCATCAACTTCATTAGATTCTTCAGCCCCGAAGAAGATAAAGACATTGACTAGCTCATTTGACAACCCAATTGATGTTGTTCCTATCTCAGCCATGCCATCAAAGGACCTTGTTCCTTTGATGAAGATTATGTGATTCCAAGTGAATCTGATGAAGACATTCCCTCTGCTGCTTCTTCAGAGCAGATAGATGAAGAAATTGAAGTGGATACAATCCCTTCAACACAAATTGTCTCCTCGCCTATGCCTTAGTTCACTGCTGAAGAATTGGAAGAACAAAATTCTGGCGTGGACATTGGGAGTACAACTCCATTGATGAATGATGATTTTTTGGGATAGTCAGCATCCCAACTCCCCTCTGTTCACGCCATTGCAACAAATCCCTCAGTCCCTAGCACGTACTGTTCCATTAGGCTCTGACGAAACTCACCCCACTCCGTCTGTTCATGAAGACATTCCAGCCCCTAGTGCTGAAGAAACTGTTGCTGCTGAATCATTGAAGACACAGACTGCCATTGAAGAAGAACAAGAAATTCCTCAGCCTGAAGAACTTGAGATTACGATTCCTGAGGTTGCGATGCAACTGACTGACACTCCTCAACCCAACCCAAAGGATCCATTCTCAAGGAAGCAAAAGTTCAAGACTGCTGATTTCTTCAACGAGCATGTATTCTTCACTGATTACAACCCCTATGACTCTGCTCGCATTAGGAAGAGGCGTTTCTGGACTGCCAGCCAGGCCAATTTTCATTCATCAGTGTTGTTCAACAAAGACAAAGTCTTCGATCATGAGCACATTCCTCACGTGGATATGGAATCTCTGCCGTGCTTCGTGCCAGTCCTCAGTGTTCTTCACGACGCTGGACTGTTAACTTTCTGTACTGACATCTGTGATTGGAATGAATAACTCATTCTTCAATTGTTTGCAACGCTGCACATCACCGGAGACTCTGAAGATGTGAATTCATGGGTGCTAGACTGGATGACTGAAAATACTCACTACAAGGCACCAGCTACTGAATTGCTTCATGCTTTGCCTCTCAGTCCTCCCCTTGAAGCTACCCATTGCATGTACCAAGAGGCTGAGCTTACCGATCAGTATATGCAAGGGCTGATGAAGCCATTGAAGCCAGGTCAGGCCCCAAGAACCAAATTCCTCCTGAAGGAATTGCTATTTGTGCCTCGGACTGTATATCGCATTCTGACGAAGACATTGAGTCCTATCAAGGGCCATGACTGGAATGAAGAAGAAGTCGTTGGCATCATGAAGAATCTGCTATTCAATATCATTCATGGCATCCCCGTCAACTTCCATGATTTCTTCATGAGGACTCTGGAAATCTCGCAATGTCACCATTTGAGTTGAAGCCTTATGCTCCGTGGATTATGAGATTCATCAGAACAAGGTCTTCCCTCAATTACAAACTTGATACACTGAACCATTGCAGCTACTTATCCCCGATTGAAGTCCTCAAATGGAAATTTTCCTCAACTGATGACAAGGGCAAGGCTTCTGCCGTTATTGATGAAGGCATTCGTCCATTGGATGGTCAATTTTGTAAAGCTACATCCTACTCCACCAATGACGACTCTGCCACCCATGACTCTGCCGCCAACGCACCCAAGCAAAATCCTCAAGGCACAGCTCCCAGGGTGATGACTGATCATGAGCTTCTCCTCAGTCTTCATCAGAAGGTTGATCACACTCACAAATGGGTCAAGCGTCAGTTTGGCTCAATTCTTCACAACATGACTGCTACCCACAATGCAATGAAGAAAAACCATTACTACCTCCATGAAACCTTCAATCGTACCTGGGTTGTTCTGTCTCACATTTATAGCAAAGAAGATCTAAAGAAAATGGGTCTCAAGGAAGATTTTGATTGGTCTGCTCCTCCATCGAAGAAATACAAGAAGGTCAAGGTTCCTTCCTTGGTGGCCAGCTCTTATTCTTCATCGCGCGAAACCGACGAGCATGAAGACTTGGACGACACTGCAGCAGGCCCTACATCAATAAAAGAACCCAACAACGTTGGTGCTCCTTCATCAACTTGAGATTCCTCGGGGGTGTTAGTCCTCAGTTTCGATCCTTTTGGTCATACATGACAAAGGGGGAGAAATTTGAGTTAATCTTCATGCGGGTCTATTTATATGGGCGTTTTTTTGCTAAGTTACAACTCTCATTCTTTTGATGACTTTGCTGGATCGAGTTGTAAACTTAAACTCTATGGTGGCCTGATACTTTTGATGTGGTTTTTCTGCATGCTTACTCCTCATTAATGTTTATGCGCGCATGGTGAATTACATCAGTCACCATATTTCATCATGCATTTCAAGTTCTTCATATTATATGTCAAATGCGTGTATGAATTACCAGATATAGGGGGAGATCTCCATGATTCTACTCTTCAAGTGTGAATTGCTTCAAAAGCAAATTCCTCACTATGCACATCTTCAGGGGGAGTTCTTCTATATCTTGCAATCAAACTTCTCAATATCAGTATATACACTTCATATGTTTATCCCCGTTGAAAACTTAACCTATATTGTCATCAATCACCAAAAAGGGGGAGATTGTAAGTGCATCTAGTCCCCCTTAATGATTTTGGTGTATTGAAGACATATAGGTTAAGGGACTAATGTGTTTATGAGTGTACACAGGTCTATAAGTCTATGAGAAGTTTGATATTTACAGAGAAAGTCGACCCCTAAAAATGAAGTTCTTCGACTGAAGACTTTGGATTTCTGAAGACTTTCTGAAGACTTTGAAAGTGAAGAAATTGGTGTGACCTTGAAGACTTGGTACTCATTTGAGGAACATGAAGCGTGAAGACTTTTGTTTTCATAGTTTCATTTTCTCTTTCTTGAGTCATAGGAAACACCGTACTGTTAAAGGGGGTCGAGGAAATACTAAGGAAAAATTTCCATGTGATGCTCAACTCAAAATCCTACACCTACCAATCTTTTCGAGTGAAGCCATTGGAAATCTCATACAGTTCAGTCATATTCTTCAGTGACAGAGACAAAGTTCTTCTGATCTCTGAGGAATTTGTTCTGACTGAGGAGTTAGGAATTCACCAGTGCGGATCTCCTACAAGTGAGGAACATGATAGCCTTCCGACCATTGCTATGCTACGCGCCAGCTGTCCCAAAATATCTACCCACCTAACGGTCATATTATTAAAGGGAATTTATGTCTTATCATGTCGGGCTGCTCGCTAGGCTATAAATAGCCGCCCCCTACAACCACTAGTAGGTTGGCTACTTCGAGAGAAACTGACACTTGTCATTTGAGAGCATCCCATCCTCCGAGGACTTTGAGCGAAAATCATCAAGTGAGGAAAAACCCAAAACCAAACCCAAACACCTACAAACCCAAAAGTGATTGAGCATCACTGAAGAGATTGATCCTGTGTGGATTCGATGCTTGTTACCTTTGAAGACTGTGCTTCTTCCAGATGGTTAGGCGTCATGGTCTAGAGCATCCAAGAGGAATTGTGGATTGCCGAGTGACCGAGTCTGTGAAGGTTTGGAAGTCGCCTGGAGACTTACCACGAGTGATTGGGCGAGGTCTGTGTGACCTTAGCTCAAGGGGAATACGGTGAGGACTGCGTGTCCTGGACTGTGTGTTCAGGACTGCGTGTCCAGGACTGTGTGTCCTCAGGTTTGAATACCTAGCCGCCCTAACCAGACGTACAACTGAGACAACAGTTGGAACTGGTCTACCAAATCATTGTCTTCACCAAGCTTACTGGTTCTATTTCTTCAACTCTTTCATTTCCTCATAACTGTGTTGTGTACTTGTTCATATTTGTTTGAAGACTTTGACTGAAGACTTTCTCAATTTCCTCAGTTCAATTTCTTCAGTCTGTTTGTCTTCATCCTATGTTATCATGTGCTTACGCTTTCTGTACTCTGTGCTTGTCTTCATTTCACCATGATGACCATGCTTGTGTTCTGCTATGTTTACATTTGAGTACTTATTCCGCTGCAAGTAGTTCTTCGCTAAGGAATTTCCTCACCCGAAAATTCCTCAATGAAGAATTCATAAAAATCACCTATTCACCCCCCCTCTAGTCGATATAACGCACTTTCAATTCCTTGTTGTGCTTAGCTAGCTAAGTCTATGTTTGCCACTAATATATTAATTGCCATGTTGTAATATTTGCAGAAACAATGGAGCAAAGAAACGAAGAACAAGAACTGTTGTTGGGGGATATAATCTACGACGGAGGTAATGTCATGTCGTTTCTCAACGATACCGATGGTCTTGAAGGAGAGGATGATGAAAGCTCCGCTGATCGAACAATAGAGGAGGAAAGGCATGATCATGATGGCTTCGGTGACCGAATGCCGGTGGAAGAACAAGACCGTGATAACAGCTCCGATGATCAAACGGAGGAGGGAGCTGTTGCAAAGTCCGGTGAGGTATATATATTAATTAAGCATGTGCTGACTAGCTAATTGATGCATTAATTGATTTGGTATGTACATACATTAACTATTCTTTCTTATTTTATAGCCCTCCGGATCGAGCCAAACTTCGATAATGAGACGAGGCCCAAAGAAAAGGTTGCGCCTGGATGAAAAGTTCACGATCACGTCAATCGCGAACGATGGCCTACCGATTCAATCCAGCCGGACGAAGGTAGAATTTTCTGGTCAGTGTGGTGCGATTGTCCGGGACAGCATCCCGATCAGCACCAGCTATGGAATAAGCCTAAGAAGGAAGACCCTCAAGTTTCTTATGTCATCAATAGACAAAAAGATGATATTAGAACCTCGCCGAAGGCAAATTTCATCGTACCACCAGAGGAAGATCCGAATAAGCCAGTTATAGAGCCACTAATTGATAACCCACAATTGTAGGGGATCGCAACAGTTTTCGAGGGTAAGGAATTCAACCCAAATTTATTGATTCGACACAAGGGGAGCCAAAGAATACTCTTAAGTATTAGCAGCTGAGTTGTCAATTCAACCACACCTGGAAACTTAGTATCTGCAGCAAGGTAATATGGAAATAGTGGTAACCAGAATAATGATGGTAGCATTTTTGTAGTTTTTGTAACAGTAGCAACGGAAAAGTAAAAGGGAACAAGCAATATGTGAAAAGATCGTAGGCATTAGATTGATGATGGAGAATTATATCGGATGTGATTCCTCATGTTAAAGTTATAACCTAGGGTGACACAAAACTAGCTCAAGTTCATCAATGTAATGTAGGCATGTATTCCGAATATAGTCATACCTGGTTATGGAAAAGAACTTGCATGACATGTTTTGTCCTACCCTCCCGTGCCAGCGGGGTCCTAGTGAAAACTAAGGGATATTAAGGCCTCCTTTTAATAGAGTACCGAACCAAAGCATTAACACATAATGAATACATGAACTCCTCAAACTACGGTCATCACCGAGAGTGGTCCCGATTGTTGTCACTTCGGGGTTGTCGGATCATAACACATAGTAGGTGACTATTGACTTGCAAGATAGGATCAAGAACACACATATATTCATGGAAACATAATAGGTGAAGATCTGAAATCATGGCACTCGAGCCCTAGTGACAAGCATTAAGCATGGCAAAGTCATAGCAACATCAATCATAGAACATAGTGGATACTAGGGATCAAACACTAACAAAACTAACTCAATTACATGGTAAGTCTCATTCCACCCATTAGTGTCCAGCAAGCCTACGATGGGATTACTCACGCACGGCGGTGAGCATCATGGAATTGGTGATGGAGGAAGGTTGATGATGACGATGGCGCCGGTCTCCACTCTCCGGAGCACCGAACGGACTCCAGATCAGCCCTCCCGAGACAGATTAGGGCTTGGCGGCGGCTCCATATCGTAAAACGTGATAATTCTTCCTCTTTGATTTCTTTCTCCCCAAAAGTGAATATATGGAGTCCGGGGGTACGTCGGTGGAGCAACAGGGGGCCCACGAGGCAGGGGCGCGCCTAGGGGGAGGGGGCGCCCACCACCCTCGTGGACAAGGTGTGGGCCCCCTCGCTTGGATCTTTCCACATATATTTTTTATATTTTACAAAATAATTCTCCGTTGATTTTTAGGTCATTCCAAGAACTTTTATTTCTGCACAAAAATAACACCATGGCAATTCTGCTGAAAACAGCATCTGTCCGGGTTAGTTCCATTCAAATCATGCAAGTTAGAGTCCAAACAAGGGCAAAAGTGTTTGGAAAAGTAGATACGTTGGAGACGTATCAACTCCCCCAAGCTTAAACCTTTGCTTGTCCTCAAGCAATTCAGTTGATAAACTGAAAGTGATAAAGAAAAACTTTGTTTGCTCTTGTTGTTGCGAATATGTAAGACCAACATTCAAGATTTCAGCAAAGATCATGAACTAACTACATTCACAATAACTTTCAGGTCTCATATCTACTCATATCAATGGCATAATCAACTAGCGAGCAATAATAATAAAGCTTGGATGACAACACTTTCTCAAAACAATCATAATATGATATAACAAGATGGTATCTCGCTAGCCCTTTCTCAGACCGCAAAACATAAATGGAGAGCACCTTTAAAGATCAAGGACTGACTAGACCTTGTAATTCATGGTAAAAGAGATCCAGTCATAATCATACTCAATGCAAATTAATAGTAATACATGCAAATGACAGAGGTGCTCTCCAACTGGTGCTCTTTAATAAGAGGATGATGACTCAGCACAAAGGTAAATAGATAGGCCCTTCACAGAGGGTAGCAGGGATTTCTAGAGGTGCCAGAGCTCGATTTTTAAATAGAGATGAATAATACTTTGAGCGGTATACTCTCATTGTCAACATAACAACCAAGAATCTCGATATCTTCCATGATACACACATTATAGGCGGTTCCCAAACAGAATGGTAAAGTTTATACTCCCCCAACCACCAACAAGCACACTCCACGGCCATCCGAATCCATGGGGTACCGTCCAAACAAGCAACAGCCCTGGGGGGTTTTGTTTAATTATTATGATTTGAGCATGGGACTGGGCATCCCGTTTACCAGCCATTTTCTCATGAATGCTGAGCGGAGTCCACTCATCGTGAGAGTAACCCACCTAGCATGGAAGAGATAGACAGCCCTAGTTGATACATGAGCTGTTCGAGCATACAAAACAGAATTTCATTTGAAGATTTAGAGTTTGGCACATACAAATTTACTTGGAATGGCAGGTAGATACCACATATAGGAAGGTATGGTGGACTCATATGGAATAACTTTGGGGTTTATGGAAGTGGATGCACAAGCAGTATTCCCGCTTAGTACAAGTGAAGGCTAGAAAGAGACTAGGAAGCGACCAGTTAGAGAGCGACAACAGTCATGAACATGCATTAAAATTAATCAACAATGAATGCAAGCATGAGTAGGATATAAATCACCATGAACATAAATATCGTGGAGGCTATGTTGATTTTGTTTCAACTACATGCGTGAACATGTGCCAAGTCAGATCACTTGAATCGTTCAAAGGAGGATACCACCCAATCATACCACATCACAATCATTTTAATATCATGTTGGCATGCAAGATAGACCATTATAAACTCCTAGCTAATTAAGCAAGTCATAAGCAGCTATGATCTCGAATTGTCATTGCAAGCATGTTTCATTCATAATAAGCTGAATCAGGAACGATGAACTATCATATTTACAAAAACAAGAGAGGTCGAGTTCATACAAGCTTCTCTCATCTCAATCAATTCATCATATATCGTCATTGTTACCTTTCACTCGTACGACCGAACGGAGTGGATAATAATAATAGTGCACGTGCATTGGACTAAGCTAGAATCTGCACGCATTTAATACAAGAGAGAAGACAAGGTAATATGGCTCATGGTTAAATTAACAATACAACATATGAGAGCTACTAAGAATTTTCATCATGGTCTTCTCCTCTTGACCCCCAAAGAACAGAAAAGAAACTATATACACGGGAAAGCTCGCAACAAGCAAAAGAAGAACGAGAAATCTTTTTGGGTTTTCTTTCAATTACTACTGCTACAAGCATGGAGAGTAAACTAGCTACAAGCTAAAACTAATTTTTTTTCTTTTTTCCTTAAGGTTTTCCTAACACACAAGAAAAAGACTGAGAAAAACAAATGAAACTAAGCATGGATGGTACAATGAAAGAGTGTGAGGACCGACAACTAGAATAAGTGTGTTAACATGAATGTAATGGTGGTGAGAACACGTACTCCCCCAAGCTTAGGCTTTTGGCCTAAGTTGGTCTATGGACACAGATCGAAGCTACTCTCTCTGGTGTACTGAGAAGCGTCCTCCGGGTGCCACTGGTTGGCCATCTCATCCGGATCCCACCCATAAACAGACTGCCGGTAAGGGTCGAGTGGTGGCTCCGGCTCAGGCTCTGAAACTTGTGCCTCGCTCTGGTACTTGTAGAAGGCATCTGACGAAACGAGGTATATGCCTGAAACAAATCAAACAGAGATGGTGCAGGCAAGGTAATAATCTCACAATATTTTTCATCAAACCTCAATTTATAATTAAGCAACTTCTTCTTCTTTTTAACAATAAAATCATGTGCTATCATACTCTTATAATCTAGATAAACAGGGGCAAGCAATTTTTCTTCCTTCTCATGATGCCTAATAGTTATTCTAAAATGTTCAGCAAGGCGAGAAGCAAAGATGCCTCCAAAGACAAGACCTTTGGTGCGGTTCAGACTTAATCGTTTAGCAACAACGGCACCCAAGCTAAAAGTTGTGTCTCGAAACAAAGCATGGCGCAAAATGACAATATTAGGGGCACTAAGATTCCCACTATTCCCGCGACCAATTAAACATCTACTAGCAATTATAAGAAAGTAGCATAGAACAGGAAAATGTATACAAGTAATTCTTGCCCCTGAAACTTGCCTAGTTTCCCCTACAGCTATCATGTCAATAAACCCTTCAACATCTTCACGACATGGTTCTTCAAGACTACCAACAAAGGGTATCTTGCATACTTCACAAAATTCAAAGACTGATATCTCCTTAACCTCATCATATAAACAAAACTCCACTGAAGGTGGTGATTTCTTAGCATGAAAATGAAAGTTTTGCGTGAAAATATTAGTGATTAAGAGAAACTATTCACACTGGTCGTGGATGAAGTCGGTGAGGCCTGCATTGTTCGCCAAATAATAAAAGTCGCCAAATAATAAAAGAATGCATTACAAGGCCACTCACACGGCCGAACTTCCGCAATGCGAGGAAGATTATATTTGGGCTTCTTATTTTCTTCCTTCTTCTTACCCTCTGAACTTTTACTGGAAGAGGCTCTCAACAATCTCTTTATCATTTTCCTGCTCTATAATTTCTGAAATTTATATTGACTCAAAATAAAAGTGAACCAAACTCAACAAGATTGATAGCAATAACTCCTACAAGTGCCTAGAGACTATATCATGCATCAGAACTACTTGGGACCAAAGAAATTTGACATGCAAGCTCAAGAACAAGGTCACCACAGCAGCAAAAATTTGCAATAAATAAAGCACTAGAACAAAAACTAATTGGACCAATGGAGGAGTCACATACTAAAGAACAATCTCCTCTAACAGTTTTGTGAATGGAGCTTTGAGCAAGGTGGTCAAAAATGGCAGCAAGATGAGCTAGAACTCGTGCTTGAGCTGGATAGTGATTTTTTTTGGGAGGAATAAGGAGTGTGTGTTTGTGTGTACAAGAATAAGTGGAGGGAGGCCACGTTGGGCCCACGAGGTAGGGGGAGCGCCCTGGACCCTCGTGGCCAGGTGCTGGCTCCCCTCGTTGTGTTCTCTGTGCCAAATATTCTCAAATATTCTATAAAAATCATATTTCATTTTCAGGGCATTTGGAGAACTTTTAGTTTCGGGGTATTTTTTTATTGCACGGATAAGTCTGGAAACAGACAGAAAATACTATTTTTGCTTTATTTAATCTAATTAACAGAAAGTAAAAGAAGGGTAAAGAAGGTTGTGTTATCTAGATTCACCCATCTCATGTTCGTCAAAAGGAATTCATTAACAAGGTTGATCAAGTCTTGTTAATAAACTCTTTCCGGATAACATGAAACCAGAGAATTTTCGAATAACACTAGGTTACCTCAATGGGGATATGTATGTCCCCAACAACAAGAATATCATATGTCTTCTTGATAGTAGGAAAAGGAAATTCAAAACCTCCAATAGTAATAGTTGAATTTTTTCCAGTAGAATTGAAACTGTGGACCTGAGGTTGTTTCCTCGGAAAGTGTACCGTATGCTCATTACCATTGACATGAAAAGTGACATTGCCTTTGTTGCAATCAATAACAGCCCCTATAGTATTCAAAAAGGGTCTACCAAGGATAATAGACATACTATCATCCTTGGGAATATCAAGTATAACAAAGTCCGTTAGAATAGTAACATTTGCAACCACAACAGGCACATCCTCACAAATACCGACAGGTATAGCAGTTGATTTATCAGCCATTTGCAAAGATATTTCAGTAGGTGTCAACTTACTCAAGTCAAGTCTACGATATAAAGAGAGAGGCATAACACTAACACCGCCTCCAAGATCACATAAGGCAGTTTTAACATAGTTTCCTTTCATGCAGCAAGGTATAGTAGGTACTCCTGGATCTCCTAGTTTCTTAGGTACTCCACCTTTAAAAGTGTAATTGGCAAGCATGGTGGAAATTTCTACTTCAGGTGTCTTTCTTTTGTTGGTAATAATATCTTTCATATATTTAGCATAAGGATTTGTTTTGAGCATATCAGTCAAACGCATACGCAAAAAGATAGGTCTAATCACTTCAGCAAAGCGCTCAAAATCCTCATCATCCTTTTTCTTGGATGGTTTAGGAGAAAAAGGCATGGGTTTCTGAACCCATGGTTCTCTTTCCCTACCATGCCTCCTAGCAACAAAGTCTCTCTTATCATAACGTTAATTTTTTGATTGTGGGTTATCAAGATCAATAGCAGGTTCAATCTCTACATCATTATCATTGCTAGGTTGAGCATCATCATGAACATCATCATTAACATTATCACTAAGTTCATGTTCGTTACCAGATTGTGTCTCTGAAAGAAATATGGCCTAGAGGCAATAATAAAGTTATTATTTATTTCCTTATATCATGATAAATGTTTATTGTTCATGCTAGAATTGTATTGATAGGAAACTTAATACATGTGTGAATACATAGACAAACCAGAGTGTCCCTAGTTTGCCTCTACTAGACTAGCTCATTAATCAAAGATGGTTATGTTTCCTAGCCATAGACATGAGTTGTCATTTGATCAACGGGATCACATCATTAGGAGAATTATGTGATGGACAAGACCCATCTGTTAGCTTAGCACTATGATCGTTTAGTTTTACTATTATTGCTTTCTTCATGACTTATACATGTTCCTATGACTATGAGATTATGCAACTCCCGAATGCCGGAGGAACACCTTGTGTGCTATCAAACGTCACAACGTAACTGGGTGATTATGAATATGCTCTACAGGTGTCTCCGAAGGTCTTCGTGGTGTTGGCATAGATCAAGAACAGGATTTGTCACTCTGAGTGTCGGAGAGGTATCTCTGGGCCCTCTCGGTAATAAAGATCATAATAAGCCTTGCAAGCAAATGACTAATGAGTTAGTCACGAGATGATGTATTACAGAACGAGTAAAGAGACTTGCCGGTAACGAGATTAACTAGGTATGGTGAAACCGACGATCGAATCTCGGGCAAGTAACATACCGATGACAAAGGGAACAATGTATGTTGTTATGCGGTTTGACCGATAAAGTTCTTCGTAGAATATGTAGGAGCCAATATGAGTATCTAGGTTCCGCTATTGGTTATTGACCGGAGATGAGTCTCGATCATATCTACATAGTTCTCTAACCCGTAGGGTCCACACGCTTAATGTTTGATGACGATCGGTATTATGAGTTTATGAGTTTTGATATACCGAAGGTAGTTCGGAGTCCCGGATGAGATCACGGAAATGACGAGGAGTCTCGGAATTTCCGAGACGTAAAGATCGATATATTGGAAGGCTATATTCGGACATCGGAAAGGTTCCGAGTGGTTCGGGCATTTTTCGGGTACCGGGAGGTTACCGGAACCCCCGGGGAGAAGTTATGGGCCTTATGGGCCATAAGAAGGAAGCACACCAGCCCACAAGGGGCTGGTGCGCCCCCCTTGGGCAGGAGGCCGAATTGGAAAAGGTTTGGGGGGTGGCGCCCCCCCTTTCCTTCTCTCGTACTCCTCCTTCCCTTCCTCTCCATCTCCAACTAGGGAAACGGGGGAATCCTACTCCCGGTGGGAGTAGGACTCCTCCTAGGCGCGCCATAGAGGGCCGGCCTCTCCCCCTCCTCCACTCTTTTATATACGGGGTGGGGGCACCCCATAGACACGGAAGTTGATCAGTTGATCTCTCCCAACCGTGTGTGGTGCCCCTCTCCACAGAAACACACCTCGGTCATACCGTTGCAGTGCTTAGGCGAAGCCCTGCGCCGGTAACTTCATCACCTCCGTCACTACGCCGTCGTGCTGACAAAACTCTCACGCAAGGCTCTAGTGGATTAAGAGCTCGTGGGACGTCATCAAGCTGAACGTGTATTGAACGCGGACGCTTCGTACGTTTGGTGCTTGATCGGTTGGATCGCGAAGAAGTTCAACTACATCAACCACGTCACTAGACGCTTCCGCTCCCGGTCTACAAGGGTACGTAGACACACTCTCCCCTCTTGTTGCTATGCATCTAGTATATAGATCTTGCGTGATCATAGGAAATTTTTGAAATACTAGGTTCCCCAACAGTGCCATCATGAGCCAGGTCTATGCGTAGATGATATGCACGAGTAGAACACAATGAGTTGTGGGCGATAATAGTCATACTGCTTACCAGCATGTCAAACTGTGGTTCGGCGGTATTGTGAGATGAAGCGGCCGAACCGACATTACACATACGCTTACACGAGACTGGTATCACCGTTATGAGGACTCGTTGCTTAAAGGTGACTGGCGGGTGTCTGTCTCTCTCACTTTAGTTGAATCGAGTGAGGCTACGCTCGGTCCTTGTGAAGGTTAAAACATCACATACTTGACGAAAAATCATTATGGTTTTGTATGCGTAGGTAAGAACGGTTCTTGCTAAGCCTGTAGCAGCCACGTAAAACTTGCAACAACAAAGTAGAGGACGTCTAACTTGTTTTTGCAGGGAATTTTCTGATGTGATATGGTCAAGACATGATGAGTGATACGTTATTGTATGAGATGATCATGTTTTGTCAAGTTATCGGCAACTGGTAGGAGCCATATGGTTGTCGCATTATTGTATGAAATACAAACGCCATGTAATTGCTTTACTTTATCACTAAGCCGTAGCAATAGTCATGGATGCAATAGTTGGCGAGACGACAACGATGCTACGATGGAGATCAAGGTGTCACGCCGGTGATGATGATGATCATGACGGTGCCTTGGAGATGGAGATCAAAAGCACAAGATGATGATGGCCATATCATGTCACATATTTTGATTGCATGTGATGTTTATCTTATTATGCTTCTTATTTTGCTTAGTATGGCGATAGCATTATAAGATGATCCCTTACAAAATTTCAAGGTAGAAGTGTTCTCCCTAAGTATGCACCGTTGCGGAAGTTCATCGTGCCGAGACACCACGTGATGATCGGGTGTGATAAGCTCTACGTTCACATACAACGGGTGTAAGCCAGTTTTGCACACACAGAATACTCGGGTTAAACTTGACGAGCCTAGCATGTACAGGCATGGCCTCAGAACACTGGAGACCGAAAGGTCGAGCGTGAATCATATAGTAGATATGATCAACATAAGATGTTCGCAATTGAAAACTACTCCATCTCACGTGATGATCGGACATGGTTTAGTTGATTTGGATCACGTGATCATTTAGATGACCAGAGTGATGTCTATCTAAGTGGGAGTTCTTAAGTGATTCGATTAATTGAACTTTAATTTATCATGAACTTAGTCCAGGTAGTATTAGCATATCTATGTTGTAGATCAATAGTTGTATTAGCATATCTATGTTGTAGATCAATAGCTCGCGATGTAGCTCCCCGTTTGTTTTTATATGTTCCTAGAGAAAACTAAGTTGAAAGATGTTAGTAGCAATGATGCGGATTTGTTCCGTGATGTGTGGATTTTCCTCATTGCTGCACAGAAGAATTATGTCCTTGATGCACCGCTAGGTGATAGACCTATTGCAGGAGCAGATGTACACGTTATGAACGTTTTGACAAAAGCTTGGTATCATGACTACTTGATAGTTTAGTGCACCATGCTTTACGGCTTAGAACCGGGACTTCAAAAACGTTTTGAACACCACGGAGCATATGAGATGTTCCAAGAGTTGAAATTAGTATTTCATACTCATGCCCGTGTCGAGAGGTATAAGACCTCTGACAGTACTATGCCTACAAGATGGAGGAGAATAGCTCAACCAGTGAGCATGTGCTCAGATTGTCCGAGTACTACAATTGCTTGAATCAAGTGGGAGTTAATCTTCTAGATAAGATAGTGATTGACAAAGTTCTCTAGTCACTATCACCAAGTTAGTAGAACTTCGTGGTCAACTGTAATATGCAAGGGATGACGAAAGTAATTCCCGAGCTCTTCGCGATGCTGAAATCAGCGAAGGTAGAAATCAAGGAAGAGCATCAAGTGTTGATGGTTAACAAGACCACTTGTTTCAAGTAAAGGGCAAAGGGATAGAAGGGAAACTTTAAGAAGAATGACAAGGAAGTTGTCACTCCCATGAAGAAACCCAAAGCTAAACTCAAGACTGAAAGTAAGTGCTTCTACTACAAAGGAAATGGTCACTGGAAGTGGAACTGCCCTAGATACTTGGCGGATAAGAAGGATGACAAAGTGAACAAAGGTATATTTGATATACAGATTATTGATGTGTACTTTACTAGTGTTCATAGCAACCCTTGGGTATTTGATACCGGTTCAGTTGCTAAAATTAGTAACTCGAAACGAGAGTTCCAGAATGAACATAGACTAGTTAAAGGTGAAGTGATGATGTGTGTTGGAAGTGGTTCCAAGATTGATATGATCATCATCGCACACTCCCTATACTTTCGGGATTAGTGTAGAACCTAAATAAATGTTATTTGGCATTTGCGTTAATCATGAACATGATTTGACCATGTTTGTTGCAATACGGTTATTCATTTAAAGTCATAGAATAATTGTTATTCTGTTTACATGAATAAAGCCTTCGATGGTCATACACCCAATGAAAATAGTTTGTTGGACATCGATCGTAGTGATACACATATTCATAATATTGAAGCCAAAAGATGCAAGGTTAATGATGATAGTGCAACTTATTTGTGGCACTGTTGTTCAGGTCATATTGGTGTAAAGTGCATGAAGAAACTCCATGCTGATGGGCTTTTGGAATCACTTGATTATGAATCACTTGGTGCTTGCAAACCATGCCTCATGGACAAGATGACTAAAACTCCGTTCTCCGGAACAATGGAGCGAGCAACAGATTTTTTGGAAATCATACATACTGATGTATGTGGACCGATGAGTGTTGAAGCTCGCGGTGGGTATCATTATTTTCTAACCTTCACTGATGATTTGAGCGGATATGGGTATATCTACCTGATGAAGCACAAGTCTGAAACATTTGAAAAGTTCAAAGAATTTCAGAGTGAAGTAGAGAATCATCGTAACAAGAAAATAAAATTTCTATGATCTGATCGTGGAGGTGAATATTTGAGTTACGAGTTTGGTCTTCATTTAAAACAATGTGGAATAGTTTCACAACTCACGCCACCCGGAACACCACAGTGTAATGGTTTGTCCGAACGTCGTAACCTTACTTTATTAGATATGGTGCGGTCTGTGATGTCTCTTACCGATTTACCACTATCGTTTTGGGGTTATTCTTTAGAGACAGCTGCATTCACGTTAAATAGGGCACCATCTAAATCCGTTGAGATGACGCCTTATGAACTATGGTTTGGCAAGAAACCAAAGTTGTCATTTCTTAAAGTTTGGGGTTGGGATGCTTATGTGAAAAAACTTCAACCTGATAAGCTCGAACCCAAGTCAGAGAAATGTGTCTTCATAGGATACCCAAAGGAGACCGTTGGGTACACCCTCTATCACAGATCCGAAGGCAAGATATTCGTTGCTAAGAATGGATCCTTTCTAGAGAAGGAGTTTCTTTCGAAAGAAGTGAGTGGGAGGAAAGTGGAACTTGATGAGGTAATTGTACCTTCTCCTGAATTGGAAAGTAGTACATCATAGAAACTAATTCCAGTGATTCCTACACCAATTAGTGAGGAAGCTAATGATGATGATCATGAAACTTCAGATCAAGTTCCTGCTGAACTTCGTAGATCAACCAGAGTACGTTCCGCGCTAGAGTGGTACGGCAACCCAGTTCTGGAAGTCATGTTACTAGACCATGATGAACCTACGAACTATGAAGAAGCGATGATGAGCCCAGATTCTGCAAAATGGCTTGAGGCCATGAAATCTGAGATGGGATCCATGTATGAGAACAAAGTGTAGACTTTGGTTGACTTTCCCGATGATCGGCAAGCAATCGAAAATAAACGGGTCTTCAAGAGGAAGACCGACGCTGACAGTAATATTACTTTTTACAAAGCTCGACTTGTTGCGAAAGGTTTTCGACAAGTTCAAGGAGTTGACTACAATGAGACTTTCTCACCCGTAGCGATGCTTAAGTCTGTCCGAATCATGTTAGCAATTGCCGCATTTTATGATTATGAAATCTGGCAAATGGATGTCAAAACTGCATTCCTAGATGGATATCTCAAAGAAGAGTTGTATATGATGCAACCAGAAGGTTTTGTCGATCCTAAAGGTGCTAACTAAGTGTGCAAGCTCCAGCGATCCATCTAAGGACTTGTGCAAGCATCTCGGAGTTGGAATATACACTTTGATGAGGTGATCAAAGCATATGGTTTTATACAGACTTGTGGTGAAGCCTGTGTTTACAAGAAAGTGAGTGGGAGCACTACATCCTTTCTGATAAGTATATGTGAATGACATATTGTCCGTCGGAAATGATGTAGAATTTTCTGGAAAGCATAAAGGAGTGTTTGAAAGGAGTTTTTTCAAAGAAAGACCGCGGTGAAGCTGCTTACATATTGAGCATCACGATATATAGAGATAGATCGAGACGCTTGATAAGTGTTTTGAATGAGTACATACCTTGACAAGTTTTGAAGTAGTTAAAAATGAATCAGTCGGAGAAGAAGTTCTTGCCTGAGTTATAAGGTATGAAGTTGAGTAAGACTCAAAACCCAACCACGGCAGAAGATAGAGAAAGAATGAAAGTCATTCCCTATGCCTCAGCCATAGGTTCTATAAAGTATGCCATGTTGTGTACCAAACCTGTTGTGTACCTTGCCATGATTTTGTCAAGGAGGTACAAAAGTGGTCCACGAGTAGATCACTGGACAGCGGTCAAAATTATCCTTAGTTACTGAATGACTAAGGAAATGTTTCTCGATTATGGAGGTGATAAAGAGTTCATCATAAAAAGTTACGCCAATGCAAGCTTTACACTAATCCAGATGACTCTAAGTATCAATCTGGATGCATATTGAAAGTGGGAGAAATTAGCTAGAGTAGCTCATTGCAGAGCATTGTAGACATAGAAATTTGCGAAATACATACGGATCTGAATGTGATAGACCCGTTGACTAAACTTCTCTTACAAGCAAAACATGATCACACCTTATTACTCTTGGGTGTTAAGCACATAGCGATGTGAACTAGATTATTGACTCTAGTAAACCCTTTGGGTGTTGGTCACGTGGCAATGTGAACTATGGGTGTTATTCATATACCGATGTGAACTATCGGTATTAAATTACATGGCGATGTGAGCTAGATTATTGACTCTAGTGCAAGTGGGAGACTGAAGAAAATATACCCTAGAGGCAATAATAAATTTATTATTTATATCCTTATATCATGATAAATGTTTATTGTTCATGCTAGAATTGTATTGACAGGAAACTTAATACATGCATGAATACATAGACAAAACAGAGTGTCTCTAGTATGCCTCTACTAGACTAGCTCATTGATCAAAGATGGTTATGTTTCCTAGCCATAGACATGAGTTGTCATTTGATCAACGGGATCACATCATTAGGAGAATGATGTGATGGACAAGACCCATCCATTAGCTTAGCACTATGATCGTTTAGTTTTACTGCTATTGCTTTCTTCATGACTTATACATGTTCCTATGACTATGAGATTATGCAACTCCCGAATGCCAGAGGAAAACCTTGTGTGCTATAAAACATCAAAACGTAACTGGGTGATTATAAAGATGCTCTACAGGTGTCTCCGAAGGTGTACGTGGTGTTGGCATAGATCAAGCATAAGATTTGTCACTCCGAGTGTCAGAGAGGTATCTCTGGGCCCTCGGTAATACACATCATAATAAGCCTTGCAAGCAAATGACTAATGAGTTAGTCACGAGATGATGTATTACGGAACGAGTAAAGAGACTTGTCGTTAACGAGATTAACTAGGTATGGTGATACCGACGATCGAATCTCGGGCAAGTAACATACCGGTGACAAAGGGAACAACATATGTTGTTATGCGGTTTGACCGATAAAGATCTTCGTAGAATATGTAGGAGCCAATATGAGCATCCAGGATCAACTATTGGTTATTGACCGGAGATGAGTCTCGGTTATGTCTACATAGTTCTCGAACCCGTAGGGTTCGCACGCTTAACGTTTGATGACGATCGGTATTATGAGTTTACGAGTTTTGATGTACCAAAGGTAGTTCGGAGTCCCGGATGAGATCACGGACATGACGAGGAGCCTCGGAATGTCCGAGACGTAAAGATCGATATATTGGAAGGCTATATTCGGACATCGGAAAGGTTCCGAGTGGTTCGGGCATTTTTCCGGAGTACCGAGAGGTTACCGGAACCCCCGAGTAGAAGTTATGAGCCTTATGGGCCATAAGAAGGAAGCACACCAGCCCACAAGGGGCTGGTGCGCCCCCCTTGGGTAGGAGGCCGAATTGGAAAAGGTTTGGGGGGTGGCGCCCCCCCTTTCCTTCTCTCCTACTCCTCCTTCCCTTCCTCTCCTACAACAACTAGGGAAAGGGGAGAATCCTACTCCCGGTGGGAGTAGGACTCCTCCTAGGCGTACCATAGAGGGCCGGCCTCACCCCCTCCTCCACTCCTTTATATACGGGGGTGGGGTGCACCCCATAGACACAGAAGTTGATTAGTTGATCTCTCCCAACCGTGTGTGGTGCCCCTCTCCACAGAAATACACCTCGGTCATACCGTTGCAGTGCTTAGGCGAAGCCCTGCGCCAGGAACTTCATCACCTCCGTCACCACTCCGTCGTGCTGAAGAACTCTCCCGCAAGGCTCTAGTGGATTAAGAGCTCGTTGGACGTCATCAAGCTGAATGTGTGCTGAACGCGGAGGCTCCGGACGTTCGGTGCTTGATCGGTTGGATCGCGAAGAAGTTCGACTACATCAACCGCGTCACTAGATGCTTCCGCTCCTGGTCTACAAGGGTATGTAGACACACTCCCCCCTATTGTTGCTATGCATCTGGTAGATAGATCTTGTGTGATCGTAGGAAATTTTTGAAATACTACGTTCCCCAACTGTCTCAGCATCAGAAACAGATATATCATTGGGATTCTCAGGTGTGTCAGCTACATGTTCTCTAGAAGCATGCAAAGTCCTATCTTTTTTTTCTTTTTCTTCTTCTTAAAAGAACTAGGTGTATCTAAATTAGTTCTCTGAGAATCTTGCTCAATTCTCTTAGGGTGGCCTTCGGGATACAGAGGTTCCTGAGTCATTCGGCCACCTCTAGTCACAACTCTAATGGCATTATCATTATTCTTACTATTTAATTCATTGAGCAAATCATTCTGAGCCTTAAGTACTTGTTCTACTTGAGTGGTAACCATGGAAGCATGTATACTAATGAGTTTCAATTCACCTTTAACTCTAGAAATATAATCACTCAAGCGTTCAATGATATAAGCATTACGTTGCAATTGTCTACCAACATAAGCATTGAAGTTTTCTTGTTTCACAATGAAATTGTCAAACTCATCTAAGCATTGGCTAGCAGACTTATAACGAGGAATATCACCTTCATCAAATCTATAAAGAGAATTTACCTTTACTACCTGTGTCGGGTTATCAAAACCATGTATTTCTTCAATAGGTGGTAAATTCTTAACATCTTCAGCTTTAATACCTTTTTATTTCATATATTTCTTTGCCTCTTGCATATCTTCAGGACTGAGAAATAGAACACCTTGTTTCTTCGGAGTTGTCTTAGGGGCTGGTTCAGGAAGTGTCCAACTATTTCATTGGCCAGCATATTATTCAATAGTAATTCAGCTTGATCAACTGTTCTTTCCCTGAAAACACAACCAGCACAACTATCCAGGTGGTCTCTGGAAGCATCGATTAGTCCATTATAAAAGACATCAAGTATATCGTTCCTTTGAAGATAATGATTAGGCAAAGCATTAAGTAATTGGATAAGCCTCCCCCCAAGCTTGTGGGAGACTCTCTTCTTCAATTTGCACAAAGTTATATACTTCCCGTAAGGCAGCTTGTTTCTTATGAGCGGGAAAATATTTAGCAGAGAAGTAATACATCATATCCTGGGGACTACGCACACAACCAGGGTCAAGAGAATTAAACTAAGTCTCAGCATCACCCTTTAACGAGAAAGGAAATAGCTTAAGGATATAGTAATAACGAATCTTTTCATCGTTGGTAAACAGGGTGGCTAGATCATTTAACTTAGTAAGATGTGCCACAACAGGTTTAGACTCATAGCCAGGGAAAGGATCAAATTCAACCAAAGTAATTAACTCAGGATCAACAGAGAAATCATAATCCTTATCAGTAACAAAGATAGGTGAAGTGGCAAAAGCAGGGTCATGTTTCATTCTAGCATTCAAGGATTTTTCTTTCAGCTTAGCTAATAATTTCTTAAGATCATATCTATCGTTGCAAGAAAGAAAGTCTATAGCAGTTTCTTCATCCATAACATAACCCTCAGGAACAACAGGCAATTCATATCTAGGGGGAGAAGCTTCATCATCACTTTCATAAATATTATCAGATTCAATATTTGCATTCTCTCTAATCTTAGCAATTTGTTCATCTAGAAATTCACCTAATGGCATAGTATTATCAAGCATGGAAGTAGTTTCATCATACATAGCAGAAGTGGCATCATCAAGAACATACGACATATCAGATTCAATAGCAGGAGTAGGTGTCGCAAATTTACCCATAACAGAGGGTGAATCAAGTGCAGAGCTAGATGGCAGTTCCTTACCTCCCCTCGTAGTTGAGGGATAGATCTTGGTTTTTGAGTCCTTCAAATTCTTCATAGTGATCAACAGATATAAATCCCAAGTGACTTAAAGAATAGAGCTATGCTCCCCGGCAACGGCGCCAGAAAATAGTCTTGATAACCCACAAGTGTAGGGGATCGCAACAATTTTCGAGGGCAAAGTATTCAACCCAAATCTATGTCAGATGCAATTCATCACGTAGAAGTTATAACCTAGGGTGACACAGAACTAGCTCCAGTTCATCAATGTAATGTAGGCATGTATTCCGAATATTGTCATACATGCTTATGGAAAAGAACTTGCATGACATCTTTTGTCTTACCCTCCCGTGGCACTGGGGTCCTAATGGAAACTAAGGGATATTAAGGCCTCCTTTTAATAGAGTACCGGACCAAAGCATTAACACATAGTGAATACATTAACTCCTCAAACTATGGTCATCATCGGGAGTGGTCCCGATTATTGTCACTTCGGGGTTGCCGGATCATAACACATAGTAGGTGACTATAGACTTGCAAGATAGGATCAAGAACACACATATATTCATGAAAACATAATAGGTTCAGATCTGAAATCATGGTACTCGGGCCCTAGTGACAAGCATTAAGCATAGGAAAGTCATAGCAACATCAATCTCAAAACATAGTGGATACTAGGGATCAAAACCTAACAAAACTAATTCGATTACATGGTAAATATCATCCAACCCATCACCGTCCAGCAAGCCTCCGATGGAATTACTCACGCACGGCAGTGAGCATCATGAAATTGGTGATGGAGGAAGGTTGATGATGACGATGGCGACGATCTCCATACTCCGGAGCCCCGAACGGACTCCAGATCAGCCCTCCCGAGAGATTAGGGCTTGGCGGCGGATCCATATCATAAAACGTGATAATTCTTTTTCTCTGATTTTTTTTCTCCCCGAAAGTGAATATATAGAGTCCGGGGGTACGTCGGTGGAGCATCAGGGGGCCCACGAGGCAGGGGGCACGCACAGGGGGAGGGGGCGCGCCCCCCACCCTTGTGGATAGGGTGTGGGCCCCCTGACGTAGATCTTTCCGCATATATTTTTTATGTTTTCCAAAATAATTCTTCGTGGATTTTCAGGTCATTCCGAGAAAAAAAATCTACACAAAAACAACACCATGGCAGTTCTGCTAAAAACAATGTCAGTCCGTTTTAGTTCAATTCAAATCATGTAAGTTAGAGTCCAAAACAAGGGCAAAAGTGTTTCGAAAAGTAGATACGTTGGAGACGTATCAAGTCTCTTTCATATACATGTATTGACCCTCCTCTTCAAACTAGATCTGGCAGCTGCGGGATGAACTCCTACCACATGATCGCATAAAATCAATTCAAGAGGAATTGGCGGGATTCTTTGTTGACCACATCATCAATAAAGACGGATTGTAAGAGATGTTAGGGATTGTAAGAGATCTTATATTGTATATATGTAGCTAGTAGGGTCGGATAGATATAAGAAAACTTGTTGTTCGACCAATCTCTCGGAGAAGGAGGAGGTCGATCACTTCTCTCTGTATATGTTCATGATGATCTTGTGTACTTAATGGTTTCCTTCATTTGCTTACTAGCAAGCGTGTCGAGTCCTCTCTATACGTATAGTTCATAGCATCGACCAAGCACGGAGATAAGAGAGGTCACTTCTCTCTATTAGCTAGCTAACACAATATATGAAACCCCTAAATTAACCCTCCAAAA
>LR738710.1:16739633-16758304 GCA_902687465.1 Secale cereale | reverse complement strand
TGAAAAAAAACCAAAAACCCCAGCTCCTGAGTTGCTGACGCGTGGATGCTTTTTGGTGTTACCAACCGGGACCAAAGGCCCTCCTGCCTGGGCACGCCGGAGCGGCCACGTGGATCCCCACCTATCCCGGTTCGGAAGCAAAACAAGACTAAAGGTCATGGGCTTTAGTCCCGTCCCTTTAGTCCCGGTTCCAAAACCGGGACAAATGGGCCGTTTTCTACTAGTGGGGGTAGAGAGCCCCCCCCCTCCTTCTTCTTCTTCCTTGGCCTCCCCCTAGATGGGAGGAGGGTTCCCCCTCTGCTCCATGGCCTCCATGGGGGAGGGGCGAGAGCCCCTCCGAGATTGGATCTGTCTCGCTGTTCTCTTCTATTTCGCCTTTCTTAGATTTGGCCCCTCACCGTTTCCTAAATTCCTGAAGATCCATAACTACGATTGTGCTAAAATTCTAACACGATTTTTTCTCTCCATAAATTAGCTTTCTTGCGCCAGAAGAAGGGCCCCAACCGGCATTCGAGGAGTGCCCAGGACACCTGGGCGCGCGAGGGGGTTTTCGGTGCGCCTTGGTGGGTTGTGGTCACTGTGGGCCCCCGTTTCCGTTGATTCCAACTCCTATTAATCGCATATATTCCAAAATAATTCTCCGTAAAAATTTATCGTGTTTGGATTTCGTTTGATATGGATTTTCGGCGAAACAAAAAACATGCAACAAACATGAACTGGCACTGGGCACTGGATTAGTAAGTTAGTATGAATAAAATCATATAAATTGTTTTCAAAAGTATGTAAAAATTGAATAATATTGGCATGGAACAATAAAAAATTATAGATACGATGGAGACGTATCATCGTCCCCAAGATTAATTCCTGCTCGTCCTCGAGTAGGTAAATGATAAAAAAGATAACTTTTGCTGTGGAATGCTACCTAGCATAATCTTGATCATATATCTAATCATGGCATGAATATTAAGACATGAGTGATTCAAAGCAGTAGTCTATAATTTGATATAAAGACATCAATACTCAGGCATCCCAACAAACAATCATCTCTTTCAAAATATCAAATGCTAAAGAATGTTATCCCTAAAAAATCATATAGTCTTGTCATGCTCTGTCTTCTTAACACAAGGTATAAATCATGAACTGCCCCGGTGTCAGCAAGCAATTGGTTCATACTTTTTAACGCGCTTCAGCATTTTCAACTCTCACGCAATACATGAGCGCAAGCCATGGACATAACATTATGGGTGGAATAGAATGTGGTGGTAGTAGACAAAAGAAGGGAAAAAAATCTCACATCAAGTAGGAAATTTAATGGGCTATGGAGATGCCCATCAATAGATATCAATGCGACGAGTAGGGATTGACATGCAACGGATGCACTAAGAGATATAAGTGTATGAAAGCTCAATATGAAACTAAGTGGGTATGCATCAAACTCTACTATTGAAAATTCCCACTAGTATATGAAAGTGACAACATAGGAGACTCTCTATATGAAAAACATGGTGCTACTTTGAAGCACAAGTGTGAAATTGCATGCCCCTTATCTCTTTTCTCTCATTTTTATTTTTTATTTTTTCCTTTTTCTTGGGCTCTTTTTGGCCTCACTATTTTTTCAAATTTTTTTATTTTTTTATTTTTATATTTGTTCGGAGTCTCATCCCGACTTGTGGGGGAATCATGGTCTCCGTCATCCTTTCCTCACTAGGACATGCTCTAATAATGGATAATGATGATCATCACACTTCTATTTACTTATAAATCAAAAGATATAAAAATTACAACTCGATACCCAGAACATAGTATGACTCTACATGAATGCTTCTTGCAGTGTACTAGGATGTGCAATGATCTAGCGTAGAAAATATATCAAAAAAAAGATAAGCCATGAAAATATCGTGTTGGCTGTCTTACGATCATGCAAAGCAATATGAAAATGAATGCTCTAGTCAACTATATGATGGAAATGCATGGCAATATATCTCGTAATGGCTATGGAAATGCTATAATAGGTAGGTATGGCGGCTGTTTTGAGAAAGGTATAATAAAGTTTATGCACCGGTGAAAGTTGTGCGGCACGAGAGAGGCTAGCAATTATGAAATGGTGGGAGTGTGTATAATCCATGAACTCACATTAGTCGTAAAGAACTCACATACTTATTGCAAAAGTTTATTAGCCCTCAAAGCCAAGTAATACTACGCATGATCCTAGGGGGGAGGTTCGTAGGAGTTAACCATCGCGTGCCCCCAACCTTCGCACAAAGATAGACAATCAAGGATAAATTGTGCTCCAACTTCCCGGCATAACGAGAGATATACGTGTATGCTTTGGGAATCGAAAACCTTAAGACCAATATCTTACTAAACACGACCATCTACTAGTACCTCCCACATATTATCATCTCTATATCGCAAAACTATTGGAAGGAACCAAACATATCATATTCAGTGATCCACAAGTTTCATGTAGGATTTTATGACTAACCATGCAATTGACCAATACATGTTGGCTCTCTAAATAGATATAAGTGAAGCATGAGAGTTTAATTCTTTCTACAAAATATCATGCTCTAACAAATATAATTGAAGAAAAAGAGCATTCTATGAACATCGGTTTTGTATGTGAAGAGAAACGGGCAATCCAAACTTCAAATGATATAAGTGAAGCACATGAAGCAATCTATAAAGAGATACTCAAAAATATAAGTGAAGAGCAATGAGAATTCTATAAATCGACCATGGACTATATCATACCAGCATTGTGCATAAAATAAAAGTGAAAAATAAACACAAAAGCCGCTCAAAGAATTTGCGCATATCATGTGAACGAAACGAATCTGAAAGCATACCGATACTTGTTGAAGAAAGATAGGATGCCTTCCGAGGCATCCCCAAGCTTAGGCACTTGAGTCTCCTTGAATATTTACTTGGGTAGCCTTGGTCATCCCCAAGCTTGATCTCTTGCCTCTCTTCCTTCTCCTCACATCGAGACCTCCTCGATCTTCGAACACTTCATCCACACAAAACTTAATAGAACTTTTAGCGGGGTTAGCGCATATGATCAATGAAATACCATCATGTACTGCTCTAACATTATTGTATAATTATAATCAAACATTACCCACTGTAAGATATCACAATTCTATGGCCTAAAGTCAAGGAGGCTTCAACAAGAATTCAAACATATGCAAATAATGAAGCTATAACACAATCTGTGAAAACAGGACATTCTGTGAAGATTTGAATATTCACCATACTTATGTAACTCTAAAAATTCTAAAAAATTAGGAACAAATAAAAAAAATTGTATAGCAAGACTGTGCAAGTTTCAGAAACGCTTGACGTTCCAGTAAAAAATGAAAAATCATGCACTACAGCCAAAGTTTCTGTTTTTACACCGCACATACCAACAAGCAATCTAGTTATCTTAAAGGAAAATCTTGGGACATTATTTTTATAATACAATGGATTTGTACAAGGGGATAATTATTTTTACAATAAATTTGATGAAAAATCCTTCATTGTTTCCATGAGCATGAACACAAGTGTTCAAGGTCGACCCTCAGTTCTCCAATGCATCACCTTTCAATCACTTCTCTTTTTGAAAAAGTTTTTAGGTTCCCCTCTATAATTTTTTTTTGTTTTTAAACTTTATAAAAGCACTCAACAGAACTAAATGACTCTCTAAAACTTTCGGGTTGTCTCCCTGGCAGCGCTTTTTTTAAGCCATTAAGCTAGGCATATAGTGCTCAAGTAATGAATCCACCCGGATCCCCAAAGTATATCAAAGCCAATTTTAATTAGCAATGATTTGCCATTTATTAGTGAGCAAAAAGTGATATGTGTCGTGCAACAACGAAGTCTAACTCTCTTCCTATGCATTGACATGTCATACAAGAACAATTCATGCACATCAAGTAAAGGCCAATGCATAGTATAAGCAATTTCTTGCAATCCTATCGTGTTGGAAACATAGAGAGGCAGAGATGTAGTTCCTCTCTCATAATAATTGCAAGTAGGAGTAGCAAGCACATCCATATTATATTTATCAAAATCATAATGTGCAATGGTAAAAGGCAACCCATCAATATAATCCTTAATACGTGTAAACTTCTCCGATATAGTATAGTTTGGAGAATTCAAAAAGATAATAGGACTATCATGTGTGGGTGCAGTGGCAACTATCTCATGTTTAAGATAAGGAACTATATCAAGTTCATATCCATAAGCATAATTCATATTGGCATCTTGGCCACAAGCATAGCAAGCATCATCAAAAAGGGATATTTCGAAGGAATCAACGGGATCATAGCATTCATCCTTCGATAAGTATGAAGGGAAATTAAACAATGTATGAGTTGATGGGTTACTCTTATCAGGAGGTGGGCACGGGTAGCTAATACATTCTTCCTCCTTTAGTTCTTCACTCTCCACCTCATCTTTTTCGCCTAATGAGCTCACAGTCTCATCAATTTCTTCTTCCATAGACTCCTGCAAAATATTAGTCTCTTCTTGGACAGTAGAGAAGTGCTCAATATATGGTTTAATTTAAGCATGGGAAGCATAGTTATCATAGCAATATTTAAGTATGTCAAATTTTTCAGATTTGTAAAGAGTAGCATCATACTTTTCAATCAAAGAACCAATTTGATAAGCACCCTTAAAAGCAACAAATTCTTAAATTTATTGAACATCATAGTAATTATAAACACCCTTTGCATAAGAAGAAACGATTCCGTTATCACTAAACTCACATTGGTAAGGAAGGTGTTTCTTAGGGTCCTCAGAACAACAAGGAAAATCATATGTTTCACATAAATTCCAAGCATAGCACTGCAAAGTATTAATATGATGCAATAAAAGTTTCCCTTTATGAGATAAGCGGTGTCGCACATAGCAAGCATGTTCATCTAATGATTTGCCCTCAACTAAGCTAGTTGGGGTTTTAGCCCGAGCACGGAGCGAAGATGATCCAAGTAAAAAGCTTCAGTAGTGTGATAGATTTTGGGTGGTTCTTCAACCATTTGTTTAGTAGGTACAACTAATTTTTTTGGTATTTTGCGTTTTCTACCCATAAATAAAGATAGAAACCAAGAGCAAAAAATAAAAACTACTTAGTGATAAAGCAAACAAGCACACACAAGAATATTCACCCCACGTTATTGCTCCCCGGCAACTGCGCTAGAAAAAGGTCTTGGTAACCCACAAGTGTAGGGGGTCATTTGTAGCCTTATCCGATAAGTAAGAGTGTCGAGCCCAAAGAGGAGCTAAAGGTAGAAAAAATATCCCCTCAAGTTCTATCGACCACCAACACAACTAATTTTAACGTTTGCTTTATCTAACAAAGGATAAAACAAGAAGTACTTAGCGAGAATAAAACTTGAAATAAATTGCAAGACAACAAAATTAGTCCAGTAATAAGTGTTTTGTAACACAAGAAAAGGATTTGTGCCTAGGTAGTTGATGTCTACTACACGCTTCTATTCCTGTAGACAGTGTTGGGCCTCCAAGAGCAGAGGTTTGTAGGACAGCAGCAAATTTCCCTTAAGTGAGTAACCCAAGGTTTATCGAACTCAGGGAAGTGGAGGTTGAACGTACCCGTTTCAAGCAACCCTGCAATCAAGATACAAGAAGTCTCTTGTGTCCCCAACACACCTAATACACTTGTCAGATGTATAGGTCCACTTGTCAGAAGCAACCCTGTAAAATATGGATGATAGGAGTGGCAAAGCAAAGTAATATAAATCTGTAATAAAAAGTGCAGCAAGCAAACAAGTGGTAAACGTGAGCACAAATGGTATTGCAATGGTGGAAACAAGGCCTAGGCTTCATACTTTCACTAGTGGCAACTCCCAACAACATTAACATAGTCTAATCACATGATATTTCCCATAATGGAGACGCACTCGGAGGTCATTCCTTTGTGGTCAAGAGAGGACTAGAATTATCTAGGGCTACAAAAGCACACCTCAAAGTTCGTAGTTCTCAATCTATGGATTTCCCAATGTCACCGCGGCCATCCAAAGAGAGTACCACAATCACCACAACATATCTCAAGGATAGTCAAAGACAAGCACCAAGAGACTCTCAATCTTCAATCAACACACAAAAGAGGAAATCACTCATGAAAATATTCTTCTAATCCATGTCCAATAGACCGCTGTCACCTTGGTCTCGGAGATTATACTAGATAAAGACAAGTGAGTACATCAATCCAATGCATAGAGGAAGGGGAAATATCACGGGATCACGCTAGATTAACATAGCCTATGATCACAACGAAGATCACATCATGGGAGAGAGAATTGACCACATAGCTACTGGTAGAAACCTCAGCCCCGAGGAGGAACTACTCCCGCATCATGGAGGGAGGAAGCAACATTGATGGAGATGAATCCGGGGGCACTTCCCCGTCTCGGCAGGATGCCGGCACAGGAATTCTGGTCCCCCGAAACTTGGTGGCGATGGCGGCGGAGATCAGAATTTCTTCTGGAAAAAAGGGTTCTGGAATCAGGGTTTCCGCGACGGGAGAAATATATATGCGAAGGGGGGTCACCAGAAGCGGAGAGGGGGGCCCAGGCGCCCCCCCAGGCGGCCAGGGGTGGGGCCGCCTGGAAGTGTCAACTTTCGAATACTCACATTAGTCCGAAGAACTCATGCACTTATTATCGGTAACTCTCAATCTAATTAGGAGGTTCACAAAGAGACAAGTACCCCGAGGAGGTGTGTATCGGGGTTTGGTTACCCTTGCGCATCCTCGACCCATGGTACGTGAGTGTACTCTAATATTTGATCCCTCCAAAGATTAGTGATCCATTTAGTAGCTAAAGTTCTCAACTATTTTGTAGGTTTTCGAAAATAAACACGGATTGCCCAAAATACGACATCTATCACTAATAGGCTAAAGCTCTTGACACCAAAAGTTCAGACATTACTCATGGCAATACCTCAAAACTATTGCAAGTTACTACTAAAATTAAATAGCAACCTCAATTACCTACTTTAAGTCAAGACACACAACTCAGTGCAACAGGCAAACTCTCTTAACAAGATAAACATGAAAACTCAAGAGAGTTCAGCAACCAACTAAACAAAAGCTCTTTAAAAAGAAAAGCATGAAAACTAAGAGCTAAACATGACAGCAGCTATGGAAAGACAAAGAACACACACAGCAAAGATAAGCATGAAAATCCTATGTTGTGTTCTAGGTTGAAGTGGAGCGTGTTTCTCTCCCACACAAAGAAAATTGGGTTCTAACTTGTTATGAACAGCAAGCAAAGCTAAAGAAAACTAAAAAGGAAACTAAGAGCAAGACGCTCCAAGCATAGCACATAACGCATGAAGTGATTAAAATATAGTGGAACGAAAGACGAACTGATAATTGTTGATGGAGAAGGGGATCCACGGGGGCATCCCCAAGCTTGAGCGTTTGACCCTCCTGAATCTTCTTTTATCATCTTCCCTCGCACACTTGAAAACTCCCTTCATACATAACTCATCATAATCTGATTAGCGAGGTTAGTACCCACAATAAAATATTTTTTTCCCTACTGGAAATAAGGATAATCTTGAAGAGCTACTGTTTCTCAAGATTGCCAAAAGGTTTTTGCAAAGAAAAGCAAGCTCAAGGTTTGCAAAACAAAGAAAAGGAAAAACAGGACAGAATCTGTGAAAAACAGACCAGCAGGTAGTAAATAATTTTTTCGGGGTACTTCTGCAACTCAAATAAAAAAACTCAGAACGGACGCTCGAAAGCCAATTGTATAGAGCACGCTGTCAAAAAAATTTAGATCAAAAAGATGAGCTGGTGATTTTATACGAATTTTTCTGTCCAAGGACAGAATCTGTTTTCTGGACAGCACGTCACAACTTTTGAACTTTCTTGCAATCGGAGGCTAAACTTGGCACAAAGCTGAAAAATAAAGATACAATGATGTTGCTACAGTAGTAACAAACATCAAGACCACTAAAAACTGAAAGAACAAACTGAAAGCAAAGATAACAAGGGTTGTCTCCCTAGAGCTCTTTCTTTATAGCCATAAAGATAGGCTTAAGACTTTAATGATGCTCTCGTAGGAATAAGAGTTGAAGAACAAAAGAGAGCATCAAGAAGCAAATACCAAACACATTTAAGACTAACATGCTTCCTATGCATAGGAATATTGCAATAGAATAATTCATTGAAGCACAAAGCAATAAGCATAGGAAGACAAAACAAGTGCAGCTTCAAAACCTTCAACATGAAGAGAGGGAACTTGATATTATTGAAATAGTTATAAGCATATGTTCCCTTCTCATAATAATTTTCAGTGGGATCATGGATGAACTCAACAATATAACTATCACATAAGGCATTATTTCCATGATCCAAAAGCATAAAAGTGTCATTACTCTTCATATAAGCAAAATCTTTCTTATTAGGAATAGTGAGAGTAAGACTATCATAACCATCATGGTAATCATCGTATTTAGGAGGCATATCATAATCATAATAAATTTTATCCTCAATAGTAGGTGGACTGAAAATATCATATTCATCATTGTAATCATCATATATAGGAGGCATAGTATCATCAAAGTAAATTTTCTCCTCAAAAGTTGGCGGACTAAAAATATCATGTTCATCAAACGTGTCATCCCCAAGCTTAGAGCTTTCCATGTCATTAGCAATATTGATATTCAAGGAAAGCATACTAATAACATCACCACCATCATGATTGTTATGCAAATAATAAAGTTCCATAGGTTTTTTAATTTTCTCTTCAAACACATCATGTCCCAAAGCAAGGTAGAGCTTATAAAGCTCTCTCATATTTTTGTTGTTTTCCATCAAGCAAAACTAGTGAAAATAAAAACAAGAAACAAAAAGATTTAATTGCAAGATCTAAAGATATACCTTCAAACATTTACTTCCCCGGAAACGGCGCCAGAAATAGCTTGATGTCTACTACACGCTTCTATTCCTATAGACAGTGTTGGGCCTCCAAGAGCAGAGGTTTGTAGGACAGCAGCAAATTTCCCTTAAGTGAGTAACCCAACGTTTATCGAACTCAGGGAAGTGGAAGTTGAACGTACCCCTTTCAAGCAACCCTGCAGTCAAGATACAAGAAGTCTCTTTTGTCCCCAACACACCTAATACACTTGTCAGATGTATAGGTGCACTAGTTCGGCGAAGAGATGGTAAAATATGGATGATAGGAGTGGCAAAGCAAAGTAATATAAATCTGTAATAAAAAGTGCAGAAAGCAAACAAGTGGTAAACGTGAGCACAAATGGTATTGCAATGGTGGAAACAAGGCCTAGGCTTCATACTTTCACTAGTGGCAACTCCCAACAACATTAACATAGTCTAATCACATGATACTTCCCATAATGGAGACGCACTCGGAGGTCATTCATTTGTGGTCAAGAGAGGACTAGAATTATGTAGGGCTACAAAAGCACACCTCAAAGTTCGTAGTTCTCAATCTATGGATTTCCCAATGTCACCGCGGCCATCCAAAGAGAGTACCACAATCACCACAACATATCTCAAGGATAGTCAAAGACAAGCACCAAGAGACTCTCAATCTTCAATCAACACACAAAAGAGGAAATCACTCATGAAAATATTCTTCTAATCCATGTCCAATAGACCGTTGTCACCTTGGTCTCGGAGATTATACTAGATAAAGACAAGTGATTACATCAATCCAATACATAGGGGAAGGGGAAATATCAGGGGATCACGCTAGATTAACATAGCCTATGATCACAACGAAGATCACATCATGGGAGAGAGAATTGACCACATAGCTACTGGTAGAAACCTCAGCCCCGAGGAGGAACTACTCCCGCATCATGGAGGGAGGAAGCAACGTCGATGGAGATGAATCCGGGAGCACTTCCCCGTCCCGGCAGGATGCCGGCACAGGAATTCTGGTCCCCCGAAACTTGGTGGCGATGGCGGCGGAGATCGGAATTGCTTCAGGAGAAAAGGGTTCTGGAATCAGGGTTTCCGCGACGGGAGAAATATATATGCGAAGGGGGTCACCAGAAGCGGAGAGGGTGGCCCAGGCGCCCCCCCCCCCAGGCGGCCAGGGGTGGGGCCGCCTGGGCTGCCCCTGGCTCCCTCTGGCCCTGCTTTGGTTTTTCTTGAAGCTCCCGGTACGCTGATTTTTCCTGTATTTTTCCCGGAATTTTTAGGGCACTTTTAATATGGGGGAAACCTAAAATAGAAAAACAGCAGAAAACAGGAACTGGCACTGTGGTGCACTGAGTTAATAGGTTAGTCCAAATATGATCAAAAGTGTATGGAAGTGCATAAATATCATAGCAATATCACACAAAAGAGGCATGGATCAAGCAGAAATTATAGATACGTTTTGGACGTATCAGTAGTCGATAACAAGTACATGTAATCATTCTTGCAATTTTATATTCATGGAGAGGGATGAGCTAACACACTTTCCGTACTTTGATCATATGCACTTATGATTGGAACTCTAGCAAGCATCCGCAACTACTAAACATCATTAAGGTCGTGAAACCCAACCATCGCATTAAGTATCAAGTCCTCTTTACTCCCATACGTCATACCCCCCCCCCTTACTTGGGTTTAAGCTTCTGTCACTCTAGCAACCCACCATAAGCGAACCATGAACATATTGCAACACCCTACAGGGAGGGCCCTCACATTTGTGCGAGAATGAAAGGCACCGCAGGACAGCACCAAAATAAAATATACAATCATACCAACCAAGATCACGATTATGCCATAGGACAAAACACATCTACTCAAACATCATAGGATAGCCAAATATCATTGGGAAATAATATATGGATTTGAGCACCATGTTTAAGTAGAAAATTACAGCGGGAATAGAGAGGTTACACCGCTGCATAGAGGGGGAGAAATTTGGTGTTGATGGTAGCAAAATTGTTGATGTAGATTGCCGTCATGATCCCAGCCTCGGCAGCACTCCGGTGCCACCGGGAGAGAGGGGGAGAGAGCCCCCCTCCTTCTTCTTCTTAATTGATCTCCCCCAAGATAGGAGGAGGATTGCCCCTATTCCATGGCCTCCATGGCGGCGGAGGGGCGAGAGAGCCTCCGAGATTGGATATGTCTCTCTATTCTCTTCTATTTCGTGTTTCTCAGATCTGGCCCTTCACCATTTCTAAATTTCCGGAGATCTGTAACTCCGATTGCGCTGAAATTTTAACATGATTTTTTCCTACATAAATTAGCTTTCTTGCGCCAGAAGAAGGGCCCCAACCGACGTTCGGGGAGGGAACAAGACACCTGGGCGCGCCAGAGGTGACCGGCGCGCCCTGGTGGGTTGTGGCCACTGTGGGCCCCTGTTTCCGTTGATTCCAACTCCTAAAATCACATATAGTCCAAATAATTCTCCATAAATTTTTATCACGTTTGGACTTTGTTTCATATGGATTTTCTGCGAAACAAAAAAACATGCAACAAACAGGAACTGGCACTGGGCACTGGATCAGTAAGTTAGTCCAAATAAATCATATAAATTGTTGACAGAAGTGTGTAAAAGTTGAATAATATTGGCATGGAACAATCAAAAATTATAGATACGACGGAGACGTATCACTTGTAATTACAATGATGGGCTTCCTCAACTTGCCCTAGGTCTTCGTGAGGAAGCGAGTTGGCACACCCACTTAGTTTCTTTTTGAGCTTTCATAAACTTATAGCTCTAGTGCATCTATTGCATGGCAATCTCTACTCACTCACATTGATATCTATTGATGGGCATCTCATATGCCTAGTTGATGTGAGAGTATCTCCTTTGTTTTCACTTATCCACAACCATCATATTTTATTCCACCTATAGTGCTATGTACATGGCTCACGCTCATATATTGCGTGAAAGCTGAAAAGGTTTGAGAATACTAAAGTGTGAAACAATTGCTTGACTAAAACCGGGGTTGTGCATGATTTAATACTCTGTGTGATGAAGATGGAGCATAGCCAGACTATATGATTTTGTCGGGATAACTTTCTTTGCCCTTGTTATTTGAGAAGACACAATTGTTTTATTAGTATGCTTGAACTATTATTGTTTTTATGTCAATATTAAACTTTTGTTTTGAATCTTATGGATCTGAATATTCATGCCAAAATGAAGAAAAATACATGGATAAATATGTGAGGTAGCATTCCACATCAAATATTCTGTTTTTACCATTTACCTACTCAAGGACGAGTGGGAATTAAGCTTGGGCATGCTTGATAAGTCTCCAACATATCTATAAATTTTTATTGTTCCATGTTATTATATATTATGTTTTGGATGTTCTATATGCATCAATATGATATCTTGTATTATTTTGGGGACTAACTTATTAACCTAGAGCCCCATGCCAGTTTCTGATTTTTCCTTATTTTTTAGTTTCACAGAAAAGGAATATCAAATGGAGTCCAAACGGAATAAAACGTTCGCGATGATTTTTCTTCGACTAGAAGACACATGTAGGACTTGGAGTACAAGTCAGAGAGTCCTCGAGGCAACCACAAGCCGGGGAGGCGCACCCTATGGGGCACCCCTAGGGGTTGTGGCCCCCTCGGAGACCCCCCCTAACTCCCTACTTTGGCCTATAAATACAAACATATTCCAGAAACCCTAGAATGATCCACGAATATACTTTTCAACCGGCGCAGGTCTCGGTTCCTGTGAGATCCCATCTGAAGGCCTTTTGCGGTACTCTGCCAGAGGGGGACTTAATCACGGAGAGCTTCTACATCAACCTTTCTGCCCTTCCGATGATGCGTGAGTAGTTTACCACAGATCTACGGGTCCATAGCTAGTAGCTAGACAGATGGCTTCTTCTCTCTTTTTGATCTTCAATACAATGTTGTCCTTGATGTTCTTGGAGATCTATTCAATGTAATCTTATTTTGCAGTGTGTTTGTCGAGATTTGATGAAATGTGGATTTATGATCAGATTATCTATGAATATTATTTGAATGTTCTCTGAATTCTTATATGCATGATTTGATATCTTTGTATTTCTCTTTGAATTATTGGTTTAGTTTGGCCAACTAGATTGGTAGTTCTTGCAATGAGAGATGTGCTTAGTTTTAGGTTCAATCTTGCGGTATCCTCACCCAGTGACAGAAGGGGTAGCGAGGCACATATTGTATTGTTGTCATCAAGGATAAAAGGATGGGTTTTATATCATATTGCTTGAGTTTATCCCTATACATTATGTCATCTTGCTTAAGGTGTTACCCTGTTCTTATGAGCTTAATACTCTAGATGCATGCTGGATAGCGGTCGATACACTACTAGGAAAAGGGCTATAGATAGGATGGACACTAATGGCGCACCAGACATGCGGTGCGCCATTAGTATATACTAATGGCGCACCACGTGCTGGTGCGCCATTAGTGTTGAATACACTAATGGCGCACCGAGCTCATGGTGCGCCATTAGTATCAATTTTTTTTCTTTTCCAAACATACTAATGGCGCATCCAAACAGAGTGCGCCATTACTAGTTGTAACTAGTAATGGCGCACCAGTCACATAGTGCGCCAATACTATTGTTTTTTATTATATTTTTTATTCTTTTTTTGCAAAACTACTAATGGCGCATTGTGCCACAGTGCGCCATTACTAGTTTGCCACAGTGCGCCATTACTAGTTTAAACTAGTAATGGCGCACTGTGGCACAGTGTGCCATTAGTATGTTTTTTTTTTTTGCAAAACTACTAATGGCGCACCAGCAGCAGGTGCGCCATTAGTAACATGGGTTACTAATGGTGCATTTGTGGGTGGTGCGCCATTAGTAACCTGGGCACCAACAAGATATTTTGGACATCCACTCCTACCCACTCACTTTGTCCCCACTTCATTCTCTCCACCTCCTCCTCCAAAGCTTGTCTCGGCTGCCTCCTCTTTGTCACCTCATTTCCACCATAGATTCATTCATATTAAGTGGTTAAATTACCCTTTTTTTGATAGGTAAGTAAGGGGGGAAGCTATCTTTATGTTGTTCTCCCTCCAACAATGTGCACATGCACTTTTTATGGCCTAGCTAGATCTATGTATGTTTGTGGTGTTGCATATGTTTGTGGTGTTGCATATATGTTTGTGTTTGCAGGTGTACCGGTATTTGAAATGCGATAGTTGCCAATATTTTGCCGGAATGTTGATTCATTTCCGTTGCGGCGAGAATTTTGGCATTAAGCATTCTTTTTGGTCCTATTTTTAGGGAAAGTCATGCCAAATTTTTTCTTGGTTCTAAAATATCGTTTTGCTCTACCCCGCCGGCGACCATGGTCCGCACGATGACCGAAGGCATCGTGAATAGGTTTTTGAGCTCCGCGAAGGCCGAGATGCTTCAAAAGAACGAGACGGAGATAAGATGTCCGTCTCGAAGATGCAAGCTGACGAGCCTTATTGCGGACCCGGATTCCAGGCAGGTGCGGGACCACCTGCTCTTGCGTGGTTTCATGGATGGATATCGGTGGCAAGGTGATGAAGATGGCTACAAAGTCGTCCTTGGGGGCCGGGCAAGAAATGAGGAAGGGCAGAAAGACAACCACCGCGGCTCGGGCGGGCGAGAAGACGAAGAATCTCCAGGAGATGATCACGATGGTGATGTTGTACACAGTCATCATGTAGAAGATGCAGGACATGATGATGAGGAAGATGCCGGAGCAGACGACGGGCATGATCATGAACATGATCATGCCGACGGAGCAAACGACGTTGGACCATCGATGAGCTGGGTGCAGGACCCTCATATTCAAGAGCTGCTTCTCAAGCAGACGAATAACGCAAGAGCTGCCGCCCGAGAGAAAGCCAAGATGGATCAACTGGAGATAGACGCGGTTACTCCATTGTATGAAGGATGCAGCCCGAGGATACCCGCCTGAAAGTAACGCTCATGGCTCTGGAGATGAAGGTAAAACACAAAATGACCGACGCATGCTTCGACGAGAACATGTCATTCTAGCACGAACGTCTTCCCAAGGGGAACAAGTGCCCGACCAGTTTCGAGGAGGCGAAGAAAATCGTGTGTCCTCTGGATTTACCGTACGTGAAATACCATTTGTGCATGAACAATTGCATCATTTATCGGGACGAGCACGCGGAGTACCATATGTCCGGTGTGCGGCGTCACTCGATACAAGAAGAGGAAGAAAGCTCCTCGAAAAGTGGTGTGGTACTTTCTGATCACTCCTCGTCTGCAGCGGTATTTCGCGGACCCTAAGGTAGCAAAGCTCCTGCGTTGGCACGCGGATAGGGAGGAGAAGAAGCGAGAAGATGACGCAAATGATCCGGAGATACGTAAAAAAGACAAGATGCTGAGTCACCCTAAGGATGCGAGCCAGTGGCAAGCGTTGAACTTCGAAGACGCAGAATTTGGGAACGATCCAAGGAACATCGTGCTGGGCGCGAGCACCGATGGAGTCAATCCATTTGGCAGCCAGAGAAGCACACATAGCACCTGGCATGTGTTTGTGTGGATGTACAACCTTCCCCCCTCGTTGTGGATGAAGAGGAAGTACATTCACATGAGTATGCTAATTGAAGGACCAAAACAACCAGGGAACGACATCAATCTGTATCTGGGGCTGCTGAAAGAGGAGCTAGACACGCTGTGGAAAACGCCAGCCAATACGTGGGACGCCGCAGAGAAAGAATATTTCCCTATGAGAGTCGCACTGCTCACGACGGTGCACCACTATCTCGGTTACGGATATGTCGCGGGGCAGGTGGTCCACGGATTTTCTGGATGCGTCAGGTGCATGGATGACACAACGTATCGCTAGCTAGATAGAGATCACGGGTCTTCGAAAACCGTGTTCATGGGACATCGAAGGTGGCTTCGTGACGATGACATGTGGAGAAAACGCAAGGATCTGTTCGATGGTGAAACCGAACCCCGAGGACGCCCGCGTACGAGGAGCGGCGAGGAAATAGACGAGCTGTTGAAAAATTTGAAAGATTTCCCACTGCCGGGAAAGAAGCAAAAGGCGCCAGAGCCGGGAAAGAAGCGAAAGGCGCCAGAGCCGCTGCTGATGGTATGGAAAACGAGGTCTGTTTTCTGGGACTTGCCGTACTGGAAGATCCGATGTGTGCCTCACAGCCTTGATGTCATGCATATCACGAAGAACGTGTGCGAGAGTCTGCTTGGTACCCTGCTCAACATGCCAGAGAGGACCAAAGATGGGCCGAAAGCAAGGGCAGACTTGAAATCAATGGGCATCAGGCAGGAGCTTCACGCTAATGATGATGATGATGATGATGATAAGGCGAAGCAGGACACGGAAAGTAGTCGCAAAGGCAAAAAGGCCAAGAAGACCGGAAATGACTACCCTCCCGCGTGCATCACTCTAAGTCAGGAGGAGATCGAGCAGTTTTTCACCTGCCTCGTAGGAGTAAAACTTCCTTACGGTTACGCGGGGAAGATAAGCAGATACCTAGACCCAGCGAAGCAGAAGTTCAGCGGGATGAAGTCTCACGATTGTCATGTGCTGATGACGCAGATACTTCCAGTTGCAATCCGTGGGATCATGGACGCGCACGTCCGTGAAACGCTATTTGTCCTATGCAACTTTCGACGTCATCTCTCGGAAGTCAGTTGGCGTGAGGCAACTCGGAAGGCTACATGAAGAGATCGTGGTGATACTATGCGAGCTTGAGATGTACTTCCCGCCCGCATTCTTCGACGTTATGGTGCATCTGCTGGTCCATATCGTGGACGATATCATCCAACTCAGGCCGACGTTCCTGCACAGCATGATGCTGTTCGAAAGGATGAATGGTGTCATCAAAGGATACGTTCGCAACATGTCACGTCCAGAGGGAAGCATAGCCAGGGGCTTTCTGAGCGAAGAGTGCATCTCCTACTGCACGAATTATCTAGGAATCGAGAACCCCGTTGGTCTGCCCGTCAACAGGCACCTCAGCAGGCTCGCTGGATGGGGTCACCGTGAGGGTCGCCGCGAAATGCATGTCGACTTCGAGGGTCGACTCGCCGACTTTGAAAGAGCAAACCTAGTCGCGCTACAACACATAGACGTGGTCGATCCTTGGGTGGTAGAGCACAAAACCTTTATTGATAAGACGTACAATGACCGAGGCCAACAGAAGACGGACGGAGATATAATCAAACAGCACAACTCATGTTTCACGCGTTGGTTCAAGCAGAAGCTTCTGTCGTACCCTTTACATGAGGATTCTTCCGCGGAAGAACAACTCATATTCGCCTTGTCACAGTGCGCCGAGCACAACCTGATGACCTATGAGGCGTACGATATCAACGGCTACACATTCTACACCGAGGCCAAGGACATGAAGAGCGATGGTTATCAGAACTCCGGGGTAACGATGGAATCCTACACCGGTAACGACAAGGACAGATACTACGGAAGGATCGAGGAGAGCTGGGAGCTGAGCTACGCTGGAGAGAAGGTCCCGATGTTCCGTGTCAGATGGGCCAAAACCGTCCTAAAAGAAGACCGGTATTTCACCACCATGGTTATACCCGAAGCCAAATCCAAGACCGCGGGCGCAAACGTCACCGCGAAAAATGAGCCATGGGTACTGGCTTCCCAAGTTGACCAATGCTTCTTCATTACCGACCCGTCAAAGCCCAGTCGTGTTGTCGTGAGGAGAGGCAAAAGGAAGATCATCGGAATGGATGGAGTAGCCAGTGAGCAAGACTTCGACAAGTACGGCGACCCGAAGATCGAACATGATGACGATGATGAAGTAGCAGCATACACCACAAGAAGAAGCCGGACCACCCTACCTAAAGGACGTCTGTTCCACACAAGAACTCCATTTGCGAAAAAGAAGGGCAAGAAGATTGTGAACAGATAGCTAGCTAGCTAAGATCGATTGTATTTAAATTCTAATCTTCATTTCTCGATTGTATTTCATGGGCACTTTTTGAACTATCATGAATATTTTTAAATTTCATGGGCACTTTTTGAATTCATGAAAAAATATTGAATATTCATGAGGACACTCGATCTCGATCCCCCTCCATCTCGATCGTTATCCCCACTCGCCAGATTCCCCTTGCCAGATCGCCCTCGCCGCCGAGCACCCCTCGCACCCTCCCCCGCTCCACCACCGCCGACGAACCCCGCACCCTCCCCCGCTCCACCGTCACAAATGAATGCAACTAAAAAAATTGATTATATTTTCAAAAAACAAATTTAATTATATTTTCAAATAACAAATTTGATGGTATTTTCAAATAACAAATTTGATGATATTTTTTTATATTCATAAATATTTTCAAATAAAAAATCTGATGATATTTTTTAAAAAATTATTACTGTTTTTATAAAAATTTATTAATGTTTCATATTCATATTCATTTTCTAAATAACTATTAGATGCAACAAAAAATAATAATAATAAATAATTACTTATGGCGCACCGCTAGCTCGTGCGCCATTGCTATCTAAAAAAATTACTTTTGGCGCACCGTCCCGCTGGTGCGCCATTGCTATCAAAAAAAAAACATTCTAATGGCGCATCGCAAGGGGGTGCGCCATTAGTATTCTCCCCCCTATAGCTAGTACTCCTTCCTCGTCCCTCCCTCTCGCCAGATCCTTCGTCCACCTCTTCCTCCCCCCCGCCTACGTCTCCACCGTGCCGCCGCCGCCCCTGCCCACGCGCCCCCGCCCACGCACCCCCG
>LR738710.1:16662272-16739443 GCA_902687465.1 Secale cereale | reverse complement strand
TTCAACCCCGACCCCGACCCCTTCGACGCCCTCGACACCGCCGCCGCCGCCTCTTCGACCCCGACCCCGACCGCTTCGACGCCCAGGTACCAACTTTGACTCCCTGGAACTCTCTCGGTGAAACTGTAGCATTAGGTTTTACCAATAAGGAAATGAAATTGCCATATGTTCATGTGATTCATGGTCTTCACAGCTTCAAATCAATGCCCTAGGATTTTAGCAGAATAAGAATAGATGATTAGTGAATTTTGGTCAGTGAATTTTGTGCTTTCTTGCTTGGAAGTGACTGCCACAATATTTTGCATCAAAACCTGATAATTTAATTAAATGGTTCTGTTTGCTGCAACATTTTCTCAGGGTTAGCTGAACTTAAGTGGACTATGGAGACCTAGATTTTGGTAGATTTGTGAGCTCTTAATATTTTTGAGCTCTTCTGAATGTTCATTTTTCCATGTGTGCGCTTCTGGATGTTCTGCCCTCTAGCTGTCTCCTTTCCCTTTGCTCTCAAACTTCCTTGGTGACACCATAACTCTTGGTACGAGCACATCATTCCAGCTCTGCTTCACAATCATGTTATCATGATCAAAGTGTCAGGTGCTTTGTGCTATGTAGTTCTGTTAGCTCAAATACCGCAGAAAACCCCATGGTGACCCACAGTGAATTGGTCATCATTGTTACTTACAATTCATAATTTAAAAAAATGCTACAAAAGATGTGATCATTGTAAGCAAATTCATTCGAAGAGATTTGTTAAGAAAAAATGGCATTCTGAACCCCAAGACAGAACCACCTAACAACTCACTACACTAATCACACATGGACCAAAAATCTATTACTACATCACCAAATTCTTTACAAATTTTCAGAAACTATTTTTGTTGGCAAACACCAGTACACTTTCATTTCAGGTGATAATGAATAGCCAAGTTCAAGCATGTATCTATACTAATGACCATGCTTCATACTCACAACAGTTGAACCAATCAATTTTAGCATCCATGTAAGTTCTGTTATCTCCAATACCACCAAAAAAGACATGGTGATGCACCCCGACAGTGGATTGGTCATTATTGTTACTTACAATGCAATTTTTTTTAAATTACTACCTCTGTTCACTAATGTAAGACATTTTGGCAGTTCAAGTGAATAGAGGTAGTACTACAAAAGGTGTGACCATTGTAAGAAATTTCATTGAAAAAAGGGACATTCACAGAACCACCTAACTACAGAGTACATTGAAAAAAGGTGTGACCATTGTAAGCAAATTCAAGTAAATTCCTAAAAATCAAGGGCATCATACATGATGCATATGTGTCATTTAACTGTGTGTTTCCCCGCATCGCATCATCAGCGTCAGAAAGTTCAGTTTACTCACAGTGTCGATGAAGCCAAATATATATGTGCAGCCTGGATTACTACATGTTGCCGATCTTGTACATGTTGGATAGAGACTTGGAGAGCTTAACAGGGTAGTGTGCTGGCATACTTAATTTAACCATATGCATTTAGTTGAAGCAGTTTCATGATCTGGTTTTGTATGTTAAATTTCAGATAATTGTGCAGCCACACTGATACACTCTTATTTCAGATAATGCTGCTTATATTTTCTCTTATACAATGTTGGTGCTTGTCTTTATGAAGCTATTTGAAATGATATGCTATTTGAAATGATATGATCAAGCCTATGCAAACTGGAATTTGAATAGTCTAAAGTGGAGTTGAAAGCCGGATGCACTCCATCCAGATTTTTGCTGGGTTTTGTCTCCGACCATCGTGTCGTGATGATTTTGCAGGTACCCCGAGAGGCCCTTGAGTTTGCTGAAATGTCGATTAACTTCCGTTCCGGCAAATTCGGGTACTCCATATGTCCTATTTTCTACAAAGGTCATGCTGAAATTTTCCGTGAATTTTAGCATGACTTTGCTAAAAATAGGACATATGGGGTACTTGTGACTAATGCATGGGCCGGGGTATCTTAGTACTTAATTAAGTAGGATCAACTGCCCCTTTATTCTTGCTGCATTAAACCATAGGCGGCAATAGAGCCAAGTGATTAGGCCCAACTTAGAATTCTCCTTCCCAGCTTAGCTTTTAGGATGCCTCGGTGTCGACAAACCATAAATTATAAAACCTTGGCTTTTAGGGTGCCTCAGTGTCGATAAAAACCTAAATGATGAAAGCTTAGGCTTTTAGGATGCCTCGGTGTCGACAAACCATAAATTATAAAACCTTGGCTTTTAGGGTGCCTCGGTGTCGATAAAAACCTAAATGATGAAAGTTTAGGCTTTTAGGGTGCCTCGGCGTCGAAAAACCCTCAATGATAAAAGCTTAGCTTTTAGGATGCATCGGTGTCGACAAACCCTAAATGATGAGACCATGATCTTGTTCCTTGACAATAACCAACTTTTTGACCAAACTTTTGTCCTATTTAGAGAGAAACATGGCCCACAACGATGAGGCCGGGGGTTCGGGCGGCAACGCATTCTGGGAGCTGTCCCAGGAGATGGAGGAACAACCTCACTTGCATGAGGATGCTGCGGAAGACACCGATCCTGACACCACTGATGGTGCCGCCGAGGATGACCCCACTGATGGTGCAATCGGGGATGACACCACTGATGGTGCCGCCGAGGATACCACCACTGATGATGGCGGCGCACGCACAGATGGCATCCAACCGAAGAGTCAACGGAAGGACCGGCGCCCGACCGTGCTCCGCACCGTCAAGCAGGAATTTACTGAAGTGGACTCCGACGGGAATCCAACGGCGCCCGAACTAATAGTCAAGGGGTACTCGCTTCAGCTCGGGTGCATTCTCCGGAGCACCGTCACAATCAACACCGAGAACCTGAGGCATCCTGACCGAGGGAATTTGCGCAACCTCCTCTTCAGAAAGCTGCACGAACGATACAAGTTCCCCGCTGAATTTGAAAACACAAGCCTCAAAGGGAATAAAGTGAGCAATGCCGCCCTCACGAAGATGAGCACGGCCCTGTCTACTTGGAAAAGCACGGTGAAGAGAATGATTGACAAAGGTTTTAGTTATGAGAAGATCAAGGAGAAAAATCCTTCGATCACCGAAGATGACTACAACGACTTCAAGATCAAGTGCGAGAGCACCGCAACCTCCGAATCAAGTCAGTGGGGGAAAGAAATGCGGGAGCTGAACTTAGGAGAACACACACTCGGTCCCGGCAGTTACAGAGTGGCAGAGCCTATATGGGACAAGGAGGAGGCGGAGCGTGCCGAGCAAGGCCTACCGCCCCTCTTCGATAAATACGGTGACAAGCAGACCAGGAACTTTGTCAGGGCCCGGTACAAGAAGGACCCGAAAACAAAGGAGCTTACCACGGATCCGAAGACCAGGGCGCTTGAGCTTATTCTGGTAAGGAATACACCCCCGCGTAATTAGCTCCATATGGTTGCATTCTAATTAATGAAGCCAAATTTCTAAATGGTTCACATTCCTTCCGCAGGCGACTGAAAGCAGTAGCGCGGGGTCGACTAAGAGCAACCCTTGGGACACCACTCTAAATAGGGCGTTGAATGTAATGACAAAAAGGATAAGCTCAGTAAGCCATCGTCGGCTGGTCGTGTGGCCGGCAAAGGCTTGTCCACAAAATGGTCGTCATACTATAACGCTAGTGGGCGAAAGGAGAAAAATACCACCTCGGAAAGCTAGTCGCGCGAGGTTCAAGAACTCAAGGCACAAGTGGCACGGATTCCGGAGATTGTCCAAGAGCAAGTGCAACAACAATTGGGAGCGACGATCACCGCCATTGTGCCTACCTTGATTGAGGGGTTGCAGGCGTGGATTGCGGGCGGCCAACAGGGGCCGCCCCCGATTCCCAGCTTCACGGCCAGCAACTCGCAGAACGCGATGGCGGGGCCAGTGGTGTCTCCGGCGGAGGCGGCATTGGTGTCTCTGACGCCGGCACGGGACCTTAATGCACCCGGGTGTACGCCGGCCGGCACCTCTGCAGCAAGCGGCCCCTCCGTCAATTGCACGCCCGCCGTTGGCGGTGCCTCGACATTAGCCGAGCTCAACGCCATCATCACGGTAACTAATTAAGCCTCTCTCGGCCGAGGACTTCATCTCCTTGCCTTTGACTGGGCATCCCTGACGCCCTACATGTTTTCGCAGGGCGCCGCCGATGTTCCGTGCACTCTCCTGCACTTCGTGAACAACGAGTTGGTCGATGTCGCCAAGGGCAAAATCGTTCAACCGGGCAACCCCGTGTTCCACGGTACCAGGATGCCACCCACCTTGTATAGGGTTCAACTGGTTCGGGTGCTGCCAGGCTGCGACGAGTTGTTACCTCCGATTCGACCCGTCGGGGCCGACGAAGATGATGTGATGACCCTCAGCGCCTGCCTAAGCTGGCCCCTGCTTTGGCCGAAGAGCCAGATTCATTTGGGGGCGGGGGACACCACCCTAAAGACAACACCGCCAGTCGTGCCGGCGCCAAGCCATGGCAAGACCGCCGCAACGGTGTCGGACATCCCTATGCCACTGGATCCAAACATGCATATGGCACAGGATCCGAACGACGATGACGACAACGACGACGATACATTTGCCAACGTCGATGAGTACTTTGCCGATCATGGGTACGATGGCAACTTCATGGGGCCTCCTTCTCAAGAACCCAACCCTACAAAAGACGTGCGTGATCTAGCTGGTACCGCGGAGAAACCAAGTTGCAACAGGCGTCGTCTTCCGTTTAGTTCTTAGGAGACGCCTCCAGCTGCCGACTTCACCGAGCCTCAGATAGGCGAGGTGCGAAATATTATCAGCCCCAACACACTCAAGAAGGCGGTCTGTGGGTAGAACTCGGTCCCATTACAGGAGAAGAAGAAGGCACGGAAAAGAAAGACTAACAAGGGTGCGAGCCAGCCGGCATCGAGTACGATCCGTGCTCAGGACGGGCCACCTTCACCTGAGGATATTATGAGGAGGGTGCATGTGGCGGGTAGGCCGGTGCTACCGACTAATATGCTCAATGCTGCAACCGGTGCTATGCTTAGTCTGCATGACAGTGTTCTTTCTTTGGAGAAGCGGCGTCTCAGAGAGAAGGATGTGGCATACCCGGTTTTCGCGGCCAAGGTGCCAGAGGGCAAGGGCTTTGTCGATAACTCCATCGGGGGTACGATCGTCCTGCGGTTTAATGACATCTACGCTATGTTGAACCTTCATCCGCTGCACTACACCTTCGTTCGGCTATTTTCGCTGAGTATGGAGATGCGGATATAGAGACAAGACCCCGGACATCGTGATAGTCGACCCCTTCTACATGCGTGCCAAGATCTTGGGCAGCGCTGGGGACCGGCAAGTCGCGAGTTCTTACCTCGAAGGCGTCATTCTGGCAAACCGAGATAAGGATAACTTCCTCGTTCCTTACTTTCCCGAGTAAGTCGTCCCCTCAACCGCCCCGTAACATATAAATTCTTAAATTTTGATCGTTTTTCTTTTAACATTCCGTGTTTTGTGCAGTGACACACATTGCACACTCATCCTCCTAAGCCCCAAATATTCTATGGCCACGTATTTTGACTCGGACCGTCAGTCGAAGGTAGACTACACAAATGTCAAGAATGTTCTTGATGATGTTCTCCCCGGCTACGCCAAATATGGAGGCACCTTCACCAGGCCTCTTCTTAAGTACGGCAAGCACGTGTTCGCCCACAAAACGATGTTCTGCTGCGTCAAGCAGCCGCCCGGCGGTCAGAAGGGTGCCTACTACGCCATCCATCACATGCGGGCGATCGTACGGGACCATCATCAGCTTCTGCTACCGAGTAAACTCAAAGATTGGGCCGCGAGCGTGTCGGCAATCCAGGACGCGGACATCAGACAAGAATTCTTTCGCATCCAGTCGGAGTTTGCGGAAATCATCCATCAAGATGTCCTTCGTACCTCGGGGTAGTTCTACCTCAGAAATCAACCGTCCAATAGTGACATAGACACAATGCTACAAATGCAGGTTGACAACGCCCGCGATTTCATGACTCCCACGATAGACGGCGGCTTCATCCACGCTCCGGTCCCTTGAGTGGAGTGGAAAGTAGTGATGTTGTGTCTAGTTCTGAAACATCGATTGGCTCATGTTGTAATTAAACTTTAATGAACTTGTAGTATGTCTCTTTGGTTTCGACAGTCGTTCAACTTAGATGTAATCGATGCTATTAATGTCTTGTTTTTCTCTTCCGATCGTTCGGTTGCATACTTATATATTGCTTATGTATTGTCTGTGAATTGGTACTAACGTTTCGTTTGGCTAGTGCATAGCGATGCCGTCGTATGTCGTGTACAAGGGTAAGGTTCCCGGAGTCTACGACGACTGGGAGAGTGTCGGAGACAGGTTCACCGTTTCAGCGGTAACAGTTACAAAGGGTACACCACTAGGGAGGAGGCGGAATCTAGATACGCCCGCTATCTAGCGGGAGAGGGGAGGGAGCGTTGGAGGAACCGGATGAAGACGAGTTTCATCGTGATGATGCTCATCGTGATGACCGCAGCTCTCTTCTATGTGATGGTAGTTTAGATGATCGATACCGACTTGTAATGTGAAGACAAACTCGCTACTCGCGGTCTCGAGACTTGTAATATAATGTCTATGTTTGTTCGGTCTTTTGAATTCGGAGACTAATATGATGAATTGTATTCGGAGACTAATATGATGAATTGTATTCAGAGACTAATCTTCTATTGTATTCGATGAATCTGTTGTTGCTGTGTGCTGCTGTCTATATTCTGTCCAATAATACATTTTGTAACCTGTGCAAAAAACAGAAAATAAAAAAATAAAAAAAAACTAATATGCATACTAATGGCGCATCACATCACAGTGCGCCATTAGTATGCCAAAGGATACTAATGGCGCATCATCCAACAGTGCGCCATTAGTATGCCAAAGTTACTAATGGCGCATCACGCAAGAGTGCGCCATTAGTATGGCAAAGCACCTCGGTATATATGGCCCCCTGGGAGGCATACTAATGGCGCACCGTGGTCTATACTAATGGCGCACCTGTGATGCGCCATTAGTATACCAGATACTAATGGCACACCACAGGTGCGCCATTAGTAAAAAATACTAAAGGCGTGGCACTAATGGCGCACCACTAATGCGATATTAATGGCCAAAATAGGTGCGCCATTAGTAGGCCTTTTCCTAGTAGTGATATGTGGAGTAATAGTAGTAGATGTAGAATCGTTTCGGTCTACTTGTCACAGACGTGATGCCTATATTCATGATCATTGCCTTAGATATCGTCATAACTTTGCGCTTTTCTATCAATTGCCCGACAATAATTTGTTTACCCACCGGATGCTTTTTTCAAGAGAGAAGCCTCTAGTAAAATCTATGGCCCCCGGCTCTATTTTACATCTATTTTTTTCAGACCTATAAAGCCAAAAACCCAAAAATACCTTGCTGCAATTATTTAGTGTTTACTTTATTTTACTTTTCACTTTAGTTATAATGATATCTCTTTTAGATCTCACTCTTGTTCGCGATGTTGAAGGGATTGACAACCTCTTTTCTGCATTTTGTGCAAGTGTTTGTTAGTTTGTGCGGGTGCATGTATTGGGGACTTGCTTGTACCTCCTACTGGATTGATACATTGGTTCTCAAAATGAGGGAAATACTTATCTCTACTTTGCTGCATCACCCTTTCCTCTTCAAGGGAAAAATCAACGCAAGCTCAAGAAGTAGCAGCCAACAACAACAACAACAACAAAAATTATACCTTGTGGGCACTTCATCAAACACTATTTGTGCATCAGTCGTCGACGCAACAAATGGCGAGGTTTCCGGCGCTTGGAGCGGCGGAGGCACGGCCGGCCTCACTCCTTCCTTCTTCTTTATCACCGCGTTCCTCTTCTTTTGGGACGCCGTAGCCGTCGCCGTCGCTGTCGCCGTCGCCGTCGCGGTGGCCGCCATGGTTCGTTTGGAGGCGGAGCCCTGTGGCTTTGCGGTGGGCGGCGGCGCGACGCCACCCTATGCACTTGTCCGGGGCGGCATGAAGAGTCCACGCACGAGGCCAGTGTCCGGAGCCGCAGCGGCAGCGACGGAGGAGGTCATGCCCGCGCTAGGTTTGGCGGCGGCGGCAACGGAGAGGTCCAGCGTGTATGGAGGGGTTAGGGGATTTTGGTGCGCCCGTCCATGGCTGGAGGTCGCCGGCAGAGGTGCGGGGTGGGGCGAAATCGGGCCCGGACGAAGAGTTTAGGGGCGGTTGTTCGCTCACGCGCGATTTCTTTATGTCACGGGCACGGTAACGATCGCCTGAAAAAAGCAGCGCACGATGCAGTACAGTTCGGCGCTCGAAGTGGTTTTTAGCGCGTGCGCGGTTTTTGCACGTCTATTGAAGCTGCCAATTCGATCACGCGCGTGCTAAAAGCCATTTTTTCATGCGCGTGGCTTATTTGGCGTCCTTGTTGGAGATGCTCTCAACCAACTATCTTCGTCCACGACAGCTTGACATGTCTTACAGAATGTGGCAACCACAAGCCCAGAGGACATCATCGGACGACCTGACAACCAACACATACTCCACCTCTGGACGAACGCCGCCGAGGCCTAAGTTCGGAGAAGTTGAAATAAGATCAAGCTTGGTGTCGCATGTAGCACGTGGTCAAACGCATGTACCACATAGCTCAGATAATTGTGGTCATCATAAGAACCACAGCCGGCCGATATGACCTCATCTGTCGTGGAAGATGGAAGTGTCCAGATTGCAACTTTTCCAGGTTGCAAGTAATAGGCGGGAAACCAGGATGAAAAAGAAGACACGACCGGCTGGCCGGTGTCCAGGTCCATGACTTGGGCCCGGGATGGCCCTTACATTGACAGATGATTAATTTATTATTATATAAAAGCGTGACTGATTAACCATCTCCTCATTTACTGCACACATCATGTACGTACGCTGGCAGAAAAGGTGGCTATCTTGGTTGGCCGGGGCCGGGCATATGCATGCATGCACACATGACAGAGAGCCCAACCCAACCGGCGGGAGCGGCCGACAGGACGATCTGCGCGTCCACGGCGAAAGTTCTGCACCGTCCGAACCCAACAGCCCGTACCACGCTGCTATATCTACGTAGGTAGATCGCTGCCTTTGCACGCCAAGGTCAAAAAGGCCGTGAGGGTGGTCCTCGTAGATGTGTCTTGTGCTGCATCCATCGTGCCCTCCTCTTCAATCAGTTCCCCGCCCAGCAACTCAATCAGATTAGGGACGGGATATCTCTACGTAGTAGTAAGTTTTTTTGTGTTTGAGAACAGTAGCTGTAGTAAGTTTTTACCAGCAAGCATCTAACCACGTCCTCGTTGTGCACAGACGCATTCTCTTCACGTGAGGGTCCAGGTGTATCGTGACATGGACGAGTGGAGGAGAACGGTCACTACGTACGTTTCAAATCAAATGTACGTACATGTGTAGTACGAGAGATCGCCGGAACGATGGATCTTTTCCCCGGTGCTACAGCGAGGCCATAGATAGATGTGATGATGGAGAGTGCCTTTTCAGGGGGCTCTTTGCATCATGACCCCCCTATTCCACTTGGCGATGGGTCGACCCATGCAGATCCATCGACCCATGCATGCACGCACGTTGCTGATCGCCCGTCCTCCCGGGCCGGGCTTAACGCTGCATGCAGCGCGGCGATGAACACCGACGAAGAGGTGGAGGGCGAAAAGACCGGAGGTCGCACGAATGATGGCTTTGCGGGGCGCACGGCGAGGGTGAACAGGGCGGCACTGTGCGCACGCACCATGCAGCAGAGGAGTTGAGAGGAGGGAGAGCCAAGTGGAAACATGTAGCCGCAGCTTTTGGGGGTGCATGATTGGGCAGCACGGCGCACACTTGGTGGCAATGGCATGCATGCACGCATGGCCGTGCCGCTCCGTGCACCTCGCCCGCCTCTCTTTCCGCTGGCTGTTCACCTGTGTTTGTTTGCGAGCATCGCATCTCTGGATCCTCCACAGCTTCGTCTACATGTCCGGCCGGGCAGCAGGAGAGAAAAATGACTGGTGCTATTTTCGCCGCCATGGATTCCACTACCCAGCCCAGAGAAGCATCCCATCACATATACTCCATGAGGAACGAAACATGCAACATCCATATAGCGCTCGGACAAAGCCATCCCATCACATTTATGATTTATCATCACGTACTCTTCGTCGTCCGAGATCGCCGGCCGTCAGTACCGCAACATCATTATTAGGAGGACGAAGCAGTGCACTGCAGATGGTCCAGGCAACCACGACCCCTCGCCTTGTAACGTCTGACCACCTTCCAATATGATCACCACCTTTTCAGCCTCACACCGCAAGTCTGACAAAATTTCAGAGAAGCATCCATCATAACAAATGATATATTGTGGAGTAGTACTAATCAACTCACTCCATCTATCCCTTATTAGTTTTTCGTTGAACAATAATTTACCCCCTCTGCAACTTAATTCAAGATACTGCAAAAACCTCTTACGTCAAGTTACAGAGGTAGTAGATTTTAATAAGAATTTAATGGTAAATTTCTTTTGTCATGCCATACACATTTTGTTGGTCAAATTGATGGTTGCAGTTGAACCTCAAAATACATGGATAACACTCACTTTGTCTTCCACCTTCCCGAAGTAAAAATAGAGAAGGGGTAGGGCATATGGGTGAACTTGGAGCGGATATGAATGGATAACGCTCAAAACATATGTTGAACCATATTTTTTTATTCAAATTCAAAGTGGGTACTCACCGGATATGAATATGGACGCAGATCACGTATTCCAACTATATGGGACGGAAGGGTGCAAATAACTAATCGGACATAGTGAATCAACAAAGTAAATAATATTTGTGGAATATCACTTATCGCGCTAGCAAGGGTGGCAGAGAGAGAGAGAGAGAGCTGAAGATGGAATAAAGGTCTCATCGTGTAGCCCCCGTTCTGATGGTGCGTCTAGCATCGTTGGTGGGTGTGTGGAGCTGTGTCTCTGGCGGATCTATCCTCGTGGATTTGCTCTGATCTGGTTGTTGTCCGTGTGTCTTCAGGTTGGATTCTTTCGATCTATGTTATTCTTCATCGGCGGCGGTTGTTGTTCTGGTGCGATGGTCCTATCTGACCTTTGCACGATAACTTCCCGATTGTTTACTACAACAAGCTGTACCCGACTACGGCAAGGGATGGGCGATGAAGGCGGCGCGCCTTAGGCTCGCTTCAATGCTCGTAATCATCGCTAGGTGGTGTATGGATATGAACGTAATTTTTATTATTTTTGATGTTCGGTGGTGTACTGTCATGATTGAAGATGAATAGATTGGAAGTTTTCTAAAAAAAGAGTCAAAGAAGTTTCTCTCTTCTTGGCTCCGTGAACAATCGGGCTTGGGTTAGGTTGGCTTGACCATCCAAACTCTGATCTGGTTTGGTCTTGGAAATCCATGATTTTTCATAACATGGTGTCCACATGAGCACAAAAAATGGGGAAAATGTTTGCGATCCATTTAGAAAGTCAAGGGTTCATTTTGCCCAAAAAAATATCTAGACAAAGAGTTAACTAGTGTATCTTGTGGCAGACGCGACTGATTGTGAGGAATGAAGAAGTGCAGTCACCATCTTGAACGGGCACCGCTATTCAAGTTTTGACATTGAATTTTGTGAGAGCTACCGGAAAACCTTGTACTGTAACTACGTTGAACTATTGGAAGAAAGTTGGAGTTTCTTCTTTTCAAAACTAGTATTGCACCAACAAGTAAGTTTTTTTTTAATGGTCACCGAGGGGGAAATGACTCCCCACCTGAATATATTATAAAAGTCAACAAATGTTACAAAGTTCACAAGTGTTGTGAGGAGAGGAACAACTCACGCCACAAGCCAGTGTGGCCCTTTAGAGTTTTAGACTTAAGCCGATGATACCAAATAACCAAATCATCAACGATAGCTTTAATAGAAACAGAAGCATCTGTGTCAAGCCCTTGGAAAACTTTCTTGTTTCTTGCTTCTCAGATTTTTCTAAAGGATGAGAAGTAGCACGAAAGGTCGAACCAAAGTGGGCAACTGTCCGGGTAGGGTTGTGCTGAAGAGATCTCCAATCGGCGCGCCCCAAGGTCGGATTCATTTTTTTTTAGAAAAGGGGCATTCCCCGGTCTCTGCATCAAACTGATGCATACGGCCATCTTATTAATAAAAAAGGTCAAGGTCTCCAAAAGTATGCGAAATAAAAGTACAAAATGCTCAGACTGAGCTAGAAAAAACGTGAGTACCCCACAATCGGATGCGTTAATGCAAACAGGGCCTAGACTCCTAGCCTATTACATGACCGCCATCCAAACCGGCTGAAGATAGCCCGAGCTACCATCTCCCATCGGATAGACCCAGTAACCAAACGCTCCCTGGCATCCATCGGAGTGAGTAGCGACCACATACGGATCAAAGCAGTGGCCCTGTGAATAACCTGCAAAAAATGAACATTTGTTGATCTGTTAAAAACCAAATCATTCCTGCACTTCCAGATAGCCCATAGTAATGCACAAACACCCACACGTATATGGCTCGCTGATTCTTTCGCGACTCCATTCAACCACGTCCCAAAAAGCGTGGTGATACTAGTTGGTGAAGTGATGTTAAAAGCTATATGGACCGAACGCCATAAAACTTTAGCCATAGGACAATCGAGAAAGAGGTGTTTAATTGATTCATCCTTGTCACAAAAGCTACATCGCAAAGACCCACCCCAGTTGCGTTTGGCTAGATTATCCTTAGTGAGAATTACTTGTTTATGAACAAACCACATAAACACTTTAATTCGAAGGGGCACTTTGACCTTCCAAATGTGAGCAGATCTAGGGATAGGCACCGAGTTAATTAAATCTAAATACATCGATTTCACTGAAAACATTCCCTTCTTAGTCAGTTTCCAATGAATACGGTCTGCCTGTTGAGTCAACTGAACATCCATCAGTCTTCTCACCAAATGGAGCCAGGCTTCCCAACGGTGTCCAACCAGCGCCCTTCGGAATTGAATATTAAGAGGAGTTGACTGTAACACTGATGCAACGTAATCTTCTTTACGTTGAGCAATGTTGTAAAGAGAAGGATATTGGGTGGCTAGGGGCGTCTCTCCCAACCAAGTATCCTCCCAGAATCTTGTGGAGCCACCATTGCCAACCAAGAACTGAGTTCTGTTGAAAAAGGCCGACTTTACTTTCATCAGTCCTTTCCAAAAGGGTGAATCAGTTGGTCTAGCTGTCACCTGAGCTAGTGTCTTGGTTGTAAGGTATTTGTTATGAAGAATCTGGGCCCATGTGGCCTGAGTCTCAGAGAGTAACTTAAACAGCCACTTGCTGAGTAAGCACCTATTTTTAACCTCCAAATTTTCAATTCCGAGACCTCCTTGATCCTTCGGCCTGCAAATAACATCCCATCTAGCCAACCTATACTTGCGCTTCACCTCATCACTCTGCCAAAAGAACCGCGACCGATAGAAATCGAGTCGTTTCCTCACCCCTACTGGGATCAAGAGAAATGACAGAAGAAACATGGGCATACTCGTGAGTACCGAATTAATTAAAATCAATTGGCCCCCGTACGACAAGAGCTTGCCCTTCCAGCAGCTAAGTTTCTTCTCGAAACGGTCTTCTAGACTCTTCCACTCTTTATTAGAGAGTTTCCGATGGTGGATCGGAATGCCAAGGTATGTGAACGGTAACGACCCTACCCCGCATCCAAAAAGCTGCATGTAAGCTTCTTGTTCATCTTTGGCTCTTCCAAAGCAAAACAATTCACTCTTATGGAAGTTAATCTTTAACCCCGAGAGTTGCTCAAAAAGGCAAAGCACAAGTTTCATATTTCTCGCCTTAGCCAAGTCATGCTCCATGAAAAGAATCGTGTCATCCGCATACTGTAGAATAGAGAGTCCTCCATCCACTAGATGAGGAACGAGACCACCTACCTGCTCATTCTCCTTTGCTCTACCAATAAGGATTGTTAACATGTCTGCTACAATGTTAAACAAGATAGGAGACATCGGGTCCCCCTGTCTTAAACCCTTGTGAGTCTGGAAGAAATGACCAATATCGTCATTGACTTTTATTCCGACACAGCCTTGTTGAGTGAAGGAGTCCACCTGTTTTCTCCAGGATGCATCAAATCCTTTCATCCTTAAAGCTTGCTGAAGGAACGGCCACTTGACCTTATCATATGCCTTTTCAAAGTCCACCTTGAAAATAACCCCATCAAGTTTTTTCGTGTGGATTTCATGGAGAGTTTCATGCAGGACAACAACCCCTTCCAGGATATTTCTGTCAGGCATGAAAGCCGACTGAGAAGGCTGTACCACACTATGCGCGATCTGCGTCAATCTATTTGTTCCTACTTTAGTGAACACCTTAAAACTAACATTAAGAAGACAGATTGGTCGAAATTGCTCTATTCGATTCGCCTCTGTCTTCTTAGGAAGCAGCGTTATTGTACCAAGGTCGGATTCATGTTGCTCACCAACTCCTTCTAGCTGCAGGGCAAGAGAAGAAGAGATGGTCGCGGTCTTCAACCAAGTGGGTGCATCTTGGACAAGATTCAGTGTCCAGAATGTTTTTCTTGTGTAAGTTCTTCCTTCTGTTGAGGCGGTCGAGGTAGAACAACCAACCAAAAATCATAACTTTTTTTGGCACCTTTGATTCCCAGATTTCAGTAAGCATGGGTTCTGCAAGCTGATCCGAAAGATCTGCCTAGGCGCCACCAGTGGAGAAGGTTGCACCGTTGAGAAAGCTACGAGTGTTCTGAACCTAAGAGAGCACACAATCCTGCAACAACGAGTGTAGAGAGGCAAGTTCTGCGATCGCAGTAGAGGTTAGCCGATTACGAAGAGCGAGTTCGGTTCCACCCTGCAGTATAGTGGCAACCATGGCATTTGGGTTTGTGTGGTGGAAAAATAAAGCAAGGTAAACTAAAGCCAAAGGCTCCGGCTTTAGCCAACGATCTAACCAAAAGAAGGTGGAACAACCATCTCCAACAATGCACTGGGAAATCTCTCTCAAGCTCTGTAAATGCTTAAAAATGGTTTTGGCCAGGAAGGAACTGGTTTTTCCATGGGCAATGTGGAGTGGTGAATGATGTAAGACTCAATCCTTTCAGGGAAGGTTAATGGTGTAAAAATTTGTAAGTAAATTTCAGCAGTAAGCAATAGTTTTGAGCGCGAAGGTTTTTGACACCCAGACCACCTGCATCCCTAGGGGAACAGACTTTACCCCCAAGCAACCAGGCATTTTGGCCCGGAGACCTGAAAAAGGGTCGTCTACACCTTTCAATAGCCTCAATAACCTTGAGAGGAAGGTAGAATCAGAGCATGAAGTAGGTGGGGAGACTGTCAAGGACAGCCGAGTGAAGAACTAGTTTGCCACCACGGGAGAGAAGTGGCGCACACCAGCCAACAAGATAAACATCGCAGCGGTCAATATAGGTAGGTTTGTCGGAACCCAACAAGTGAGATTGTCTCAGTTACTTGTGTGTTCTCAGATTTGTAAATCTCCAAGGCGGGCGCTGAGCCAAGTTTGGCTGGTGTGCTGGCGATGAAAAGAATTTGGATGCATAATCCTTTTTGATGGCTTGCGCGCCATAGCTATACGAAGATATGGCCGGCACGCTTGGCTAGCGTGGCCCGCTATTTCAAATTGGCGATGCATGACTGATGTGTACACTTGGCTAGTCTGCTTGGGGTGTTTTTCCGTTGACAGCTTTCTAAAATGCCCAACAGCATCAGACAGCCTCCGCGGCAACATGCACGTCTAGTCCTTCCTAGGAGCACAAAAGTGGTGGACCATGCACGACGATCGATCGACCGATGTGATCCATGGGAGCATTGATTGATCGGTACCAGCGCGCGCGCGCGCGCCATGTTTTTACCCATATGCATGCAGCAGCTTTTTCTCCGTATTATTTCTGCACATTAATACTTAGGTACAGTAGCACCGATCACTTGCAAACAAAATGGACCTGAGCATATATACATACTGCTAGTATCCCTATATGCGAGTCTTTCTTCCTCAGCAATTTATGAAACTTTGCAGATGCTTTTTACTGCCATTGTAGCGTGTTGTTTAGCCATCGAGGCATCATGGATCGACCCGATCCGGTCCGGTCCCTTTGCTGACGTAGAAAAGGCACAAGAAAAAAAGTAGCTTGAAATAGTACTGTACATGCTGACAAAGTTGATGGGGGAACCATGTACCGACCGAACTTTCAGCACTCAAACAGCAACCGTGTAGTAGATAACTTGACCTAGTTGTACTCTCCCCGGTCCTTTTAGGTATGCATATAAGTTTTGTTGGAAGTCAAAATACCTATATTTTGATCAAACTTATAAAAAAATTAGCGCATTCACAATGCCAAATCAATATTGTTAGATTCATTATGAAATATAGTTTTACAGTATATATATTTGGTATTGTAGATGTTAATATTTTTTAATATAAATTTGATTAAACTTTGTAAAGTTTGACTTGATATAGATCTAATACGCGAAGTAAAAAAGACCGGAGGAAGTACATCGTTGTATGCATGTCTTATGTAGCAACGCTTTCAGCGGCAAAAGTGCAAAAGTATGCACATCAGGGCACCGCCACCGCCAACGCCGAATCCCCAAACCAGACACCGCATCCGTCTGCGGACAAGGAAAGACCAATCCGTGGACACGGATGCAGGAGCCGGCCATCCACAGCAAGTGATACGTCCAAAATGTATCTATAATTTATGCTTGCTCCATGCCTCTTTTGTGTTATATTGCTATGATATTTATGCACTTTCATACACTTTTGATCATATTTGGACTAACCTATTAACTCAGTGCACCCCATTGCCAGTTTCTGTTTTCTGCTGTTTTTGTATTTCAGGTTTTCCCATTACGTAAATTGCCAGAAAAATCCCGGGAAAAATATATAAAAAATCAGCGTTCCGAAAGCTTCCATGCGGCCAAAGTAGGGCCGGAGGGGGGCCACCAGGGCTCCAGGCGGCCAGAGGGCGCGCCCCTCCCTCCTGGCCGCGCCGCCAGGGCGCCTGGGCCCCCCTGGCCTCCTCTGACGCCCCCCTTTAGCATATATTTACACCGCGTCCCGAAACCCTCGAGGACAGAACCCTTTTTCGCGATCTCATCTCTGTTCCGCCGCCGCCGAGCTTCCAAGATCGGGAGCACCAGGAGAACTCTTCTCGGCACCCTGCCAGAGGGGAGGATCACCACCGGGAGCTTCTCCACCACCATGGACGCCTCCCGGATGAGTTGTGAGTAGTCTCCCTTGGACCATGGGTCCATGACCAGTAGCTATGTGATGTTCTCCTCCCCTCTTTGTTCTTCACCGATTAGACATCGTGAGCTGCCCTACATGATCGAGGCACATATGTAATCCTTATGCTGTTGCTATGATGAGTTTGCTGGGATCCAATGGATTATGAGATTATGTTCAGATTGTGTGTGAGTAATATATTTGATTTACCTCTTTTATATTTATGTTCTTGAGTAATTCTTGCATGTTCTCCGTTGTTGTTTATTGCTTTGGCCAAGTAGTAGGTAGTAACTCCAAGAGGGAACGTTATGCTTGATTGTGGGTTCATGCCCCTCGATGACTAGCTTGAGTGACAGAAACATGAGTCTAGGGGATGTGTTGTTACCACAAGGGGGAAAACAACGGTGCTTGTACTCGCGGGTGCAAGGATTGTTTACTTTACGCAAAGTTCTTTTAATGCAGTTGTCTGTTTGCTTTGAGTTTACACTATGGGTGGGACTCACAACTTAATACCAGCGAGATGTTCTGGATATATATCTCAAGGTGGATGATTAGTAGTAGATGCAGATGAATTTCGGTCTACTTATCTTGGCGTACCGCCCATGCTTTTGAGCCTCTACCTTTCTTTGCAGCATAGTTAGCATTGGTTTGCGCACATAATCCTGTCAATTGTCCAGCTGTAATTTGTTTACCTCGCTTAGCTGTTTTATCGTATTTTGGGAGAGAGACATCACTAGCGAACATCATGGGACCCCGGTCCATATTACCATCACTGATCACACCCGTTATTTACTTTCATGTTCTTGCTTACTAGTTGCAGTTATACCTATCACTATTATCTCTTGCGTTTGATCCTTTGTAAACGACAAGGCCGGAGGGATTGACAACCTCTCTGTACTCGTTGGGAGCAAAGTTATTTGTATCTGTGTGCAGGTCCTGTCGATCGCTAGTTGCGCCGCTAGCAGTTGACACCTTCTTGTTGAACCTCGGAGTCTCAGGGGATTCGATCCTTGGTATCTTTGCCAAGGAAAACTACCGCTACACTGCATCTCAAACCTTCCACTTGGGGTAACCAACGAGGGGAGAGAAGCCATCAAGCAAAGTTTTCTAGCGCCATTGCCGGGGACTCCACTCTTCAAGATAGGGGAGTTGCACGCTATCTTTTACCTTTGCTTTTTAGTCTTGTTAGTTTACCTTTCAGTTTTTGCTTTAGTATCATTTATCAAAAATCACAAAAATAGTTATCTTGCTTACTTGCTGCTATGGTTCCACCGAGAACACCAAATTGTGTGACTTCACTAGTCATAACAACGATGACTTTATCTGCACACCCATTACTACACCTGCCACTTCAGCACCTTCTTATGAAATTAAACCTGCTTTACTGAACCTAGTTATGAAAGATCAATTCTCCGGTGCTGGAGATGATGCTGCTTTACACTTAAACAACTTTGTTGAACTCTGTGATATGCAAAAGTACCAAGAAATAGATGGTAATATTGTTAAGCTTAAGCTTTTTCCTTTCTCCTTGAGAGGAGGAGCTAAAATTTGGTTTCAATCTTTGCCTAGAAATAGCATAGATTCTTGGGACAAGTGCAAGGATGCCTTTATTGGAAAGTACTATCCACCTGCTAAAATTATCCAACTAAGGAGTAACATAATGAATTTTAAACAATTGGATAATGAACACGTTGCCCAAGCTTGGGAACGCATGAAATCTCTTGTCAAGAACTGCCCTACTCATGGTTTGACTACTTGGATGGTTATCCAAACTTTTTATGCAGGCTTGAACTTTACCTCGCGGAACTTGTTAGATTTGGCTGCGGGAGGAACCTTTATGTCAACTACACTTGATGCTGCCACGAAGCTTCTCAATGAGATGATGACCAATTATTCCCAATGGCACACCGAACGCGCTCCAACAGGTAGGAAGGTAAACTCTGTCGAGGAGATTTCCTCCCTAAATGAAAAAGTTGACTTGATCATGTCTCTACTTTCCAAGCAATCTTCTATTGATCCTCGTGATGTTCCTTTAAATTCTTTGATTGCTCAAGAACAAGTAGATGTGAACTTTATCTCTAGAAACAATTTCAATAACAATGCTTATAGGAGTAATTTTGGTAGCAATCCTAGACCGTTCCCCTCTAATTCCTATGGGAACAACGATGCTTATCCTAGCACCAAGAACTCCACTTCTGAACTAGAGAGTATGCTTAAAGATTTCATCACTACCCAAAAAGCCTTCAATAAGAGTGTAGAAGAAAAACTAAACAAACTAGATAATCTCTCTTCGAAGGTAGACAATTTAGCCCATGAGGTAGAGTTGCTTAAAATTAGAACTTCCCCTCTTGAGGAGAGGAAGACCACTCCTATGAATGCTATTCAAGTGCAAATTAATGAAAACATTAGGATGTTGGCTAAACTTAAAGAGAGATGGGCTAGAGAAAAGGAGGAAGAAGATAGAACTAAGAACCTTCCTACCCATCACACTGTTGCTACTATCCAAGTTGTTGAGGATATCCAAACTCTTAGCACCCAATGCACTCCTGGTCCCATTGGACCTATTAATGGTGATGCTATGACCATAGAAACTACCAAACAAGTGAGCCTAAAGGACACCACTACCACTTTACTTGATAGTAGTGACCTTGATTTTGATAATTGCACCCTTACCGAAGTTATTGATTTTCTTCACAAAATGTCTAGAGATCCCCACACTAGCACGCTTAAACTTGCCTTCACCAAGCATATCACTAATGCTCTCATCAAAGCTAGGGAGGAGAAACTTAGGGTAGAAGCCTCCATACCTAGAAAGCTAGAAGATGGTTGGGATCCTATGATTAAAATTAAGTTGAATAACTTCTCTTGCTATGCTTTATGTGATGTTGGAGCTAGTACCTCCGTTATGCCCAAAAGAATATATGATATGCTTAAATTGAAACCTTTTGATTCTTCTTCTTTTGGTGTTCGTCTTGTTGATTCTTCCATAAAGAAACCTTTGGGGAGGATCGACGATGTTCTTATCATTGTCAATGACAATTATGTTCCCGTTGATTTTACTATTATGGATATTGAATGTGAACCTTCTTGTCCAATTATTTTGGGACGTCCTTTTCTTCGCACCGTTGGTGCCATCATTGACATGAAAGAGGGGAATATAAGATTCCAATTTCCTCTCAAGAAAGGGATGGAACACTTCCCTAGAAAGAAGATTAAGTTACCTTTTGAGTCCGTTATACGGGCTAGCTATTCTTTTACTCTTGATAAGACTTGATCTCTTTGCATTATGCCTAGCTTAAAGGCATAAAAGAAAGCGCTTTTGGGAGGCAGCCCACAATGAATAAAATTTTATTTTGCTTTTGTTGTGTCTTGATGTTTGTTACTACAGTAGCATCATCATTGTATCTTTATTTTTCAGCTTTGTGCCAAGTTTAGCCTCTGATTGCAAGAAAGTTCAAAAGTTGTGACGTGCTGTCCAGGAAACAGATTCTGTCCTTGGATAGAAAAATTCGTATAAAATCATCAGATCATCTATTTGGTCTGAATTGTTTCGACAGCGTGCTCCATACAATTGGCTTTCGGGCGTCTGTTCTGAGTTTTTTGATTTGAGTTGCAGAAGTGCCCCGAAAAAATTATTTACTACCTGCTGGTCTGTTTTTCACAGATTCTGTCCTGTTTTGCCTTTCCTTCGTTTTGCAAACCTTGAGCTTGCTTTTTCTTTGCAAAAACCTTTTGACAATCTTGAGAAACAGTATACCTTCAAGAATATCCTTATTACCAGCAAGGAAAAATTATTTTATTATGGGTACTAACATCGCTAATCAGATTATGATGAGTTATGTATGAAGGGAGTTTTCAAGTGTGCGAGGGAAGATGATAAAAAGATTCAGGAGTGTCAAACGCTCATGCTTGGGGATGCCCCCGTGCACCCCCAAGAAATATTTAAGAAGACTCAAGCGTCTAAGCTTGGGGATGCCCCCGTGCATCCCCTTCTCCATCAACATTATCAGTTCGTCTTTCGTTCCACTATATTTTTATCACTTCATGTGTTATGTGCTATGCTTGGAGCGTCTTGCTTTTAGTTTTCTTTTTAGTTTTTTTTCATAACGAGTCGGAACATAGAATTCCTTTATGTGGGAGAGAAACACGCTCCACTTCAACCTAGAGCACAACATAGAATTTTCATGTCTATCTTTGCTGTGTGTGTTCTTTGTCTTTCAATAGCTACTATCATGTTCAGCTCTTAGTTTTCATGCTTTACTTTTTAAAGAGTTTTTGTTTAGTTGGTTGCTGGAACTCTCTTTAGTTATCATGATTATCTTGTTAAGAGAGTTGGCTTCTGTTGCACTGGTTGATATGTCTATGATAAAAATGCTATGTGCATAATGGTGCTTAGTAGTTCATGTTTTCTTATGGTTACTCTCAAATAGGTGGGGGGTTCTTAATGTGTTATTGAAGTACCAACATGATTTGTTTGCCTATGATGTGGTATGGTTTAGTGATATCTTCCTCCAAGAATTTATTTTGATTGACTTGGCATATGCTCACGCATATTAAGACTGTAAAGAAAGTCTATCAAGCCTTGATGATCTTTAATTTCTGAGTAGCGATATAACTTCCATGCCCGATTCAATGTTGCTTTGTCGCTCTGCATGATTATGACCGTCATTGCTCTTTCAGTTGGTCGCTCACAGTCTTTTGCTAACCTGCGCCTGTACTAAGCGGACTGACTGCTTGTGCATCCAAAATCCTTTAAACCAGTTATGCCATATGAGTCCACCATACCTTCCTATACATGGTATTTACCTGCCATTTCTAACGAAGACTTTCATGTACCATCTCGAAATTATTCAAAAAAAAGGCATTTCTCTTTTGTGCCTCTGTTTTAGCTCATGAGGAAGTAGTAGTTAATTCATGATCTTTTTAAGTTGGACAAGCTTCACCCCGGGATTGCATGTCTAATGTGCAAACCCATAATACCAGAAGGAACTGGCAAAGAGTGTGCCCGACTCATTAAAAAATATACAACAAACAAACCCTCCTTCACGCTTTGTTAATGAGAAATCAGAAAACTTTGGCAGTGATAAACAAAGGAGATTAAGAGGATGTGATCGTCCTCATGCGGGAGCCGTTCCTTGAAACTTGTCCAGCTCGAGAAGTAATTGAGTTATCTACTAGCATTCGTTGACGAAATATGCATATTTTAAAAAAAATTATTACCTCTATTTTTAAAAACCAAGAGCTCTGGTACATGTTTAGTTTTTGTTTCCGACCACGGGTTTTCAACCTTGCCAACAAAAGCCACGGTTCGAGAGTGTCCACCTTCTTTCTTCAAAGCACAAACTGTTGAGAGCATGATTGTCATTCTGAGTGTAATGTGCATTGTCCCAAAGTACCATTGTCTTCTGCATGATTATGATATCGTTTATTCTGAAATCATTGTATCTAGTCGTCACTTAAATTTTGGAGGTGCCCCTGCATTTATGTTTTTCTTCACTAAAGGGGGCAAGCGAGGTATCACTTTGTCATGTTTGCACACCATGCTCATTACAAAATATATTGAGTGTTTCAGTATCATATTGTAAAACTTTCGGTCCTTTGTGATATTCTCATGAGGCAACTTAACTACTACAGATTCATTGTCTCAGTAAGCATTTGTCATGTGACAGTGAAAAGTCCTTATATGGTTAATAGCATGTCACCACCGAAATTATGCTTGTTATCATTTACCTACTCGAGGACGAGCAGGAATTAAGCTTGGAGATGTTGATACGTGCAAAACGTATCTATAATTTCTGCTTGCTCCATGCCTCTTTTGTGTGATATTGCTATGATATTTATGCACTTCCATACACTTTTGATCATATTTGGACTAACCTATTAACTCAGTGCACCCCAGTGCCAGTTTCTGTTTTCTGCTGTTTATGTATTTCAGGTTTTCCCATTACGTAAATTGCCAGAAAAATCCCGGGAAAAATATATAAAAAATCAGCGTTCCGGAAGCTTCCATGCGGCCAAAGTAGGGCCGGAGGGGGGCCACCAGGGCTCCAGGCGGCCAGAGGGCGCCCCCCCCTCCTTGCCGCGCTGCCAGGGCGCCTGGGCCCCCCTGGCCTCCTCTGACGCCCCCCTTTGGCATATATTTACACCGCGTCCCGAAACCCTCGAGGACGGAACCCTTTTTCGCGATCTCATCTCTGTTCCGCCGCAGTCGCGCTTCCAAGATCGGGAGCACCAGGAGAACTCTTCCCGGCACCCTGCCGGAGGGGAGGATCACCACCGGGAGCTTCTCCACCACCATGGACGCCTCCCGGATGAGTTGTGAGTAGTCTTCCTTGGACCATGGGTCCATGACCAGTAGCTATGTGATGTTCTCCTCCCCTCTTTGTTCTTCACCGATTAGACCTCGTGAGCTGCCCTACATGATCGAGGCACATATGTAATCCTTATGCTGTTGCTATGACGAGTTTGCTGGAATCCGATGGATTATGAGATTATGTACATATTTATGTTCTTGAGTAATTCTTGCATGTTCTCCGTTGCTGTTTATTGCTTTGGCCAAGTAGTAGGTAGTAACTCCAAGAGGGAACGTTATGCTTGATTGTGGGTTCATGCCCCTCGATGACTAGCTTGAGTGACAGAAACATGAGTCTAGGGGATGTGATGTTGCCACAAGGGGGAAAACAACGGTGCTTGTACTCGCGGGTGCAAGGATTGTTTACTTTACGCAAAGTTCGTTTAATGCAGTTGTCTGTTGCTTTGAGTTTACACTATGGGTGGGACTCGCACCTTAATACCAGCGAGATATTCTGGATAGATATCTCAAGGTGGATGATTAGTAGTAGATGCAGATGGATTTCGATCTAGTTACCTTGGCGTACCGCCCATGCTTTTGAGCCTCTACCTTTCTTTGCAGCATAGTTAGCATTGGTTTGCGCACATAATCCTGTCAATTGCCCAGCTGTAATTTGTTTACCTCGCTTAGCTGTTTTATCGTCTTTTGGGAGAGAGACATCACTAGTGAACATCATGGGACCCCGGTCCATATTACCATCACTGATCACACCCGTTATTTACTTTCCTGTTCTTGCTTACTAGTTGAAGTTATACCTATCACTATTATCTCTTGCGTTTGATCCTTTGTAAACGACAAGACCGGAGGGATTGACAACCTCTCTGTACTCGTTAGGGAGCAAAGTAATTTGTATCTGTGTGCAGGTCCTGTCGATCGCTAGTTGCGCCGCTAGCAGTTGACACATTCTTGTTGAACCTCGGAGTCTCAGGGGATTCGATCCTTGGTATCTTTGTCAAGGGAAAACTACCGCTACACTGCATCTCAAACCTTTCACTTGGGGTAACCAACGAGGGGCTAGAAGCCATCAGCAAGCTCATATGTCCGGTTATATTTCAGTCAAAATTTAATGAAATTGAACAAATTTGATGCATATTTAAACAAACCGAACGATATTCTTTCATACTTGAATAATTTTTACATAAAACCAGTTGGTTTTCGACATAATTCAACTAAATCGAACTCCAAACCTAGCCTAAATGATCGCCGTCAGCAGTTCTCCATGTCAGGCAGGCATGAGCCTCGGGAACTGAAGCTCTGCCTCCGCAGCCTGCAAGCGGCTATTTGGGCGACGATGATGAGCCTGCCAAGCTCTGCTTTAACGGGAGGGGAGTAGAGGTGGCCTTCCTAGGACGTGAGTGCAGGCGACCTCCCATGCTCTACTCTTCCTCGCTGTTGCCGGCCCCCGCGGACGTGTTGGTTTCGTGGTCGTGGCGGCGGGTCGTGGTTGTGGCGGAGCTGGCGACCTCGTCCTCGTCCTTGCTCTTGTCGTCCACTAGATCCACTGCCTCGTCAAGCTCCTTGCAGGCGATTTCTAATTCCGCCAGATGGAGGTCGTACCACCAGTATTAGCGATGGATGTCGTGGGTGGAGTGATAGGAGCCGAGCAGAGCCTCCTGTCGGGCACGTCCACGTCTGGTGCGATGGCCATACCGACGGCGAGTTGCTCCTCTGCGCATTGGTGCTCATCGAGGGGTTAGAGGTTGTACTCCTGGTCCGTCTATGCCTGCCGGAATGCGACATGTTGCTCTTCCAACACCATCACTGTGTAGTGAGCACGGGCCTCGCCCATGGTTATGTCAGCAGTGGCCGGCGAGGGCAGTGGTGCTGGCTCGTCGTCGACCGCCTCTTTCATTGGAGCATATGCAGTGTTGGCCTCCGTCGATTTGTCGGCCTGCCAGTCGGCTGCGATGGCGGCAGTCTCCTGATTTTGCTCGGGCAAGAGGCCATCCTAGACACTTTTGGAGCTCAAGGAGGGCATGGCGGGGCCTGGGGTTTAAATAGAGGGAGGATGGCAGGGAAGCGGCGACGTGTTTAATTTTGTGCGGCAAACGGACGAGCGGGTAGCGCCGGAGTAGATTCCTCGACATCCACACATGTTTAATGTAAGTAGACGGACGAAAGTGCTATTGTTTGAACGCGGAGCAGTATCATGCACCGAAAAGCGACACGAGTGGCGGTCTCGACCGACGCGCTGCTTCAATGTTGGAGGGACGTAAGAGGTCGCGTCGCTTTGAGCCAGCATGAATGCGACACCAATGATTCGAAACGACGCTGACCACTTTGGGTGTGAAAGAGCGTGGGCAGGGGAGAATATTGAATAGGTTAGAGCTGTCCGAATCGAGCGTGGCAGCAGTCCGGATGTCCACATAGCCCCGCTGGTTTGCCTCCGGTTTTCCGAAAATATACGTCCAGACTGCCGAACAGACTGATAAAGGATTGTGTTGAAAGGCAAAACACGGACCATGCGATGTTGCACGGAAAGGCCAAATGACACTTTTTAACTACTCCCTCTGCTGTGGTGCACCTTCTAGAGTCAAAATAAGTATATTTTTCGTCCTCGAACTCTGGCGATAGTATAGGAATCGTCCCTAAACTTCAAAACCAGTAAAACCCAGTCCCTCAACTATTTAAACCGGATATTTTTCATCCCTCGCTGCATTTTAAATGGTTTTGATATGACATGACGCTCGGGCCCGGAGTGCCATGCTAGACAGCATGACGCGGCGTCATTGAGCAGCGTTCGTATCTCTCGGCAGCATGCTGCGTCAGCCTCTCCTCTCTTTTTTAAGTGTATACGTATATGTATAAGCGCTTTCCACTCTCTTTCTCTTCAAGGACAACACGTGTATTTGGGTACGTACGCGTGCGAGCTTCCCGGCCGGCTGGACGCAGGTACCATGGCTCGGTCGTGCATGCGTAATTCGCAGGGGAGAGGCCGGCCCACGATTTCCTCTCCCTCCACGCCGGGGGCTAGTCGCCATTCACCCACGGGCAGCTCTCCAACCAGTAAGGTATCATCGCTGCTCCTTGCCTTTCCGCCTGCAAGTGCCGGCCGACAAGGCGCGATGGCAAGGCGCCGCGACGCGACTTCAACGATCACACCGCTCCTCTACAAAGTCGTGAGAAGACGCCTTGACTATGCCGATTGCCGTGGACTCGGTGTTTGGCCGGGATGAGACGCCGAACACACCGGTCACCGCCGCCGCTGCTAGGTTTACGGTTCATTGGTGAGATGGGGATCGAGAGAATGGACGGGAGAGAGAGAGAGAGATCCAGGGTCACTTACGTGACATGGCGGTCAAAACCAGCCACGTGTACAGTTTTAGTCAAAACCGGGTCCACGTCATACCAAAACCACTTAAAGTGTAGCGATGGACGAAAAGTATCCGGTTTAAATAGTTCAGGGATTGAGTTTTACTGGTTTTGGAGTTTAGGGACGATTCCTATACTATCACCAGATTTCGAGGACGAAAAATATATTTATCCCATAATAATAATAACTAGACTTGTGTTGCTGTTCGATGAGTCGATAGCCAAAACATTGCTCGTTGCCACACACACACACACACACACGATGCATACAACGACGTACTACAGACTTGTCGATCATCATGGTATAGATGTACTTCCTCTGTAAACTAATATAAGAGTGTTTGGATAACTAAAATAGTAATCTAAATGCTCTTATATTAGTTTACAGAGGGAGTACTACATACTTGTCGACGTACTGCATACTACACACACAAACACGATGAGGCAAGACGCAAGAGCAATTACATCGATCATCATGGCATAGTTTCCGTCGACCAGGTTTGCGTTGCAGCCTTGCAGGCACCAGCGAAAGCTACCTATGATGGCATAATGCATGGCAACAACATGCACGTATGAGTCGTTCTTATCATGTCGCTTGCTTTTTCATGAGGACGCACGTAGTATATACGATGCATAAAAGAGGCTATATAAAATGGAAGCGGATTAGGAGCACTCGGGTGCTACACCCCCATATATTAAAAAATAATTTAGTTATTCAAACAAGTTCAAAAAATCAAGGAACTTTTTTGAAATCAAATACGACCAGCTATTGTACTCATATAAAAAGTTTGGCCAAGGAATGTTTCACCTTGACTTCGGAAAAAAAAATTGATGAAAATATATATATAGCATGAATAGTATTTGTATCTAGCCTTTTTTTATCAAATCTTTGACCCTGGATGATACAATGAAAGGCATTCCTATTTTAATCTTTTCATATGAGTGCAATACTTGGTCATGTTTGATTCCATAAAATTTCCGGTATTTGTTTGACTTTTTTGAATTACTAAATTATTTTTGAATAATGGTGGTTCGGCACCAGAGTGCTCCTATGTATTTTCGCTGTAAAATAGGGAAATGCCTTTTGGCTTCTGGGTGTATATACATCCTACATGGAAATAAAATAACATTTTTAAAAAGTCAGAAAATATATATTTAAAGTAGGCTCTGTCGTACTACTGGACTAGTAAGTACTGTACATGTTGACAAAGTTGATGGGAGAACCATGTACCAATAGAACTTTTAGCACCGAAAAGCAAACGTGTAGGTAGAAAACTTGACCTAATAGTACGTCGTTGTACGCATGTCTTGTGTACCAAAGCTTTCAGTGGCAAAAGTGCAAAAGTATGCACGTAAAGGCACAAACGACACTTTTTAACTACTCCATCTTGTCTGGTGCTCCTTGTATACCGAAAAAAAAAAGCTATAACTATTGCAAACCGCGCCAGAAAATAATTGTGTGGCTGCTACATGAGCCAAGAGCCCAATCATGCATTTTGCACGCAGTCAATTACTTTTACTCCTACTTCTCCTGGTTCAGGTTCGGGATGAACTCAGCAGCAGCCCACCCCGCGCGTACGGCGCATGGCGACGACGTCCACGTTTGCCGGCACTCGGGTTTCGAGAAGGGCGGGTAATTGCATCGATCATCATGGCATAGTTTCATCGACCAGGTTCCAGCCAGTAGGGAAAGCAAGTCTATGATGACAATGGCATCATGCGTACTCCCTTCGTCCGGTCCGGTGAAGAGTGTGCATCTAGAGATTTTAGGATAAATTATGGAGTGAAGTAAAAAATGCATTGGAAAGGTGCAAGCCATCATCTCTCTCCTATTTAATTACCCAACCCCCAATGAGCTAAGTGCATGTAAAAATTAAGAAGACCATGTGTAGATTGTTATTGGTCTTGATTACCGTGTGATGAGAGAGAAGTACTTTAATGTGCCTTGGGAAGTTAGACGTACACTTTTTTGTGGACAAATTTTGAATCTAAACATACACTTTTCACCCGACGGAGAGAGTACACATGATAGTCGTGCATGGCAACGGCATGCATGCATGTCTCAGGAGTCGTGCTTCGTCCGTCCCGGGACACGGCAGAAGCCTCGATCATATCATATACGCAGCTTGTTTTTTTACCAGGAGGCCGACACGTAGACGTAGTGTATATTTATATTTACGATGCATAGAGGAGACAGTAAAACACTGAATGAAAGAGAGTGCATGCACGCATGGCCTCGCATTAAAAGCTTATGTTGAGCTATTTGCAACTGTTCAGTACTTCCATGATGTGCGAACAGACCAAAGCTAGCAAAAGCGTCCGGGGGCAGGACAGACCGTAAAAAGGCCGAGCGCAGTCGACCAGGGAACAGTTAGAGTAGATAAGCGTCTACAGGACCCGGAGAAGTTTCTCCTCTCCACTGACGTAATTTGCTCACGTAAATTTCCACCATGAGATCGCTCATTTCACTGTCATTTTATTGTTGAGTTAGAGCATCTACAGCCGCCGCGCGCCTCAACCATCTCTCAGACGCCCATGGACGTTCCCCGGTTAATGACCGGACAAGGAAGAGAAGGAAAAAATGTGATCCAACCGGACCCCTCAATCCCTCATATTATCCATATGCGTCTGGGCTGTCCATGAACCCTCATATCCTTCTTAAATGTAGAGAGGATATGATAAGAGCTCGCGGACACGCCTGGGCGTGCCTGATCTGTCAGTCACGTTGATTTCTCTTTCTTTATTTATTATTTTCTTTCTCTCTTTTTATCTTCATCAATCACATGTAAGCGGCCGGACATATTAAAAAACAATATAACTAAGCGAGCTACGGCTCTCTACAGCGATTTGGACCTCGCAGCCATTGGATCGCTCTATTGTACGATGTAGATCGTCCTAGGTCCTTCAGGAACTTTTGCACCGTCTCGCGGGCCGCTGCTCCGCAGAACGAGCTCCCGTCCCTGCCAGTAATTGGGCCATGAAACACCTAGGCCCAGGTCGCGCTCAGGTATGTTCTGTCTCAAAGAACAAAAAAACTTTGCCAGGTTTGTGTTGCCAGCGTTATCCCCTCAAACTGCTTCTCTGTTCCTTCGCATGCGATGCGCCGCCGCCGTCCTCCATCCCGTTGCTGAGCTCCTGCCGTGCATCTGCCTCCGCGTATGTGCCCTTCACTCGCCCTGTACTCTTCCTCCTCGGGCCCCTTACTATTTTCTCTCCTTTCCTTCGATCTCTTGTCTCACGAGACCTTGCTCGCGAACCCTAGCAGCAGCTCCTCCTCTCTGTACAGTCGCATCAACAGGATGTAGTCTCATCCCCATGTGGCTGCAAACGAAGGGCTCGGGTGGAGGAGAATGGTGGGGGCGGGAAGGCAGCGATGGCTACCATGGAAGAAGAGGTGCGGGTGGTTATGGTCAGGGCCACGTCGATGCCCGACGGTGGTTGCCCCTTCCTTTGTCCGCCTTCCCTAGCTTGACGGATGCCATCGAGTAAGCATTCTCCGCACCACAGCCACACCATCTTCCGTTCTGACCGGATTGTACTCACCCATCATCGATCTTTTACATGATGGCTGGCATTTAACAATGTTTTCTTACCTCGGCCTCGAATTTCTCTACCAGAGCAGGATACAAATCTATATGTGTAGTTTCACTTATAATTAGAGACTATACATTCTGGAGTTCAAATATTAAACCCAGCATTCTTATGTCATTTGTGGCCGAGCTCATAACTTTCACCCATCATCGATCTTTTAAACCGTTTCCTTATCTGTCTATCTTACTGGTTTGCAAAGGATTTGTAAAATCTCATGCAGGTTAGGCTGTACAAAAATATTTGATGATTGTTTGACCGGCCTCTTCTCTAGGGGTATTCAATATAGTTTTTACCCTGGTATACAAAATATACTGTAGGCCATGCTACAAATTGAGGAGCTGAATTTAAATCTTTATTGATAATTATACGTTTCTTTTCCTCATAAATATTTGTATTGTGTTAAGATGGCGGGCGCGGCAACGCGCGCCTTGATGTTCTAGTGAGAATTAAAATGAGGAGTGTGGATGGAGACCGTAGGGGCGGCGACGGCGCCGAGCCAGGACCCGGGCAAGGAGGCGAGAAGGGTGACGTGGGGGGTGGGTGGCCTCTCTAGTTCGGAGTGGAGCACCTTCAAACGGCGAGGAAGAGAGATCCTTCGCCGGGTGAGAGATCCGGAAGCCTGTTTCCGGCGACTGCGAGCCAAAGCCGATGCGTTCTTCAAGTTGGATCCATTAGCGGAGGAATCAAATGGAGGGAGAGGCGGGAGTTACATCTCCGCCGATGGGGCGAGGATCACGACCCCTGATGGAGCCAGGAAGGATCAAATCCCGGTAAGTTATGAGGAAAGTGAAGGGGCAGTTTCTCCGAGATTTACTCCCAAATTTGCTTCGGTTGGGGATGGGGATTCTGCTGGGTTAATTTACAATGATTATTGCATGGATCTGAGGGCAAAATTTGGGGAACAAGGGCAGTATTTGAGGGCAAGAACTCAGGATATTCAGTACACGAACATTTCTTCCTCTATCTCCTCTGCGTCTCTTCTCTGTTTTCTGTGTGTGAGACAGGAGTCGATGGCAAACCTCAGTGAGGCTGAGATGGACTTCGACGATGATGCCGTGGGTGCGCTTGCCAGCTTGGCCGCGCCTACGGTGTCCGCCTCTACGTCCCCAGCTACCGCCTCGGCTGCTGTTGAGGCCGCCATGGGGGCGGCTCCTTCTCCCCTTGAGCTGGGAGGAGGTGAGGACAGGGAGATGCAGAACTCCCCAAACCAGAACAAAGGAAAGGCCACGATGGGTGGCCCGGCGGGGCTGGCTCTCGCAGTCATGCCAAAAGCAGCCATTGGCTTTGCTGCGATGGAGGCGCCACCCTAGATATGTAGGAACGGGAAGAACAAGGAGGCCTCGGGCTCGAGGTCGTTCAGCAAGCCAATCGTCATCAACCTAGAGGCAGCTATGCGGGCGGTGGCGGGCAAGCTGATGGTGGGCCTGGTGCTTTCGCCGTACCCGGTCGAACCCAAAATGGTCGTCAACGAGCTAAGAGGGCCATGGCGCTTGCGTGGCGACGTCGTGGCCCAGCGTGTCACCAGTGAAGATCGTCGCTTCGTCATCACATTCAAGGAGGAGGGGGACCGGCTTCACGTGCTGCAAGCGGGACCTTGGCATTTCAGAGATGATGCAGTGGTTCTTGCAGCTTTCGATGGGAAGGGTAATCCAGCGGACGTGCCCCTCGACTCCATCAAAATCTGGGCACAAATCCGGGGGCTGCCGGTGCTGATCAAGACCGTGGAGATGGGCTACTTGCTGGGTGACAAACTCGGCAAAGTCATTGCTGTCTCGCACAGGAACAAGATGATCGTTGACGAGCACCTCCGTGTTCGGATCGAGCACCGTGTGGACGAGCCCCTAAGGAAGTTCATTGACACCATCGAAACGGCTCCAGACGGTAGAACAATAGAGACTCTCTATGATGTAAAGTATGAAAAATTGCCTAATTTTTGTTTTTGCTGTGGTGTCTTGGGGCATACCACGGCTAGCTTCTGCAGCATACCGAAAGAGCTCCGCCAGCCTTCGTACTCCATCGACATCAAGGCGCCGGCGCTCTGGAAGAGACCGCAGGCGGCGGCTGGACCGGAGCGCCACCATCTCCTATATGGTGGGCGTTCGGTTTACATGGAGGGCCAGGAAAATGAGCTGAGCGACCTCGTCAAGCTACCGGAAAAGGAAGTCACCGCCGTCTCCAAAGCTGTTCAGCAACTATCGGTGGCGGCTACCCCGCCGCTTGACGCCGCCGGGGTGGACGATACGGCTTTTGGCCGTCAAGAGGATGGCCGTCCGCTCGGGTCAGGGGTTGCCCAGGAGGGGCGGCTCTTGCTGACTGACCCTAGCAATGGGCATGACCTGGCCGTCGAGGGCACTGCCAAGGTTCTGCCAGGGGCGCCACCAGGCCAAGATGCTCAGCTGGCTCAGTGTACGCCCACTAAAGGGATGGAACCTGCTGCTGATGCTGAAGGCATACTCCTGGAGGCCCCTACTACTGATGGTGGACATAATGATGGTCCTACGGCTGCTGCTAGCAGTGTGCACGAGCCTGGTGCTGATACTAGGCTGCTCCATGCACCTGCTTCTGGTATGTTGGAAGCGGGGGTGCAGCCTGGAGCTTCTGCTCGGCTAGGCACCAAGGTGGACATGGGCGCTGGGGGTGGTGACCATATTCTGGCTGCCCCTGGAGGCTCCAATTTGGCACGCTGGAGAAGACTTCACAAAGAGGAACAAGAGGAACGTGCTGCGGTGCAGACGGCGTGTGTGAAACACGTCCAGTTTGGGGTCCCAACACCTCCAAACAGTGGCAGCGACTTATCCAGTCGCAAGGCCGCTTTTGCTGATATCCTGGAGAGCTCGGTGGGCAACAAAAGAAGGCTCGTGGAAGGTCAGAACCTGGTGTTTAGTTTCAATAGTTCTAGTTCTGAGAGCATAGAGTTTAGGGAGACCAGTGTTGTTCTTCCAGTTTGTAAAAAAGTATGTGGGGAGAGAGTTGAAACCTTGGTAGGTATAGATGGGAACATGGTGCATGTAACAAAAGAGGTAGATGGGGAAGAGGAGGAGGTCCAGGGTAGGAGGAGAGAGTCTGTGGGTGATGGAAAAGAGGTTGAGGTGTCTGCTAAGGAAGCAACCGACCCTGGGGCTGTCGGTCAACTGACGGGCGCGTGTGATGACGCCCGTCAGGAGCCATGAAAATGCTTAGTTGGAACTGTCGAGGGCTGGGTCGGCCTCGAACAGTTCAAGAATTAGTGTGTCTTAATAAGTCCTACCGACCCAACATTATTTTTCTGTCTGAAACTAGGCAAAATAAAGAGTATGTTGAGAGTTTGCGGTATCGTTTGGGCATGAAAAATTTGTTTACAGTCTCGGTTAAAGGCAAAGGTGGTGGTCTAGCGGTGTTCTGGGATGAATGTTTCTCTGTGGAGTTAAACAAATTTGGCGACCACTTCATTGACATGTATATTTGTAATACGGATGGATCAAAATGAAGATGCACTTTTGTCTATGGGGAACCGAAGGCCAGCCAAAGGTATGTGATGTGGGAGCTATTGAGACGAGTAAAATCTCTTGGTTTTGGGCCTTGGTTTTTGGTAGGTGATTTTAATGAAGCCATGTGGCAGCATGAGCACTTGTCTCGCAATAAGAGATCGCCTAAGCTCATGGCTAATTTTTGGGAGTGTCTTTCGGATTGCAATCTATTTGATTTGGGCTTTCAAGGAGTGCCTTGGACGTATGATAATAAACAGGAAGGAAACCGAAATGTGAAGGTCCGCTTGGATCGTGCGGTGGCGTGTCCTCAATGGTCTTCTATATATCCGCATTGTAAGGTTTCACATATTATTTCCTCAAGGTCAGACCATTATCCTTTGTTCATTCAAATGTTGGGTAATAGGCCTATTGCCTCTTTTAACAAGCATTTAAGATATGAATCATATTGGGAGAGGGAAAGTCTGGCTTTGGATGACCAGGTTAAAGCTTGTTGGAACAAAAGTACGCAGGTTAGGGATTTGAAGGATGTGGCATGCAATTTGGATAAATTAATGAAATCTCTGCATTCATGGATTCAGACTCATATTGGTTATCTTCCCAAAAAACTTGAAGCTGCTCGTAAGAGATTAAATGTTCTTTTCAAAAGAAACGATAAGGCGGCTATGTTGGAGAGAAAGAAAATTCTTGAGGAGATGGATGAGCTTCTTATTAAGGAAGAAATCATGTGGAAACAAAGGTCCTGCATAGATAAAATGATTCTGGGGGATCGTAATACAAATTTCTTTCAGAGAAAGGCTTCTTGGAGGGCAAAGAAAAATAATATTTCTTCTCTCAAAAGGAGTGATGGGTCTCTAACGGAGAATTTGGAAGAAATCAAAGGTATCACAAATTTATTTTTCCAGCAACTTTATACATGTGACACTAATGTTGACGCCTACCGTATTATCCCATTGGTGAAACCTCTCGTTAATGATGATATGAATGCGGAGCTTTGCAAACCTTTTTCTGAGGAAGAGATAAGTGATGCTCTTTTCCAAATTGGTCCTTTAAAGGCACCAGGTCCGGATGGTTTTCCGGCTAGATTTTTCCAAAGGAATTGGGGTTTAATTAAGGAGGATATTGTAAGGGCAATTCAGCAGTTCTTTATCTCAGGAGTGATGCCCGAGGGTGTCAACGATACTACCATTGTCCTTATCCCCAAGGTGAAGAATCCCCAGTCCATCAAAGATTATAGACCAATCAGCCTCTGTAACATCATTTATAAAATTATCTCCAAGTGTCTGGTGAATAGACTGAGACCCCTCTTGGATGGTATGATTTCTCCCACACATAGTGCTTTTATTCCAGGAAGGTTAATTTCTGACAACGCGCTTATTGCTTTTGAATGTATTCACTCGCTGAGTACGCTAAAAGTTTAACGGGGAGATTTTTGTGCTTACAAGTTGGATCTAGCAAAAGCATATGATATGGTGGATTGGCAATTCTTACAGAGTATGCTTGGGGCCTTGGGTTTTGCGCCAACTTGGATTAATTGGATTATGACCTGTGTTACTTCAGTGAAATATTCAGTTTGGTTCAATGGTCAACTGTTGGATTCTTTCTATCCGTCTTGGGGCCTCAGGCAAGGGGACCCTTTATCTCCGTATTTATTCCTTTTTGTGGCCGAGGCCCTCTCTTTGTTGTTAAAGGACGCTTGTGTTAGAGGAGATCTAAAAGAGTTTCACTTGAATAGACAAGCTCCTGGTATCTCTCATCTTCTGTTTGCGGATGATTGCCTCCTGTTTTTCAGGGGATCCATAGACCAAGCCTTAATCATTAAAAATATTTTATCGGTCTATGAGGAAGGAACTGGTCAGCTCTTGAGCCCGGAGAAGTGTTCAATTAAGTTTGGCAAAAAGTGTAGTATGGAAAATCAGGTGGCCACGATGGTCATTCTTAAAATTACTACAGAAGGTTTTGAGGATAAATACCTTGGTCTACCGGTGCCAGAGGGTAGAATGAAGGTGGGTAAATTCAAATCGACCAAAGAGAAGGCCCTAAAAAGATCGTCAGATTGGGTTGAGAAGTATGCCTCTAGTGGCATAAAAGAAAACCAAATCAAGGCAATGTTGCAAGCACTTCCAGTGTACGCTATGGGAAGTTTTAAGTTTCCAGCCTCTTTATGTGAGGAGCTAGCACAAATTATAAGGAACTTTTGATGGGGAGACGAGGAAGACAGAAGGAAAACCCACTGGTTAGCCTGGGATAAGCTCACCAAACCAAAAGGAGAAGACGGCATGGGTTTCCGTGATCTCGGGTTATTCAACCAAGCGCTATTGGCTAAACAGGCTTGGCGTTTATTGGTGTAGCCGGACTCTTTATGTGCTAAGGTATTGAAGGCAAAGTATTACCCCAATGGTCACATCCTAGATACGGTCTTTCCGCAGTCCACGTCGGTGAATTGGCAAGGGATTATGCATGGTCTGGAACTACTAAAAAAGGGGGTCATATGGAGGGTGTTCGATGGTAACAATCTAAACATTTGGAGAGATAACTGGTTACCAAGGAAGTCAGGCCTAAAAGTGTTGGAAAAAAAGAATCGAACTAGACTGAAATGGGTGTCTGAATTATTCAACAGCGGGACAAGAACATGGGATGAAAATTTGATTAGGCATTTGTTCTATCACCACGATGCTGAGGAAATCCTAAATTTACGCATTCAGTCTGTGGGAGAAGGTGATCTAATTGCTTGGCACTATGAGAAAAATGGTATGTTTTCTGTCAAAAGTGCTTACAAACTTGCCTTAAATCTCCAAGAGTGTAAGAATGATACAGGGTCGCCTAGTAATGCCGATCATGACGGTAGGAGGCTGTGGGATGTTATCTGGAAGGCCAATATTCCACAGAAAATTAGAATTTTTGCCTGGCGTGCCGCGACCAACAGCATGGCATTACAGGTAAATAGAGTCGCTCACCACCAAACGTTATCAGGTTTATGCTCTATATGTGGTGTTGAGGATGACACTATCTTTCATGCCCTTGTGACCTGTCCTGAGGTGCGGGCTTGGCGATTCGCTTTGGGAGAAGTGTGGAATATTCCGGAAGAGGAGTTTTTCAAATTTACAGGTCCGGATTGGTTTCTTATCCTGCTAGACCAACTTGGGTCAACGGTTCGCGAGCAAGTCTTATTCATGTTCTGGAGAGCTTGGCATCTCAGGAATGATTTAATTTTTGGAAGGGGGAAGGATTCTCTGTCCGCCTCCGTTAGTTATGTGAAAAATTATTGGAAAACCTTCTCATCAGCCAACAATGGTGTGCGAGTGGACTTAAGCAACAAGGGTAAGGGGGTGATAGATAATTGGAGGTACGTGATCCCTCCCACGAATGGTCATGTTGTTTGGAAGCCTCCGGAGCCTGAGTATATAAAGATAAATGTTGATGCTAGTTTTGTGGAAAATATAAAATCGGCTAGTGTTGGGGTGATCGCTAGGAATCATCTGGGCGAAGTAGTGGTTTCTTCGTGGGATTTTATCCAGTCATGCTCCTCTGTGGATGAAGCGGAACTCCGTGCTTGCCTCGACGGGATGTACATTGGTATTACACTTCACAAACCAATTATTTTGGAAACTGATTGCTCGTTCGTTGTTTCTTATCTGGCAAAAGATTCCACTGACAGATCTCTCATGGATCTAAAAAAAAGAAGCGATGAGCATCTCTAAGTTTATTCAAGATTTCAAGATTTCGAAGATTGACAGGCGGGCAAACAAGGTGGCACATGAGATTGCGAAGTTTAGTTTTGATAGTAGGAGTGACAGCGTGTTATGTAATAGTGTTCCGCCCTACGTGGCAAACTATGTAATGAATGATTGTATGAATCTTGGTCTTTAATCAATATATGGGTCGAGTTTAAAAGAAATGAGGAGTGTGGCGGTGCGGACGGACAAATAGGGGCAGAAAACGAACACGCCCGGCCACTGACCGGGCGTGTCCACGGACTTTTAAGGGGTCATATTATCTATGTCCGGCTGTAGATGCTCTTAGCATGCACAATTCAGGTGGAAAATGTGCTGGAATTTTGTCTATTATGGCCCAGCCCAATATTAATTTCAGAAATTCCTAATAAATCCTAGAGGCCCACTTAGCCCATTTGTGCAAGGCAAGGGGCACTACTAAAGTTTAGTCCCACATTGCTAGTTTATAAGGAGTTGGACCTCTTTATATGGGAGGCTCTTTCTCCACTTGTACGAGCATGAGAACAAGAGGGACATCCACGCGTGCTCCTCCTCTGCCGCCTGCCTCGCCGCGCCGCGCCGCGGGTTGCGGGAATGAGCCGATGTCTTATTTTTGCCACGCACGACGGGTAATAAATCTGAACGGTCATACGGGACCTGAAACGTTTTCGATAGTGCAGAATAAATCTGAATGTTCACTTCGCCTCCCTCTTTTCCTTCAGCTCCCCGCGCGGCCTGTTCACTTCCTTCTCTTGCGCCTATATAAGGGAGGTCGCTCCTCCTCAGAGAGACGCACCAGATGCTCTTCCTCCTCTCGCCCCAAGTTCCAATCCCTGAGCTGCTACGATCTTCCCCATCCCGGCTTGCGGCGTGCACCGCAGGTCGGGACAGTAGGCCTCCGAAACCACACCTTTTGAGTCTTGTACGGGTGAAGGGTGATAAGGTTTTTGGGGAGCGCTCGGCGCGACTACTGGCTATTTCATCACGGACGATCCAGTCGCCGACGACTACTTCCCCGCCGACGACTTCTTCCCCGACGTCGACAACCTCTTCGACGACATGGCCTGCGAGGACAACTCACCCAAGACCGGAGCTTCCGCTGCTGCTTCGTATGTCTCCATGATCTCTCCAGTTTATCTTGTACCATTCATTGGCCCGTATGTGTTCATGCATTTTCTGTTAGAAACACTGTCACTGTTCTTCGTTCTAGTGTTTGCTCTAAATATGTTAGGTCCTACTTCATATATGCAACTAGTTCTATATATGAAGATGCTATTTACCTTCTCTTTGTCAGATCGCATGACTTGCTCTATTACTATTATATTAGTCATGCTTTATCTAGTATTTCTGTTAATAAAATCACTTGGTAAATTGCTCATATTTCCAACAAAATGTATGTTCAGATGACCGAATACCTCACACTTCTATACTCGGAAAATTTTCAAGCGTCCAACCGTCATGATAATAAGCTTATGTTCGATTTAGCATCTTCATGGTGCGCTGCTAGCTTCACGGTTCAACATTGTTGCAATGCACAGCGCGATCGGCATGAGCATTCCATAGGGAAAGATGGCGTGGAAGTGCGTTCCACCCATTATAAAATAAATCATTGCTTTTTGCTCTGCTATGATACCTGCTTAGGGGGAGATATTATGTCCCAACTCCATGGTGAGGTGTGTATGCAATTAAAATGAGAGTAGTCCACATAAGTGAGCGGAGACTTTAAAAGAACACAAAGAAATGGTTCTAGATTATGTTTCTCCTATGGAAGATATTTACACAGATCTGGGTGGTTGCTTGCATGCATGCATCCTACGCAAACGGTCGCAAACTAGTAGTGATCGCTAAAGATTCTGAACTACCTACGAGTCAAACATAACCCCACCGTGTTCTATTCTCAAAGTGAAAAGAGAAAGTCACGGTTACTCACACAGTTGTGTGTTTTACTTCGGATCCTCTATCAAGTTTTCTACAACCGGACATTAACAAATTCCAATGTGCCACATAACCGCGGGCACGGCTTTCGAAAGATCATAACCCTGCAGGGGTGTCCCAACTTAGCCCATCATAGGCTCTCACGATCAGCTGAAGTGATAAATATAATATCATCACCCCTTATCTTAGGGAAAACCGATCAGGCTCGGCATCCCATGCACAAGACATTTCGACAATGGTAAAACAAGTCCAGCAAGACCTCCCGGCGTGCGGACACCCTGATAGTAGCCGCGCGTATCTATCTCAGGCCACGTCAGGATAGGTGATCCTACGGGTTATACCAGATACCTCGGGTTTCCCCGTGGCGGTCCCGTAGTCTCCCCGTTTGGGACCAAAACCATCAGCACTGGCCCCCCTGCTATGTAGAAAGAATCCCCGGGGACACGACCCCCTATGCAATTTTAATTAATTAATTAAGTTGTTATTATGAGGCAAATTAAAACCAATGTTGGGCCTTGCTGGAGGAGTTTTATTCAAAGACGAACTGTCAAGGGGTCCCCATATACCCAACCGTGTAAGGAACGCAAAATTTAGGAACATAATGCCGGTTTATCAGCGCCTAAGGTGGCATGAGTGGAACAAAACACCGAGCAAAAGGCCAAGCCTTCCTCCCATGCCCAGTATATAGGTGTGTTAATAATAATAATAGATATTGTGATATTCCAACAACAAGTTCCCTCCTGGAACGATCTTCATCTTCACCTGCAACTAACAACGCTATAAGAGGGGCTGAGCAAGCGGGTAACATAGCCAAACAATGGTTTTGCTAGGAAGGTGTCAAAGGTTAGAGGTTTCATGGCAACAAGGAGAGGGGCTGACAATAAGATGGGTAGCGCGACATATAACGATAGCATCGAGACAACTAAGCAAAGGCAATGATAGTAAAGGTATCCAAGGGTATGGTCATCTTGCCTGAGATCCCACAAGGAAGATGAACGGATCCATGAAGAAGACGAAGAAGAAGCCTTGAAGAAGAACCACGGGTAGACGAACGAATCCTCACGATCGCAACGGAACAAGCACTAACGAGAATAAGCAAGCAACACGGTAAACACACCACACGAGACATGACAATATGCTCAACCAAGTATGATGCAAGACAGTTCTATATAGGATGCACTACAATTCTATACAGGAAGCAAAACATAGCAAGGTAGGAAGCACAGAAAAACAACACAGTCTATATATGATGCAACACATGGCAAGGTATGATGCATGACAAATCTATACAGGAAGCAATACATGACAAGGTAGGAAGCACAGGAGAACAACACAAGAACATGAAAATATGCTCAAGCATGTTTGATGCAAGACAAGTATATATAAGATGCAAAACATGGCAAGGCAGGAAGCACTCAAAACAACACAAGTCAACAAGTTTAAATGAGGCCGGAAACTACATATAATAAAACCGGTAAGTCCTCATATGCATAGTTTGAAATTAGTTCAGATCTGAACAAACCTTAAGTTAAAGTTGTTAAACAGCAATTTAACATGCACCAAGATGATCTATGCGAAATTCTAGTCAAGTTTCATATAAAGTTAGTTTAATTCGGAGCTACGGCCTAGAAGATATGAGCAAAACAAGACAAGCATGGCAACGGTGCAAGATGCACCCAAACATGAAGCAAACTCACTCCAAACATGAAAACAATATGATATTATGATTCTACATGCAAAATCACACAAGTTTCATATAAGGCACACCCAAAACGGAGCAACGGGCTAAAAGATACACCCGGAACAAGAAACAATGCAAAGCTGTAATTAACAACCACATAGCAACTTTGGAGCAAGAAATATATACTCTACATCACTCAAACATGGTGACAAGAAGCATGGACATGAAGTAGACATATCCTACAGCAAACAACTCCATTGTAGCATCCCCATAGGAGGCATGGATCAATAGCAACAAGCTACAACATTTTGATCATGACATTAAAAACCTGACAGTTAATATTTTATAGCAACTTGGGGGCAAGAATTAAATAAGCTATGGCAACCCAAACGAGCAAGTGAAGGCATGTATGGATAGACAATAACATATACAACAAGGAATGATCAATGGCCACCCCAAAACTAACATGGATTTACCTAGGGCATCAAGCCAACATAGCATCAGGATAAGACAGATTCCAGACTTAGTGAAATTTCACGAAGTGTTACAACAGTAATAACAACATGGCATGTTTACAAGCATGTTTAGGTCACCTCAAGGCATATCATGGAAAGTTAAATGCACCACATCAAACACCATATTATGGTGCTTCTAAAACAACTAAACATGTGGCATGAGGACAAACACATCAATAGCAAATAGCAATTGAAATAAGCTTCTCATAACAAGTTTCAGAACTTAACAGCCAAATGCACTTTTGCAATAGAGATTAACATGGCAAAATGAACTCTAACATGCATGCTACAACAACCAACATGTAGTACTCTTCACAAGGAACATTTTGACATATCATTTGCATCATTTGGATAAACATGCACCAAGTTATTACATCTCAAACATGGCAACAAAATAACAAGTAGCAGCAGTTTATATCAAGTAGCACTCATGCAACAGAGATTAGAGCATCTAGATGAACTCAAATGAGCATGGCACAATGGAACAAAGTGTAGAGCATATCACCACGGTCATTTAGACATATAATTCACTCAATTTGGACAAGCATGCACACAATTAAGAGCTCCACAAGATGCCTATATGAAAAATAACTCGGACAAGGACTTAGTCGTTTTCGCGGATCTAGCTGACCTAGCGGGCTTCGGCCCAACACTGTGGAGGACGGGGCGGCCCGATCGGTTGAGGGAGTGGGCTAGCCGGGCGCGCTGCTGGGCCGAGGCTGGAGGGAGGCGAGGCCGGCCCATGCGTGGCAGCGGCTCGGCCTCCTCCTCCCGCACGGGAGGACCGAGCGAGGCCATGGCAGGGGCTGCGCCGGCAGAATCCGGCAGGGCTGGCGAGGCCAAAACGTCGAGGAGGAGCCGGAACGACGGGATTCATGCGGGGATGGACGAATCCAGTAGCCGGGGGCCGGATCGGGGCAAGAGCAGCGACAGACGGAGCTTCGGGGCGGCCAAGGTGGAGCTCCTGCGGGAATGGCAGCGGCCATTAGAGAAGAAGGGCGCGAGAGAGAGGGAAAGAGAAGGAGACGGGGAGAGGAAAAGGAGACGGGGCTTGCCTGGGAGGAGCCTGCTGCTGCTCCAGGGAGCAGCTCCGGCAAGGGTGCCGGCGGTTGGTGCGCTCGGGGTCAAGGCGCTCGGGCCCCGCCGGACCAGATCGAGCGGGGCGAGGGAGCGCAGACGGGGGCTCGGGGCGCGGGAGCGCAGACGCGGCGGCCCACTCGCGGCCTGGGCGGGCCTGGTGCGTGCTTCCACGGGCCCAGCACGGAAATGGAGGCTGGGGCGCGGATTTTGAGGTGGATGAGGCTGGAAGGTAGGGGAAGAAGCTAGGCTGCCCATTTTTGGCATGGAGGGGCCTTTATATAGGGAAAAGCCTAGGGTTTGGGGGTTTTTGCTCCGTTTCGAGCCGTACGATCTCGATCGTGCGGCTCCGAGCGGAGGGGGAAGGTAGGTGGGCTAGATGGGTTGTCTAGAAGGCCTTGGGCTGAGATGAGAGGAGAGAAGAGAGGCCCTCGGAGGTTTTCGGAGACCGAAAACGTCCGACATTTAAACCAGCGACTAGTGCCGCTATATTTATCCGTTGGGCTATCAAACGGACTCCGAATGCGATGAAATTTGGCAGGCGGCCTGTCTACACTATAATAAGACCACATGCCAAGTTTCAACCCATTCCGAGAACGTTTTTCGGCCACTCATAAAATAAATATTCGGAGGCACCGCGAGCGCGTGCAAGTGTGTCTAGGCTCAGAACGGACAACGGAGAGGGCGAGGGAACTCGGGCGGATGCAAGTTTTGAAAACATGCTGATGCAACACACATGATGACAAGGCAAAGATGCACACGCAAACAGATGACATGGCAAAGACAACGAATAACTGACTGACACCTGGCGCACCGGTCTCGGGGTGTCACAACACTCCCCTACTGACAAGAGATCTCGTCCCGAGATCTTAGGAGCGAGACGGGAGAGAAAAAGGAAGAACAAAGTTCTTTGAGGACAAAGAGTGAAACCAAAGAACTTTGAGAGTTGAACAACTTGAAAGAAAGGATACAACAAAGATGAACGAGAAAGAGAAGCTCCGATAAAATAAGCAACAAGGCATAAGACGAGAACCGAGAGGGTATGGATATGAAGCATGAGTTGAAGGAACAAGAATGAATTCGAAACCACTCCGGTTAAACAGAATAGACAAGGAATTGAACGAAGTAATTCGGGCAGCACTCCGGCTGAAACTGAAAGAAATAGTACACCGGTTGAACATGAATGGAATAGGACAAGAATCTGAGAAGATGGAACACAACATGACGAAATGAACAAGACAGTGCCTCCGGAAGAATTGAAAATAATGGAATTAAAGAATGGAGAAGAAGATGACAACTTTGAGCACGAGTGACATGAACGAGAATTTATAGGAGAAGACTTGAACGGAATTGTTGAGAAAATCAACAACAAAAGAATTAGCTTGTTGTGGACTTATTGAACACATCTTAAAACTTGAGGTGAATTATGCCGCAACCAAAATATTGAATAGACGAGATGAAGGAAGAAATGCAAAACTCCACTTCAAAAGAATACGGAGAATTAATTGCACTCGAGAGGCGAAAGAATAAGAATGCTTGAGCTGCTCCAGAAGAATTTAATGAATGCTTGGAGAATGAATTACTCATGATGAACCACCATGAAGAACTCCGGTAACAAAAGGATGATGATGACGGATGAAAGAATGAGCATAAAGCCTTGCAGTGATTTGACGAGGGTCCGACGAGATAGTCGAGGAAAACTTGAACTCCGGAAAAGAAAAAGAATAAAACACCTGGAACTAGAATTTATTCCTTGAGAATAAACTCCGAAGGAAGGAATTAAATGAAAAGAATGAGAATTATGTTATGCTTATCCTCCACAAATTAAATTGATGAGAAGCAATGGATTCGCATATCACTTATTCTCGTTGAAAAGATTAAAGAGGGATATATCCCGAACTTGAGAAAATCTCCCTGAAACACTGGTAGAATTGGAAAGAATGAATGAATTGATATGATAGCACCGGAAAAGAACTCTTGAGCGAACCACCGTAAGAATTGAACCCGAGTGAAGAAAAAGGAACGAACCACCGGGAAGAATTAAAATCGAGTGAAGAACGAGGATGACCACCGTAAGGAATGAAATTGAACGATGCAAGAGTACAAGCCACCGTGAAGAATTGAGATTGAGTGAACACAAGAGAATGAATCGCCGGAAAAAGGATAAATATTGAGAAAATTGAATGATGATAACGAAGAGATCGTGAACTAGTTAAAGAATACTTGAACAAGCACCGGAAGAATGTGAGACGAACGACGAGGCATCAATGAAGAATATTTAGAGGACGAAGTTGAAAACTGAGAACGAAGAAATCTTCTGAATGATGGCGTGGAAGTGCGTTTCACCCATTATAAAATAAATCATTGCTTTTGCTCTACTATGATACCTGCTTAGGGGGAGATATTATGTCCCAACTCCATGGTGAGGTGTGTATGCAATTAAAATGAGAGTAGTCCACATAAGTGAGCGGAGACTTTAAAAGAACACAAAGAAATGGTTCTAGATTATGTTTCTCCTATGGAAGAGATTTACACAGATCTGGGTGGTTGCTTGCATGCATGCATCCTACATGTGCATCTAGTGCCCCTGAGATTTTGGATGATTAATGACAAAATAGTCAAGTGACTAAAGTGTTTATGAGTATACACAGGTTAGGGTCTTTGAGGATTTGTTTAAAGCAATGACTTATGACCCCTGAAAATGTTGTGAAAACATTGAAGTCCCGGAATGCCCATTGAGGAATATGAAGTTGTTGTGTAAACTTTTGTTTACTTGTTTCATTTAATTCCTAGGGCAAGTTGTACTATTAAGGAGGGTCTAAGTGAAAGCTGAGATTGAAGTCTTCGTGTGTGTGCTCAATCAAACCTAGCTGTTCAGAGATTGAATACTTGGAAATCTCCTTCCAAAAGAGTTATACAACTAGCCGGTGTCACTGGCACCGGGTCCAATTTACACTTGCTTAATGTGATACATTGATTTAGTGTGTAGGTCATTAAATTATTTGGCATGTAGGCTTGTGTACTTGTCAGGCCCAAGATGCGATTCTATCCCGATCACGTGACACTTACGTGATTGGGGCACAACCGCATTTCGGGCGCTTAGCAAGATGGATATCATTACATCGTACCATTACATACATATATACATGAGGGATACAGCAATACATACAAGTCACATGAATACAACAACATCAATACAAGGCATCCGACTACGGATGCAAACATGAAAATCATAACGACATCCATCTGCTATCCCAGGCTGCCGACCCGGAACCTAACCCAAGACTGAAGAAGAAGAAGAAGAACAAAGAACTCCAACACAACGATCATCGCTCTCACGTCAAGACATCGGAAACCTGCACCTGCAACTGTTGTTGTAGTATCTGTGAGTCACGAGGACTCAGCAATCCCATAACCATGGGTAACAAGACTATCAAAACTTAAAGGATAGGAAGAGGTAAAGTGGTGAGGTTGCAGCAGCGGCTAAGCAAAATATGGTGGCTAGCTTACGAGTACAAGAATAAGACGAGCATCTACGCAAACGGTCGCAAATTAGTAGTGATCGCTAAAGATCCTGAACTACCTACGAGTCAAACATAACCCCACCGTGTTCTCTTCTCAAAGTGAAAAGAGACAGTCACGGTTACTCACACAGTTGTGTGTTTTACTTCGGATCCTTTGTCAAGTTTTCTACAATCGGACATTAACAAATTCCAATCTGCCACATAACCACGGGCACGGCTTTCGAAAGATCATAACCCTGCAGGGGTGTCCCAACTTAGCCCATCACAAGCTCTCACGATCAGCTGAAGTGATAAATATAATATCATCACCCCTTATCTTAGGGAAAACCGATCAGGCTCGGCATCCCGGTGCACAAGACATTTCGACAATGGTAAAACAAGTCTAGCAAGACCTCCCGGCGTGCCGACACCCTGATAGTAGCAGCGCGTATCTCGTCTCAGGCCACGTCCGGATAGGTCATCCTACGGGTTATACCAGATACCTCGGGTTTCCCCGTGGCGGCCCCGCAGTCTCCCCGTTTGGGACCAACACCATCAGCACTGGCCCCCCTGCTATGTAGAAAGAATCCCCGAGGACGTGACCCCCTATGCAATTTTAATTAATTAATTAAGTTGTTATTATGAGGCAAATTAAAACCAATGTTGGGCCTTGCTGGAGGAGTTTTATTCAAAGACGAACTGTCAAGGGGTCCCCATATACCCAACCGTGTAAGGAACGCAAAATCAAGGAACATAATGCCGGTTTATCGGCGCCTAAGGTGGCATGAGTGGAACAAAACACCGAGCAAAAGGCCAAGCCTTCCACCCATGCCCAGTATATAGGTGTGTTAATAATAATAATAGATATTGTGATATTCCAACAACAAGTTCCCTCCTGGAACGATCTTCATCTTCACCTGCAACTAACAACGCTATAAGAGGGGCTGAGCAAGCGGGTAACATAGCCAAACAATGGTTTTGCTAGGAAGGTGTCAAAGGTTAGAGGTTTCATGGCAACAAGGAGAGGGGCTGACAATAAGATGGGTAGCGCGACATATAACGATAGCATCGAGACAACTAAGAAAAGGCAATGATAGTAAAGGTATCTAAGGGTATGGTCATCTTGCCTGAGATCCCGCAAGGAAGAAGAACGGATCCATGAAGAAGACGAAGAAGAAGCCTTGAAGAAGAACCACGGGTAGACGAACGAATCCTCACGATCGCAACCGAACAAGCACTAACGAGAAGAAGCAAGCAACACGGTAAACACACCACACGAGACATGACAATATGCTCAACCAAGTATGATGCAAGACAGTTCTATATAGGATGCACTACAAGTCTATACAAGAAGCAAAACATAGCAAGGTAGCAAGCACAGAAAAACAACACAGTCTTTATATGATGCAACACATGGCAAGGTATGATGCATGACAAATCTATACAGGAAGCAATACATGACAAGGTAGGAAGCACAGGAGAACAACACAAGAACATGACAATATGCTCAAGAAAGTTTGATGCAAGACAAGTATATATAAGATGCAAAACATGGCAAGGCAGCAAGCACTAAAAACAACACAAGTCAATAAGTTTAAATGAGGCCGGAAACTACATATAATAAAACCGGTAAGTCCTCATATGCATAGTTTGAAATTAGTTCAGATCTGAACAAACCTTAAGTTAAAGTTGTTAAACAGCAATTTAACATGCACCAAGATGATCTACGCGAAATTCTAGTCAAGTTTCATATAAAGTTTGTTTAATTCGGAGCTATGGCCTAGAAGATATGAGCAAAACAAGACAAGCATGGCAATGGTGCAAGATGCACCCAAACATTAAGAAAACTCACTCCAAACATGAAAACAATATGATATTATGATTCTACATGCAAAATCACACAAGTTTCATATAAGGCACACCCAAAACGGAGCAACGGGCTAAAAGATACACCCGAAACAAGAAACAATGCAAAGCTGTAATTAACAACCACATAGCAACTTTGGAGCAAGAAATATATACTCTACATCACTCAAACATGGTGACAAGAAGCATGGACATGAAGTAGACATATCCTACAGCAAACAACTCCATTGGAGCATCTCCATAGGAGGCATGGATCAATAGCAACAAGCTACAACATTTTGATGATGACATTAAAAACCTGACAGTAATATTTTATAGCAACTTGGGAGCAAGAATTAAATAAGCTACAGCAACCCAAATGAGCAAGTGAAGGCATGGATGGATAGACAACAACATATACAACAAGGAATGATCAATGGTCACCCCAAAACTAACATGGATTTACCTAGGGCATCAAGCCAACATAGCATCAGGATAAGACAGATTCCAGACTTGGTGAAATTTCACTAAGTGTTAAAACATTAATAACAACATGGCATGTTTACAAGCATGTTTAAGTCACCTCAAGGCATATCATGAAAAGTTAAATGCACCACATCAAAGACCATATTATGGTGCTTCTAAAACAACTAAAAATGTGGCATGACGACAAACACATCAATAGCAAATAGCAATTGAAATAAGCATCTCATAACAAGTTTCAGAACTTAATAGCCAAATGCACTTTTGCAATAGAGATTAACATGGCAAAATGAACTCTAACATGCATGCTACAACAACCAACATGTAGTACTCTTCACAAGGAACATTTTGACATATCATTTGCATCATTTGGATAAACATGCACCAAGTTATCACATCTCAAACATGGCAACCAAATAACAAGTAGCAGCAGTTTATATCAAGTAGCACTCTTGCAACAGAGATTAGAGCATCTAGATGAACTCAAATGAGCATGGCACAATGAAACAAAGTGTAGAGCATATCACCACGGTCATTTAGTCATATAATTCACTCAATTTGGACAAGCATGCACCCAATTAAGAGCTCTACAAGATGCCTATATGAAAAATAACTCAGACAAGGACTTAGTCGTTTTCACGGATCTAGCTCACCTAGCGGGCTTCGGCCCAACACTGTGGAGGACGGGGCGGCCCGGTCGGTTGAGGGAGTGGGCTGGCCGGGCGCGCTGCTGGGCCGAGGCTGGAGGGAGGTGAGGCCGGCCCATGCGTGGCAGCGGCTCGGCCTCCTCCTCCCGCACGGGAGGACAGAGCGAGGCCATGGCAGGGGCTGCGCCGGCAGAATCCGGCAGGGCTGGCGAGGCCAAAACGTCGAGGAGGAGCCGGAACGACGGGATTCATGCGGGGATGGACGAATCCAGTAGCCGGGGGCCGGATCCGGGCAAGAGCAGCGACAGACGAAGCTTCGGGGCGGCCAAGGCGGAGCTCCTGCGGGAATGGCAGCGGCCATTAGAGAAGAAGGGCGCGAGGGAGCGGGAAAGAGAAGGAGACGGGTAGAGGAAAAGGAGACGGGGCTTGCCTGGGAGGAGCCTGCTGCTGCTCCGAGAAGCAGCTCCGGCAAGGGTGCCGACGGTTGGTGCGGTCGAGGTCAAGGCGCTCGGCCCTCGCCGGACCAGACCGAGCGGGGCGAGGGAGCACAGACGGGGGCTCGGGGCGCGGGAGCGCAGACGCGGCGGCCTATTCGCGGCCTGGGCGGGCCTGGCGCGGGCTTCCACGGGCCCGGCGCGGAAATGGAGGCTGGGGCGTGGATTTTGAGGTGGAGGAGGCTGGAAGGTAGGGGAAGAAGCTAGGCTGCACATTTTTGGCATGGAGGGGCCTTTATATAGGGAAAAGCCTAGGGTTTGGGGGTTTTTGCTCCGTTTCGAGCCGTACGATCTCGATCGTGCGGCTCCGAGCGGAGGGGGAAGGTGGGTGGGCTAGATGGGCTGTGTAGAAGGCCTTGGGCTGAGATGAGAGGAGAGGAGAGAGGACCGCGGAGGTTTTCGGAGACCGAAAACGTCCGACATTTAAACCGGCAACTAGTGCCGCTATATTTATCCGTTGGGCTATCAAACGGACTCCGAATGCGATGAAATTTGGCAGGCGGCCTGTCTACACTATAATAAGACCACATGCCAAGTTTCAACCCATTCCGAGAACGTTTTTCGGCCACTCATAAAATAAATATTCGGAGGCACCGCGAGCGTGTGCAAGTGTGTCTGGGCTCAGAACGGACAACGGAGAGGACGAGGGAACTCGGGCGGATGCAAGTTTTGAAAACATGCTGATGCAACACACATGATGACAAGGCAAAGATGCACACGCAAGCAGATGACATGACAAAGGCAACGAATAACTGACTGACACCTGGCGCTCCGGTCTCGGGGTGTCACAGTTCTTCTATGTGGACACCGGGTAATTTCCAGTTTGGATCTGCCCCTGGCCTAAATGTCTTCGGGACAACAAACTTAAATTCTTCGCTACGGAGTTGGATGGCTTGTTCAACAAGTTATTCCATCCGCGCTAAATTTAAAATCCTACCACTTGCCACGTATCAAATGATGTTGGTTGGTGCAACTCCAACGGTCATATCATCCCGAAAGTGGATTTGCTCGCGGGCAATAATTTTTCACCCCTCTCCAACCATTTGCGGTTGGCTTCTCCGAGTCAATATAGACAAGTGTTGTCTAGCAACCCTTCGTCCATGAAGATCTGAGAGAAATCATAAGTGAGCAAAAACCCAGAGCCTAAAACTGCTAAGTGATTGAGCATCATCGAAGAATTTGATCAAAGCCTATTTTGTTTTGTTACTCTTGAGTATTGTGCATGACCTATATAGTTAGGAGTGGGTTCAAGAGCATCCAGGGTGTGGATTCTCCGAAGATCTATTATGTGAAGGTTCAAAGATCACTTGAAGATCTACAAAGAGTAATTGGGCAAGTTCTGAGAAACTTAGCTCAAGAACACAAAGGCGAGGACTCTTGTGTCCTTAGAGTTGTGGCTCAGCCTCCCCAACCTAGACGTTGAATTGTGCCAGTAGTTTGAACTGGGCTAACACATCAATGTGTACTCGTAGAGCAACGGGTTCCATTTACTCGCACTGCCCTGTAGTTCATCTGCGTTCGGAAAACTTTCCCTTCTTCGTTCTCTATGACTGCTGTGAAGACAATTTTCTCTGTACTTTCATGTGCCCCTGCCTCGCACTATGCTTAGCTTCATACTCACAAACAGTGTAATTTACTTTTCCAAATTTTGTGGAACTTGCAAATGTCTTCCTGATATATTGTCATTGTACTACTACACTACACCTACACATTCTGTTCCGTCGATAACATAGTCGGAAGGCACCAGCGTTGGTCGTGTCTATTACTGCACATGCTTACAATTAAGCTGATCTGAGAATCGCCCAAGGTAAAATGCTTTCGGCACCCAACAAGTATCTATCGGAGAAGATAGCAACATGAAGTAAAAGACAAATAGGGCGACAAGGGCGACAAAAGTGCAAAAATACACACTCCCATGGGCGGCACTTTTTAAAACCTCCGGTGGCAAGGCGCGCGTGAAATAATTCGTGTCGCTGGGATGGTCCAAGGCAGAACATTGGTCGTCTCTAGTCTCTACACACACAGACACGATGCATATAGACACGGACACCTTGTCGAACATGACACCCACGAGTGACGAACGAGGAAAAGTAAACGCCAGTCCGGCATCAGATACATTTAATTTGTGCTGCGTGTGCACGGTTTTGCACGTCATCTCGTGGCTGGACGAACGACTGAAACGCCCATCTGCAGCGCTGCAAGCTGCCGGTACGGGTATACGCATGCATGCATGAACTCAGCCACAGCGTGGTAACATCTTGCACGCAGTTAAAATTGTACTCCTATGGTGGTTCAGGGTGAACTCAGCCACAGTCGCGCGGGTGGCGACCGACGTCGTCGTCGTCGATCCGTTTTTTCCGGCGTTCGAGAAAGGCATGCATGCAGTTGCATCGTCAATCATGCATGGTACGCGGTTCTCGTCGATCTGGCTCGCAGACATGGCGTCCGCGTGCAGGACCGAAAGCCTTGACGATGGCGACATGGTGCTTCCTTCTGAGACAGTCAGCATCGTCTCTTGTCGCCAGACTGCTTGATTTCCGAAGAGCGGGTTGCTTTCTCTTTGTTTATCGATCGCAATCGGCGACAACACGTACATCGGCTCTGTCCCGACCGTTCGTCGACTGTACCGCCGGTTCACTGCCAACTCCTGGCAATCCCTCTAAAGGCCGAGGCCGATGAACGGAGGAACTCTTTGTTGGACTTACCGGTAAATGCGCTCGTTTGTTATAACAGGAGAAATAAATTTTTATGAGCTTGGTCATTATACTCTAGCATTGCCATTTTTTTTTTGCATGGTAATACGTGTCTCGTTCATATCATAAAGAACAAAGTACAAGTCGCGTAAAGACCGACATGACAAAACTGAAAAGATAGCAGAACATCTCTGAGCTTGACATTAACGCTCGTCACCTGCCTCCGGCACCACAACAGTAGCCACCGAAGAAAAGAATGACGAATCACCTTCTCACCCGAGGTCGACGCGGCTCCATCGCTGATATGCAGCTTTGCGGACCTCCAAGATGGCTCACCAAAAGTGAATCTCGTGCACCGACTTCTAAATGATGGTGTGCGCCATCCCAGTCTCCTCTAAACCTGTGCATGCACCATCCCCACACAGTATGTAATTGCTCTTTTCTCACATGGCAATTGTAGAGAACTTCAGATCAATAGTCAGGCAAGGTATAACAGCCACAACAAATAGTTGATGCAACAAATGATAACAATTACAGAATCAGATAGTAGCAATAGAAATCACAATTCTTTCGATAATTCAAAATGATGCCCAAGCTCATCTACACTCGGTAAACAGTGAACATTTTTTATAAATATGTGACCACTTTTTAAAATTACATGAACATTCTAAAAATGGGTCAACACCTTTTAAATTACATGTACATTCTTTTCTAAAAATAATTAAACTATTTTTTTAACGTTACACAAACATTTTTCCAAATGCATGAACACTTTTGAAAAATGACTTCTAATATGTGATTTTTAATGTATGGGCACTTTTTAGAATAAATGACCATATTCTATAGTAAATTTTCTAATTTTCTTCATCTTCAATTTTGTGATTTTCTACATTAATGAAAGACAACGTGTCTAAACATTTAATATATATCCAACCTACATCTCTCTGCAATCATGTTTAGGATAGTTATATGGGGAGTAACTTAGACTAGTATTATGTATATGACACTGGTCTATATTACTATCTTTATAATACAAACTATCTTAGAAGTATTATCATAGGTGATTGTATTATTAGGATGTAGACTCATTTTATCTTGAGCTGCATTATGTTACAGTAACACCACAAACACCTCTCTCCTCATTGACTACTTGCCACATATGTATATCTCTCGAGAATCTTCCTTAATTAGCCCACCATTAATTAGCGAACCAAAATATCGTCTAAATAGCCCACCATGTCCTTCCATTCCTAGGAGAGTGCATGCAAAGGCGTGTCATTCTCTTCCATTCTTGTCTTTCTCTCATGTTGTTTGAAATCCTTTTGAGGGATAAATGAGACTCACTCCTCAACCTCTCCTTGTTGATATCCCAAAAAATTGAAAGACATATATAAATTGGGAAAATTGTGTGTAAGGAAGCGAGGTGGGATTATTAAATAGGAGAATCCGCCCTCAATTATAAACAGTCGACGAGTTAGCTCACTTGGTGGCGACAATAATTACCGGCCAGTGGTCTCAAGTTTGAATTTGCATGCATGCATCTATTTTTTTCCTCCGGCCGTCGAAACCATGGTTGTGCGTGTGTTAAAAATGCCAAACAGAATGACTTCGATGGGGCCAGTATTGGGGTCCAACGATGGACCGACGACTTTTACTTGAACTTACGGGTTGATTCAAAAAATGCTTGGTTTTATTTGCAGAAGTGTGTGATGGACCAAGAATTTAACCTCCCTTTATTATTAGGTATAGATATAGATTTGGTTCAACCAAATTTACAGGGATTTTACAGAAATCTTTTCTTTTTTCGAGGAACATGCTTGTTTAGTAAGATTAGAAGTATAATAAAAAAACAAGTCTATGGTCTACTCTGCGTGTAACTTGTAAGAAGAGTTTCGGGTCAAATATCAAGAAAACAATTATTTTGTTTCATGAGGATTTGGGCATGCACGGATACACCTAATCACTGAAGGAATATGCCCTAGAGGCAATAATAAAGTTGTTATTTATATTTCCTTATATCATGATAAATGTTTATTATTCATGCTAGAATTGTATTAACCGGAAACTTAGTACATGTGTGAATACATAGACAAAACAGAGTGTCCCTAGTATGCCTCTACTAGACTAGCTCATTGATCAAAGATGGTTATGTTTCCTAACCATAGACATGAGTTGTCATTTGATCAATGGGATCACATCATTAGGAGAATGATGTGATGGACAAGAACCATCCGTTAGCATAGCACTATGATCGTTTAGTTTTACTGCTATTGCTTTCTTCATGACTTATACATGTTCCTATGACTATGAGATCATGCAACTCCCGAATACCGTAGGAACACCTTGTGTGCTATCAAACGTCACAACGTAACTGGGTGATCATAAAGATGCTCTACAGGTGTCTCCGAAAGTATTCGTGGTGTTGGCATAGATCAAGATTAGGATTTGTCACTCCGAGTGCCGGAGAGGTATCTTTGGGCCCTCTCGGTAACACACATCACAATAAGCCTTGCAAGCAAAAGACTAATGAGTTAGTCACGAGATGATGTGTTACGGTACAAGTAAAGAGACTTGCCGGTAACGAGATTGAACTAGGTATAAGATACCGACGATCGAATCTCGGGCAAGTAACATACCGATGACAAAAGGAACAACGTATGTTGTTATGCGGTTTTGACCGATAAAAGATCTTCGTAGAATATGTAGGAGCCAATATGAACATCCAGGTTCCGCTATTGGTTATTGACCGGAGATGAGTCTCGGTCATGTCTACATAGTTCTCGAACCCGTAGGGTCCGCACGCTTAACGTTTGATGACGATCGGTATTATGAGTTTATGAGTTTTGATGTACCGAAGGTAGTTCGGAGTCCCGGATGAGATCACGGACATGACGAGGAGTCTCGGAATGTCCGAGACATAAAGATTGATATATTGGACGACTATATTCGGACACCGGAAGTGTTCCGAAAAAGTTTCGAATTTAACGGGATTGCCGGAGGGGGTTACCGGAACCCCCTACAAGGGGGGATGGTCCATAGTGGGCCTTATGGAAAAGAGAGAGGCAGCCCATAGGGGCTGGCCGGCGCCCCACCTAGGGTTCCTAGTTGGACTAGGATTGGGGGGCGCCACCTCTCTTTCTTTTCCTTTCCCTCTCTTCCTTCTTTGGTAGTTCCTACTAGGAATAGGATTGCAATCCTATTCCTAGTAGGATTGCACCCCTAGCCACACCATAGAAGGGTCGGCCGGCCTCCCCCCTTGCTCCTTTATATACGGGGGCAGGGGGGCACCCAAAGACACACAAGTTGAATTGTTTTAGCCGTGTGCGGTGCCCCCCTCCATAGAAACACACCTTGGTCATACCGTTGCAGTGCTTAGGCGAAGCCCTGCGCCGGTGAATACATCATATCCGTCACCACGCCGTCGTGCTGACAAAACTCTCCCGTGAAGCTCAACTGGATCAAGAGCTCGTGGGACGTCATCAAGCTGAACGTGTGCTGAACGCGGAGGTGCCGTACGTTCGGTGCTTGATCGGTTGGATCGCGAAGAAGTTCGACAACATCAACCGCGTCACTTGACGCTTCCGCTCCCGGTCTACGAGGGTACGTAGACACACTCTCCCCTCTCGTTGCTATGCATCTAGTCGATAGATCTTGCGTGATAGTAGGAAAATTTTAAAATACTACGTTCCCCAACAGTGGCATCATGAGCCAGGTCTATGCGTAGATGATATGCACGAGTAGAACACAATGAGTTGTGGACGATACTAGTCATACTGCTTACCAGCATGTCATACTTTTCTTCGGCGGTATTGTGAGATGAAGCGTCCCGAACCGACATTACGCGTACGCTTATGCGAGACTGGTTTCGCCGTTACGAGCACTCGTTGCTTAAAGGTGACTGGCGGGTGTCTGTCTCTCTCACTTTAGCTGAATCAAGTGTGGCTACGCCCGGTCCTTGTGAAGGTTAAAACAGCACATACTTGACGAAACATCGTTGTGGTTTTGTATGCGTAGGTAAGAACGGTTCTTGCTAAGCCCGTAGCAGCCACGTAAAACTTGCAACAACAAAGTAGAGGACGTCTAACTTGTTTTTGCAGGGCATGTTGTGATGTGATATGGTCAAGACATGATGAGTTATACGGTTTTGTATGAGATGATCATGTTTTGTAATGTTATCGGCAACTGGCAGGAGCCATATGGTTGTCGCTTTATTGTATGAAATGCAGTCGCCATGTAATTGCTTTACTTTATCACTAAGCGGTAGCGATAGTCGTAGAAGCAATAGTTGGCGAGACGACAACTATGCTACGATGGAGATTAAGGTGTCGCGCCGGTGACGAAGGTGATCATGAAGGTGCTTTGGAGATGGAGATCAAAAGCACAAGATGATGATGGCCATATCATGTCACATATTTTGATTGCATGTGATGTTAATCTTATTATGCTTCTTATTTTGCTTAGAACGACGGTAGCATTATAAGATGATCCCTTACTAAATTTCAAGGTATAAGTGTTCTCCCTAAGTATGCACCGTTGTGAAAGTTCGTCGTGCCGAGACACCACGTGATGATCGGGTGTGATAAGCTCTACGTTCAAATACAATGGGTGTAAGCCAGTTTTGCACACGCAGAATACTCGGGTTAAACTTGACGAGCCTAACATATGCAGATATGGCCTCGGAACACTGGAGACCGAAAGGTCGAGCGTGAATCATATAGTAGATATGATCAACATAAGATGTTCACTATTGAAACTACTCCATCTCACGTGATGATCGGACATGGTTTAGTTGATTTGGATCACGTGATCATTTAGATGACCGGAGGGATGTCTATCTAAGTGGGAGTTCTTTAAATTAATATGATTAATTGAACTTTAATTTATCATGAACTTAGTCCTGGTAGTATTAGCATATCTATGTTGTAGATCAATAGCTCGCGATGTTGCTCCCCGTTTATTTTTATATGTTCCTAGAGAAAACTGAGTTGAAAGATGTTAGTAGCAATGATGCGGAATTGTTCCGTGATCTGAGGATAATCCTCATTGCTGCATAGAGAATTATGTCCTTGATGCACCGCTAGGTGACAGACCTATTGCAGGAGCAGATGTAGACGTTATGAACGTTTTGACAAAAGCTCGGTATGATGACTACTTGATAGTTTAAGTGCACCATGCTTTACGGCTTAGAACCGGGACTTCAAAAAGGTTTTGAACGCCATGGAACATATAAGATGTTCCAAGAGTTGAAATTAGTATTTCATACTAATGCCCGTGTCGAGAGGTATAAGACCTTTGACAGTACTTTGCCTACAAGATGGAGGAGAATAGCTCAACCAGTGAGCATGTGCTCAGATTGTCTAGGTACTACAATTACTTGAATCAAGTGGGAGTTAATCTTCCAGATAAGATAGTAATTGACAAAGTTCTCTAGTCGCTATCACCAAGTTAGTAGAACTTCGTGATGAACTATAATATGCAAGGGATGACGAAAGTAATTCCCGAGCTCTTCGCGATGCTGAAATCGGCGAAGGTAGAAATCAAAAAGGAGCATCAAGTGTTGATGGTTAACAAGACCACTTGTTTCAAGTAAAGGGCAAAGGGATAGAAGGGGAACTTCAAGAAGAATGACAAGAAAGTTGTCACTCCCATGAAGAAACCCAAATCAAAACTCAAGCCTGAAACTAAGTGCTTCTACTGCAAAGGAAATGGTCACTAGAAGTGGAAGTGCCCTAGATATTTGGCAGATAAGAAGGATGGCAAAGTGAACAAAGGTATATTTGATATACAGATTATTGATGTGTATTTTACTAGTGTTCATAGCAACCCCTCGGTATTTGATATTGGTTCAATTGCTAAAGAGTAGTAACTCGAAATAGGAGTTGCATAATGAACAGAAACTAGTTAAAGGATGAAGTGACGATGTGTATTGGAAGTAGTTCCAAGATTGATATGATCATCATCGCACACTCCCTATACTTTCGGGATTAGTGTTGAACCTAAATAAGTGTTATTTGGTGTTTGTATTGAGCATGAATATGATCTGATCATGTTTATTGCAATACGGTTATTCATGTAAGTTAGAGAATAATTGTTGTTCTGTTTACATGAATAAAACCTTCTATGGTCATACACCCAATGAAAATGGTTTGTTGGATCTCGATCGTGTGATACACATATTCATAATATTGAAGCCAAAAAGATGCAAGGTTAATAATGATAGTGCAACTTATTTGTGGCACTGCCGTTTAGGTCATATTGGTGTAAACCGCATGAAGAAACTCCATAGTGATGGACTTTTGGAATCACTTGATTATGAATCACTTGGTGCTTGCGAACCATGCCTCATGGGCAAGATGACTAAAACTCCGTTCTCCGGAACCGTGGAGCGAGCAACAGAGTTGTTGGAAATCATACATACTGATGTATGTGGGCCAATGAGTGTTGAAGCTCGCGGCGGGTATCGTTATTTTCTGACCTTCACTGATGATTTGAGCAGATATGGGTATATCTACTTAATGAAGCACAAGTCTGAAACATTTGAAAAGTTCAAAGAATTTCAGAGTGAAGTGGAGAATCATCATAACAAGAAAATAAGAGTTTCTACGATATGATCGTAGAGGTAAAATATTTGAGTTAGCGAGTTTGGCCTTCAGTAAAAACAATGTGAAATAGTTTCACTACTCACGCCACCTGGAACACCATATTGTAATGGTGTGTCCGAACGTCATAACCGTACTTTATTAGATATGGTGCGATCGATGATGTCTCTTACCGATCTACCACTATCGCTTTTGGGGTTATGCATTAGAGATAGCTACATTCACGTTTAATAGGGCACCATCTAAATCCGTGGAGATGACACCGTATGAACTGTGGTTTGATGAGAAACCTAAGCTGTCATTTCTTTAAGTTTGGGACTGCGATGCTTATGTGAAAAAGTTTCAACATGATAAGCTCGAACCCAAATCAGAGAAGTAAATCTTCATAGGATACCCAAAAGAAACTATTGGGTACACCTTCTATCACAGATCCGAAGGCAAGATCTTTGTTGCTAAGAGTGGATCCTTTCTAGAGAAGGAGTTTCTCTCGAAAGAAGTGAGTGGGAGGAAAGTAGAACTTGATGAGGTAATTGTACCTTCTCCCGAATTGGAAAGTGGAACATCACAGAAACTAGTTCCAGTGATTCCTACAGCAATTAGTGAGGAAGCTAATGATGATGATCATGAAACTTCAGATCAAGTTTCCGCTGAACGTCGTAGATCAACCAGAGTACGTTCCGCACCAGAGTGGTACGGCAACCTAGTTCTGGAAGTCATGTTACTAGACCATGATGAACCTACGAGCTATGAGGAAGCGATGATGAGCCCAGATTCCGCAAAATGGCTTGAGGCCATGAAATCTGAGATGGGATCCATGTATGAGAACAAAGTGTGGACTTTGGTTGACTAGCCCGATGATCGGAAAGCCATCGAAAATAAATGGATCTTTAAGAGGAAGACTGACGCCGATGGTAATGTTACTGTCTATAAAGCTCGACTTGTTGCGAAAGTTTTTCGACAAGTTCAAGGTGTTGACTACGATGAGATTTTCTCACCCGTAGCGATGCTTAAGTCTGTCCGAATCATGTTAGCAATTGCCACATTTTATGAAATCTGGCAAATGGATAACGAAACTGCGTTCTTTAATGGATTTATTAAAGAAGAGTTGTATATGATGCAACCAAAAGGTTTTGTCAATCCTAAAGGTGCTAGCAAATTGTGCAAGCTCCAGCGATCCATCTATCGACTGGTGCAAGCATCTCGGAGTTGGAATATACGCTTTGATAAGTTGATCAAAGCATATAGTTTTATACAGACTTGCGGTGAAGCCTGTATTTACAAGAAAGTGAGTGGGAGCACTACAACCTTTCTGATGAGTATATGTGAATGACATATTGTCGATCGGAAATGATGTAGAATTTTCTGGAAAGCATAAATGAGTGTTTGAAAGGAGTTTTTCAAAGAAAGACCTCGGTGAAGCTGCTTACATATTGGGCATCAAAATCTATAGAGATAGATCAAGACGCTTGATAAGACTTTCGATGAGTACATACCTTGATAAGATTTTGAAGTAGTTCAAAATGGATCAGTCAAAGAAGGAGTTCTTGCCTGACTTGTAAGGTGTGAAGTTGAGAAAAATATAGAGAGAATGAAAGTCATTCCCTATGCCTCAGCCATAGGTTCTATAAAGTATGCCATGCTGTGTACCAAACATGTTGTGTACCTTGCCATGAGTTTGGCAAGGAGGTACAATAGTGATCTAGGAGTAGATCACTGGACAGCGGTCAAAATTATCCTTAGTAACTGGATGACCAAGGAAATGTTTCTCGATTATGGAGGTGATAAAGAGTTCGTCGTAAAGGGTTACACCGATGCAAGCTTTGACACTAAATCCAGATGGCTCTAAGTATCAATCTGGATGCGTATTGAAAGTGGGAGCAATTAGCTAGAGTAGCTCCATGCAGAGCATTGTAGACATAGAAATTTGTGAAATACATACGGATCTGAATGTGACAGACCCGTTGACTAAACTTCTCTCACAAGCAAAACATGATCACACCTTATTACTCTTGGGTATTAATCACATAGCAATGTGAACTAGATTATTGACTCTAGTAAACCCTTTGGGTGTTGGTCACATGGCGATGTGAACTATGGGTGTTATTCACATAACGATGTGAACTATCGGTATTAAATCACATGGCGATGTGAGCTAGATTATTGACTCTAGTGCAAGTGGGAGACTGAAGGAAATATGCCCTAGAGGCAATAATAAAGTTGTTATTTATATTTCCTTATATCATGATAAATGTTTATTATTCATGCTAGAATTGTATTAACCGGAAACTTAGTACATGTGTGAATACATAGACAAAACAGAGTGTCCCTAGTATGCCTCTACTAGACTAGCTCATTGATCAAAGATGGTTATGTTTCCTAACCATAGACATGAGTTGTCATTTGATCAACGGGATCACATCATTAGGAGAATGATGTGATGGACAAGACCCATCCGTTAGCATAGCACTATGATCGTTTAGTTTTACTGCTATTGCTTTCTTCATGACTTATACATGTTCCTATGACTATGAGATCATGCAACTCCCGAATACCGTAGGAACACCTTGTGTGCTATCAAACGTCACAACGTAACTGGGTGATCATAAAGATGCTCTACAGGTGTCTCCGAAAGTATTTGTGGTGTTGGCATAGATCAAGATTAGGATTTGTCACTCCGAGTGTCGGAGAGGTATATCTGGGCCCTCTCGGTAACACACATCACAATAAGCCTTGCAAGCAAAAGAGTAATGAGTTAGTCACGAGATGTTGTGTTACGGTACGAGTAAAGAGACTTGCCGGTAACGAGATTGAACTAGGTATAGAGATACCGACGATCGAATCTCGGACAAGTAACATACTGATGACAAAAGGAACAACGTATGGTGTTATGCGGTTTTGACCGATAAAAGATCTTCGTAGAATATGTAGGAGCCAATATGAACATCCAGGTTCCGCTATTGGTTATTGACCGGAGATGAGTCTCGGTCATGTCTACATAGTTCTCGAACCCGTAGGGTCCGCACGCTTAACGTTTGATGACGATCGGTATTATGAGTTTATGAGTTTTGATGTACCGAAGGTAGTTCGGAGTCCCGGATGAGATCACGGACATGACGAGGAGTCTCGGAATGTCCGAGACATAAAGATTGATATATTGGACGACTATATTCGGACACCGGAAGTGTTCCGGAAAAGTTTCGGATTTAACGGGATTGCCGGAGGGGGTTACCGGAACCCCCTACGAGGGGGGATGGTCCATAGTGGGCCTTATGGAAAAGAGAGAGGCAGCCCATAGGGGCTGGCCGGCGCCCCACCTAGGGTTCCTAGTTGGACTAGGATTGGGGGGCGCCACCTCTCCTTCTTTTCCTTTCCCTCTCTTCCTTCTTTGGTAGTTCCTACTAGGAATAGGATTGCAATCCTATTCCTAGTAGGATTGCACCCCGAGCCGCACCATAGAAGGGCCGGCCGGCCTTCCCCCTTGCTCCTTTATATACGGGGGCAGGGGGGCACCCAAAGACACACAAGTTGAATTGTTTTAGCCGTGTGCGGTGCCCCCCTCCACAGAAACACACCTCGGTCATACCGTTGCAGTGCTTAGGCGAAGCCCTGCGCCGGTGAATACATCATATCCGTCACCACGCCGTCGTGCTGACGAAACTCTCCCGTGAAGCTCAACTGGATCAAGAGCTCGTGGGACGTCATCAAGCTGAACGTGTGCTGAACGCGGAGGTGCCGTACGTTCGGTGCTTGATCGGTTGGATCGCGAAGAAGTTCGACAACATCAACCGCGTCACTTGACGCTTCCGCTCCCGGTCTACGAGGGTACGTAGACACACTCTCCCCTCTCGTTGCTATGCATCTAGTAGATAGATCTTGCATGATCGTAGGAAAATTTTAAAATACTACGTTCCCCAACAATCACTGCCACATGTAGAATAAATCCATGCACCCAACATGATTCACCTTCTCTTTTTAGATAATGGAAGAATAAATCTTTAGGCCTATGTATTGTTTTGCCGATCGATAGCACACTGAATTAAGGGGTATTCGAGAAGAACTTCATGAAAATAACAAAGCTTCTGGGCATGTTCTAGCTCACTGTGATCAATTTTACTGCAAGAGATATAGTAAAATGGGGCATCTAGCGTCCGTTTGCACTGAATTTTTGCCGTGGGAATGTAATGCCCCTGAAAACATATGTGAAAGAAATTTGGCTTATGTGTACTCTTTGGTTGGTATTCCTCTAATTATGTGAGAGTCAAGATATCGTGTAGAGATGTGGATAATTTCTCCCTGTTGGTGAAGCGGTACTAGGAGATCATTTCTAAGACTTGTATTATGAAATGGACCAAGTGTTGGTGAGAAACTACATGCTCTCTGGTAAGGGTGGTTGGGAAAGCCCAAGTATAAGGTTGAAGTAACCTAGCAATAAGGATTCCCTCATTAGAGAGCAAGAGTTACCGAACCAGAAGCAGTTCTTCCAGCAAACAAAGTCTCTGGTACCTACATACAAAACACAATACAAAATTTCCCTCAACACTTCAACAAGGTTGTCAAGCTTCTTGGCCTACCGGTTGCACAACATAATTGCATGTTATGGTAGGAACTGGTAGACAAGTAAAATAAATAAAATGGTACAACAAAGAGTAATATTTTTTGGTGATGTTTTCTGTAAAGGAAAATAGACCCTTGGGGCCATAGGTTCACATGTGGAATATATCCAATCAGACAATTGTGGTGTGGTGAACAAATTACAATTGGGAAATGATTAAATTGAAATGTTTATATTTATGACTATGATCATTCATGGTATAATCTCATATATGCAATACGTTTGTGATATGTACACCATTATCCATTGCATCTACAACTAATACTCCACCCAAGACCACTATCCAACATGCATCTCGAAGTATTAAGTTTATGAAAAACAGGGCATTGTAATAAGCATGATGACATATCGTAGACAGTAAAACTATCATTCAAGCGTTGTAAAGAAACCATCATTTTATCCTTAGTGGCAACAATAGAATGTGTTTATATTCCCTTTCTGTCACTGCGATGAAGTCCACAGATTGAATCCACTACTATGCACTACTCCCTCTAATGAACTACCCCTCGATCTTGGCCAAAGAAAACAAATAGATTGGAGAGCATACATAGTTACTTAATTATATAGCAAAGAAACATCAAAAGATTCAATATATTTCAATGAATCTGATCATAAAGTGACAATTCGTCAAATTCCAAGAAACACACCACCGGTTATATCATATCGAACCCGATCATGTGAGATAGCTCACGAGAACTTTGTATTGAATCACAAGGGAGGGAGGATGCTACCTAGCTACTACCTAGCTACTTCTGTGGACCCTAAGGTCCGAAGGAAACTATTCACGCATGGTCATGGAGGCAGCATGGTTGACAAAGAAGCCTCCGATGATGGATCCCCCGTACGGTAGGAACATGCTTCCACATTGGATCTCTCGAAAAAAGAACTTGTGGCGGCGGAAAATTGGAGAAAATTGGTACAAAGGATTTTGCAAAATATATGATTTATAGGTGAAAGAATGGGCGTAAGGCAGTGCACAGGGGGGCATATGGCCATGCTATGCGGGTGGCCCCTTGGCTGGATCAACTCCTGGTAATTTGTTTCAGTTATCTCCTGACACTTTGGGGGTCATGGAAAACTTAGTTATGATGTTAATGATGTTCTAACTAGGCCTTTCTCTGTTGAGAAAGTCAGAGAAGCAATTTTTTTAGATGAATAGCAATAGGGCTCCTGACAATATTTTTGTTGATTTCTACCAATCTTCCCAATATATATTCAGAGTTGTGATTCCTGGATTGGTAATTTTGCTTCTGTGGGAGGAAGACTGGTTTTGTTCAATTCTAATGTGTCTAGCATTACGTATAATTATTACATGTGAGAATGATCCTTTAAAAAAAATTATTAAACCGTTTGGTAAGACGGTTCTTTTGGCAAAATGGTAATGGTAAGAAGCGATATTATCTTTTCAAATCTTCTAGGGTGTGTAGATCTAAAAAAGAGAGGAGGCCTAGGTGTGGACTTACATAGCAAGAATGTTAGTTTGTAGGTAAAGTGGTGATCGAAGTTATAGAAACATAGTGGCATATGGCAATATATTTTTAGGGTTAAATATTTGTGCAGGAGTATTGTGGCGTTTGTGAAAGAAAAATTTAATGATCCCCTCCCCCTCTTGAAAGCAGTGTGGTAGAAAAATGGTGATGAACTATAGTGATATTGCTAGATTAGATAATATCCTTGAATGACAATATTCCTCTTTGTGATAATTTTCCTCAATTGTTCAGCATTTGTAATTTGCCGGACCATACATTGGATAAATGTCCTACCGTGAATATTCCCTAGTTTTTTAGAAGGTGATTAACTCCTGAATTACGGGGTTAGGTGAAGGAGAACTTATCCTTGATTAATGGAATGAACTTATCGTCTGCTCCTGATGAGATCAAATGGTCTCCATGGACTAAAAATGTCTTTACTACAAAATCTGTTGTATAAGTTGAACATTTTTCCAATACGCGTGGAACATTTTTTGATATACATTGAACATTTTTCCAATATATGACACACATTTTTTTACAAATACATGTTTGAGCAATTTTTTAAATACATGTTTTTTTTTCAAATACTCGTTTGAATCCTTGTTGGAAAGATATACACCATTTTTCTGAAATTGGGTGAACAGTTTTTAATCTCACAAACATATTTTGGAATGTGTCACTTTTATAAAAAATGGCATACACATTTTTCTAATGGTATGATTTAAAAAAAATGTGAACATTTTAACATTGTTCATACTTTTTTAAAAATGTCACAAACGTATTATTGGGACTCGTGAACATTTTTAAAAAATGCCACGTGAATTTTTCTGAATGGTAGAAAACATTTTAAAAAAATATGCACACATTTGTCATAGTATTGTATAAACATTTTTTTAGCAATGGTTTTAGTGGACACCCCGCAAAAGAAAACACTTTCAGTGCACAATTTGAGAGCAGGGTAAACCCTTCGGACGGTTCCAAGGAGGCATAACTGCCAAGCCCTACGCCCAAGCCGATCCGCTATCCACCACCTGATCTCTGTTTGCGACTTGTGAGTAACGAGACACGTCGCCGTGAGAGACCAGACGTGAGATACTACGCAACAAATCAAAGGCGGATGGTTTGCTTGGTTGCTGCGGCGCGGGCAAGTGGCGGCCATGATTTCGGGGGGAGAAAACGTATGCACCTGAATCATATTCTTGGCTGCACGGCCGGATCTTCCCCTCGTCGCCACGCCACCGCCACATCTTTTCTTTTCCCTCCCTCTGACACGAGTAAACAAGTCGCTCGCTCCGCGCGATCCCCGGGTAGGCCATGTCAGGGTTGACCGGTCAATGTCCCCATTGTCCTGGCATGCATGGCAAGGTGGCATTTCGCTGCCGCTGCCTGCCACGTACGTTCGGAGGTGCAGCTGCAGCGCAGAGACGCAGCGAGCGACGACGCCCGTGAGGCGACTGACAGGCGGGACCCGCCCGTCATCAAGGTTGGAAGAGGATGGCCAGATGATGCGTCACGGGGGATGGGCAAAAGAAGGCGCAGACGACAGAGCGCCGGCAGATCTTCGGCAGGCTGATGCGTGAAGATCACACGTCCGTCACCGACGACCGAAATGCTCAAGTGACGCGCACACAAGGGGATTGGATTTTGTTTCCCCCCTTGTCCTGTTTGACTGGGATTTTTTTTACGTGATAACAAGTGTCCTTTTATTCTACTGGGAAATGCCAAACTGATCCTGTGCTATGGTAAATATTCCTTTTCTTCTTTAAAAACAGGAAAGCCGTCGCCTCTGCGAAACCATTTGCTGTACTATCATCGGTTCGGTACACAGATGCAACAACACAAGAAGACGCAATAGAAAATTAGACGACGCACCAAATGCTTCGATGATCCGTTGACTACGAAGTGTTTATAACGATTTTGTCAATATCAAGATGATGTGTCGGTTCAGTACCTACAAAGTGTTTATATGAGTAGGGTGTTTGTACGTGTTCCTTAGAGGTGACTAGGTGAGTGTGTGTGCACGGAAATACAAACTTATGCGTCTGTACCATGTTTGAAGAAAAAGTAAGGACTTCTACAGTCCGGATAAAAAAATTTAGCCCCTCAAATATCCGCGTACGCGCTCCGTCAGCATCCGAGTGTTTTTGCTTTGACACTATTTTTTCGTTCATGCAGCCATATCCCTCACTTTTTCCTTATATATCCGGTCACATGCATCTGATTGATGGAGAAGGAGAGAGAAAATAAAAGAAATAATAAAGAAAAAAATGCTCTATGGTGGCCACAATCCTATGTGGCAGACGCAGAACCACTGACGGGACACGCCCGGGCACTCCTCATACTCATCTCATATATGAGATGAATATGAGGGCTGCCGAACAGATCGAACGTTCAAGGAGGCTTTGAGGCGTTCGATTGGGTCCGAATTTTGCTTCTCTCTCCTGCCTAGTAAGTGGCCCCTCCGTTCGCCAAGTCAATGTGAGGGTCCGATGCTCTAAATACCATTTTTGGGGGTACAGGTAAGACCCCTAATGTGTAGGTGACCTGACATCGCTAATTCGTTGGATCTAAATCTTATTAAGCATTTGTGCCCCACCCAATTCCACACAAATCGATGCTTTGCACGAGCTCAATTGATACAAAATAAACAAATTTGGTCGACTCAGGGCATCTCCAAGAGAGATCAGCAAATAGCTCTGGTATATGTTCACTTCTATGCCCGTATGTAGTCTACGAACATGATGCGGGACAGAGCAATCCAACACTTTTCAGAAATTGATCTTATTTCTCTGATTGGGAGGAGAGAGAAGAGAGGGGACCATGCATGTGCGGCGAGAAAAGAGAGGTGGGCCACATGGTGGCTTTTAGTTGATCAAGTGGAAGTCCGGACACTAGCATAGCTCCCCCATGTTTGTCTCAGTCATGCCGGAAAACAGACGTCCAGACCACTTCGCGGATCAATTGGGATCCCCATCGGATGACAAAAGGTGCCACACACGGTACGGACACCACTACTCCAACATATACCAGAGCTTTGAGGGTTTCCCTCAGATGCCCTTAGAACATCTCCAGTGGAGACCCCAAACCGCCTCGTTTGGAAGGACGGACAGTTGGCACAGTGACTAGACAGGAATAGACCTTGAACGACGCCCTCCGACTCCACGCCAAATATCTGAATTGTCCACGAGTCGCAAACTCATCTTACTAGTAGAACGGCGTGTGTTGCTATGACTATACTGCATATATAAATGAATGAAACAATTGATTAAGGTCGTCTTCAAGGTCGAAGTTTATTTCTCCCTCATATGTTGAACGGGGATTTATCAAGATTGACCCATTATCATGTTGAACGGGGATTTATCAGTATTATCAAAGAAATATTCATTGTTCCACACATAACAAACATCGAGGGTTTTAGGAGGGCCCCATCTTCATGAGTAGCAAGTACAACTAATTCTTTTTGTTGTTTCGTGTTTCATATCCGTAACTAAAGATAGAGAACAACTTACAACAGAAAAAAATCTACTTAGAGAGAAAGGCAACAAGCGCACACGAGAATATTCACCCCATGCTATTACTCCTCAGCAATGGCGCCCGAATATGTATTGATAACCGATAGGTGTAGAAGATCAGTTGTAGCCTTTTCGATAAGTATGAGTGTCGAATCCAACGAGGAACTAAAGATAAAGTTAATATCCCGTAAAGTTCTATAGACCACGATACAACTCTATGCACACTTAACGTTTTGTTTACTGAGAATAAGAAGAAAAAACTACTTTACGAAAATAAAACTAGAAGTACTTTGCCAGAATGAAAATGTAGCTTTGCAAGGCAATAAATAATACAGTAAAGTAAGGGTTTAGGCAGAATAAAGAGAGAAGGATTGTCCCTAGGAAATCAAATCTGACACGATGATGATACTCATCATACTTATGAGGGAGAGGCTTAAGCTGACATACTCTGCGTACTTGTATCATATGTTCTTATGATTGGAACTCTAGCAAGCATCTTCAACTACAAAAATTTACTATGGTAAAATCCAATCATAGCATTAAGTTAAAAGTCTTCTTTAATCCCATATGCAACAACTCATGAACTCGGGTTTAGGTTTGTATCACTCCCTCAACCCACTATAAGAACATCATTAATATATTGTAACACCCTATAGCGGAGATCCCACACGTTCGCGCTAAATGGTGGGTACTATAGGATAGCATCGAAATAACATACAACTCATATGAATCATACCATACCACAAGTAGCCCATAGGACAAAAAACACTATTCAAACATAATAGAGGTGCAACACATATTTGGGTAATAATATATGGGATCAAGAATCATGTGTAAGTAGATATTATAGCGGGATGAGAGAGGATACACCACTGCACAAAGAGGGAGAAAGATGGAGATGACGATGGCAAAGTTGTTGGAGATGATTGCCGCCATGATGGTTACTCTAGTGGCGCTCCAGTGGTACCGGGAAAGAGGGAAAGAGAGGCCCCCTCCTCCATCTTCTTCTTGGCTTTCTACCTAGATGGGAGAAGGGTTCACATCTGGTCCTTGGTCTTTGGCCTCCATGGACCCTCTGAGATTGGATATCCCCTCTCTTTTTCTCTTAGTTTTTGTCACTTTCTGGAACTATTTCTGCATCAAGGATCATTTCTTTAATATTCGGAGATCCAGAACTCCAATTGAACTAAATTTCAAAACACCCCCCCCCCCCAGTTTAGCTTCTGTGTGCCCTAAGGGGAAGTCGAACCGACCTACGGTCTCTCCATAAGCCGTGGCCGCGCGAGCCTCCATTGCCACGTCGTGTGGGCCTGTGGGCCCATCGACCTAGTCTTGCATTGATTCTTGCACCATAAATTCAGATATATTCCATAAAAAATCTACATAAATTTTTATGTCATGTTGGTCAGTGTTTTTTTAACCGAAAGCCCACAAACAATAGAAAACAAGAAGTAGCCTTTGGCATTGGGTTAGCAGGCTAGTCCAAACAAATAAAAAATAATGTGTTGCCAAAAATATGTAAAAGTGGTATAATAATAGCATGAAACAATCAATACTTATAGATACGTCGGAGACTTATCACGACCCTCCCACCTAGCCCACCCTGTTATTTTCCGCACATTCTATCAATGCAACTACTTTGTTGCCTCACAAAAATGCTCTCTCCCAACCAGTGGCAGTAGAGGAAATATTTAAGGTGGGGTGAACTTGCATGGTGTCGGCGATGAATGATGTGGAGCTGGCTATCGACGCTCTGTTCGCTCACTAGTGTTGCCCGCTAGGCCCCAACCGTGACCGTTGCTCGTTGCGCCCAGGTCTCGGTGGCTCGGTGCGCCCTACATGGCAGTGCCAAGCCAGTCTTCACGCTTGCTCGACGCCCAGCCCACCGTCGTTGTTGGTCGTCCACCTCCTCAGGGCTAAGTGATCAGCCGTTGATACGTCTCCAACGCATGTGTAAGTTTGATTGTTCCATCCTATTATATTATCAATCTTGGATGTTTTATATGCATTATTATGCCATTTATATATTTTTTTGGGACTAACCTATTAACCTAGTGCCCAGTACCAGTTGCTATTTTTTCCTTGTTTTAATTTGTCTTTACAGAAAATCGGTACCAAACAGATTCCAAATGGAACGAAACTTTTTGACAATTTTTTTAGACCACAAGACACCCAAGAAGCTTTGGAAAGAGACCTAGAGAGCTACGTGGTGGCCACAAGCTCACATGGCGCGCCCCAGGGGGCACCATCCGAGCTTGTGGGCCCCATGGGAGTCCTCCAACCCTAATTCTTCTTCTATAAATACCCAAATATTCCCCGAAGACCCGAGGGCACACTAAAAAAAATACTTTTCCGCCGCCGCGGGATTCTGTCTTCGTGAGATCCCATCTGGGGACCTTTTTTGGTACTCTGCTGGAGGGGGATTTGATCACGGAGGGCATCTACATCAACCTACCCTGCCGATGATGCGTGAGTAATTTACCACAGACCTACGAGTCCATCGCTAGTAGGTAGATGTCTTCTTCTCTCTCTTTGATCTTCAGTACAATATTCTCCTTGATGTTCTTGGACATCTATTCAATGTAATCTTCTTTTGCAATGTGTTTGTTGAGATCCGATGAATTGTGTGTTTATTATCAGATTGTCTATGAATATTATTTGAGATTTCTCTGCACTCGTTTATGCATGATTGTTATAGTTTTGTATTTCTCTCCAATCTATTGATTTGGTTTGGGCAACTAGATTGATTTTTCTTGCAATTGTAGAGGTGCTTTGTAATGGGTTCAATCTTGCGGTGCTCAATACCAGTGACAGAAAAGGACATGACACGTATTTGTATTGTTGCCATTAAGGACAAAAAGATGGGGTTTATTCATATTAACTGGATCTATCCCTCTACAACATGTCATCTTGCTTAAGGCATTACTCCATTCTTGTTAACTTAATACACGAGATGCATGCTGGATAGCAGTCGATGTGTGGACTAATAGTAGTAGATGAAGGCAGGAGTCGGTCTACTTGTCTCGGACGTGATGCCGATATACATGATCATTGCCTTGGATATCGTCATAACTATGCTCTTTTCTATCAATTGCTCAACTGTAATTTGTTCACCCACCGTATGTTATTTTCAAGAGAGAAGCCTCTAGTGAAAACTATGGCCCCCTGGTTGTCGTGGTTCTAAGTCTGACAGTAAGGGTAGGGGGTACGAATGGAGAGGCAAGGTCCTAGCTATGGCGAGGTTGTACACAGAGTGTTAGCGAGTTCAGGCCCTTCTCGGAGGAAGTAACAACCCTACGTCTTGGTGCCCGGAGGCTTGGTCGACTGATGTGTGTATGTGTGTGTTACAGCGGTGCGAACCCTTGTTCTGGAGGAGGGGGGTGGCTTATATAGTGTGCTAGGACCCCAGCCATGCTCCACGTTACCAAGGGCTTAAAGGTACATTAAGGTAGGTGTTACTGATAACGCCTGCAGTAAAGGATAATTAAGATATTTACTACAGAGAGTAAATATAGGACCGTTGCTATTCCGACGGACACTTGGTCTTCGGAGGTCGAGTGCTTGGTCCGGTGGAGTGGAATTGAGTCGTCCTGCGTACATGGGTCGGTCGAGTGAAGCTTCTCTTTGGACCGTCTCAGTCGACTGTCTCCACTGCCATGGGTCTTGTCTTTTGATCTTCTAGGGTAGTGACCTTGGGTGGGGTACTTTGGTCAAGCCTATGACCCTACCCTAGGTCTGTAACCTCGTCAGTAGCCCCCAAATGGATTGGGGCTTGAGCAAGGGGATGCTGAGGGAAGCTCTGGTCTTGGCTCGACGCCCTTGGGGCATATTGTCTCGGAGCTCGTGACTTGGGCAGGCTCCCTCTGTTGTGTCTTGGTCGTCTCGATCGATTCTGAAGCCATCAATGAATTAGTTGCTTCTCGCGTTGACTGGATGTCTTGCGTCGATTGAGCTCTTTGCGTCGACTGAGTTTTGTGCTAGGCGTCGGGCGCCATGAGCGCGTGCCGTTTTCGACGGAATTGGTTGCCCTCTGGCCGCCGGATTCGGCGGGGCTTTCGAAATTTGGGGAAGCGCGCGGGACGGGACGTGCCGCATCAATCGGAGGGGTGCGGTTCGAACGCCTCGATTCCCGCGCCTCCTTTTTCGCCACGTATCACGTCAGTGCCTGTTACGGTATCTGATAGGATTGCTCGGGGCCACCGGTCAGCCACTCGACCGAGCCATTATAAAGGCACGCCGAGTCTGCCGCGGGGGGTACTGTGCGCCTAGTCTTCTCCCGTTCGCCTTGGCTTCTCTACAGCGTTCTTGCTTCTCCGCCGCGCCCCCGCTCCTTCCTGCTTCTCTCCGTGGCGACCGCCGTCTCGCAAGCCATGGGCAAGGACAAGACTGCGGCCATGGAGCGCTCCAAGAAGGCGGCGTCGGGGAAGGGGAGGCGAGCCGGCCGGGTCGGTTCGTCGTCGAGGTCCGGACTCCCCGCTGGATGGATCCAGGGGGATTGGATCCGGTCCACCGTCGTGGTGGAGGATCTGGAGGAGCTGGAGGAGGAGGGGCCGATCGCCGGCGGCTCCTGGCGGGCGCCGGGAGGAGAGCTCGAGCCCCGGCCGCAGGAGGGCGAGTGTGTACTCCACGCCACCCACGTCGACCGAGGTTTCTCTACGCCCCCGCATCCTTTCTTCCGCGCGTTTCTGATCTTCTTTGGTGCGCAGTTGCATTACTTTACGCCCAACTCCATCGCCTTCCTCTCCGCTTTCGTTTCTATGTGCGAGAACTTCCTCGGTTGCCAACCGCACTGGGGCTTGTTCAAGCACATCTTCACCTGCCGCTCACAGACTGTCAAGAGGGTGAACCCGAGTGACGGCAAGACGCACGTCCTCCAGGCGTGCGGCGGGCTCGGGATTCAGCTTAGGAATAGGAGCGCCTTCCCTCCCATGAACCTTCCAGAGTCGATTCGGGGCTGGCAGTCGACCTGGTTTTATTACAAGGACAGTCCGACTCCGGGTCAGTCGACTGGCCTTCCTCCATTTACCCTAGGTCGAGCCAGCCCGCCTCCTTCGATGGTAGTGAGTAAGGCCGAGAGGGCCGAGGTAGACATGCTGATGGAGAGGGTCGTCCAGCTAGTCCGCGAGGAGGTCACGGGGATGGACTTGTTCGAGGCGATCCAGCCGCTTCAAGCCCGGGACCACCCGATGTGGCTGTACTCCGGCACTGACGACTCGTTGCGAGTCCACCCGGAGGCGGCCCACCCGGAGTACGTAGTGCGGTGCTTGAAGAGCATCACTGGGAACAAGGACAACCCTAGGGGGGTCGGACAGGATCATCCCATTCGATGCTGACCACCTGCCAGACAAGGTTAGCCTTCTGCTTCCGAGTGACGTGTCCGTCGATTGATTTGTGGTCTTTATTGATGGTTCCGACTGGTATTTGGTCAACTTCTTTTCTTTACAGATCTATACAGAGATGTACTCGCTGCCCAATGGGGACTTGGGCCAGGAGGGCGAGGAGGGCAAGGATTACAGCAGCGGGGAGGAGGTCGAGTCACCTCCCCATGTCGAGCGCCGATCCAAGGAGAAGAACGACCCAGGGGCCGCTAGACCTCATGTGGGTCCCTTGGGGTCCCGGACACCCAAGCGTACTCGTACGACCACCCCCGAGCCAGCTGAGAAGACGCCCAAGCAGCCCAAGGTCACCACCACCAAGCCCCGGAAGGCCCTGCCAAGGATTAAGGTGGATGTACCCATCGCCTCCACGTAAGTGTCACTTGGACTTGCTTTTCTCCGTTTCTTGGGGGTCGACTGCAGTTTTGGTCGACTCATTTCTTGACTGAATCCTTCAGAGCCGCCGCTTCCACGACCTCGATGGACATCGATCGGGGTCAAGATGACGAGGAGATCGCGGATGCCGAGACATCTCGTGCAGGTATGGCCTCTATGAGACTTGTCTTATCCTTCTTCTCTTTCGCGGGTGATGGCCGACTGACTTGGTTCCCTGCTTGACCTGAAGCGCCACGCCTCGTCATAGAGCTGCCGGACGACGACGAAGATGAGGAGCAGTTGGGAGAGGACCGCCAGCGCACAAGGAAGAAGGGCCGGAAGGCGCCTTCTGGCTCGGAGGCCCAGCGACAGGAGGACGCGGCCCGAGCCGCGGTCTCTTTCGCCGTCCCTGTGTCAACCGTGCACGCTGCGGACCCATCGTCTGCGCCGAGCGTCGACCCAGCGCCCGCCCCGGTTGTCGACCCAGCGTCCACTCCGGCCGTCGACTTAGCGCCGGTTCGCGCCGCCGATCCAGCGCCTGCGCCCGCGGCCGGCTCGATGCCCGTTGCTTCGTCTGTCCTCTTCTCCACCTACCGTCTCCCGGAGGACCCTGTGGGGGCGGCACAAGAGGCCGTTCGCCAGGCGGAGGTGATGATGGGGCGGACGAAGGCGGCGTATGAGGCCAGCATGACGGCTTACGACGCCAGCTCTGCTCTTCGGGCCAACGTCTAGGTACGTTGTCTTTGTTGGAGTAGTTTTTGACTTTGAGAGAAATCTGCTTGTTTTGTTTTGTGAGGTATCACACCCATTGGGTGTTCTTCTTTTCCTGTCTTCTTTGAGCTCGCGCCGGGCTGGCCTCGGCCGAGTGAAACCAGTGGGGGCACGCTCAGTGCACCCACTGGGTGTAGTCCCCGAGACCGTGGTCGACTGCTGGCGGTCGGCCATGGTCTTACTATAGAACTTCCTTGCTGTTGGTTGTTTTTTTGTTTTTTTGCTCGCGCCGGACTGATCTTGGCCGAGTTAAACCAGTGGGGGCACGCTCAGTGCACCCACTGGGTGTAGTCCCCGAGGCTGCGGTTGAGAGATCTGACTCGACTGTAGTCTTAGAATCTTGCTTTGTTGTGTTGATGCAGAAATCTTGCGAGTTCGGGGCCAAGTTTGCAGATCTTGAGCAGAAGCAAATCCAGCTTAATCTTGACTTGCAGTTGGCTCGGGACCATCTGCAGAAGACGCAAGACGATGCGGCTGGTAACTTACTTCTGTCTTCTGTCGACTGACTTTTTGCTAGAGTGTTCCTTCATGTTCATCCGTCCAGTGGCGGCTTTGGTAGGTCAACTAAGGGCAGCTTTGGAGCAAAAGGATCTTGACCTGGCGGCGGCGCAGCAGGCGGCTCAGGAGAAGTCGGAGCTGGCGGCAAAGAAGCTGGCTTCCGTGGGTGCGCTCGAGGCGGAGATTATCCGACTGAGGGGCTCACTCGACGCGGCCAACCAGGAGGTGACTCAGCTGAAGAAGTCCAAGGCTGACTTGAACGACAAGTACGAGGCTCTCTTTCGGAAGAGGCTCGATCTTGAGGCGTATCTGGGTGACATCACCAAAAAATGGTACCTCGTGCTCGAAGGTATGCCTCCTTTGGCTTGGTAAAAATTGGATCGGTCGACCCACATCTTATCTTTTGACTCGACTTGCTGTTCTTGGTGCAGAGTTCTGTCGCAACTTCGAAGAGGAGACTGGACGGGTCGAGCCTGGCTTGGACCCCACCAATTCCATCGTGAAGGACGAGGTTTCCATGAACATACTGAGGCTGGAGTCCCACCTTACTGCAGCCACTGATTACCTGGGACGACTGAAGGCAGTGATGGCCCGAATCGACGCTGCGCTCTGGAGGGGGACCGTGTAGGAGAACGACCTCGAGTCCTTGATGACTCGACTCAACGAGATCCCCGACCGAGTGCAGGAATGGAAGAAGTCGGCCGCCCGTGGAGGGCATACGTGGCATTGTCTTTGGTCCGTGTGCACTGCAGGGAGGTGAAGGAGAGGAAGCTTGCTGCGCTGAAGGTCGCGAACACGAAGGAGCTCCAATTCTAGTCGTTCATGGAGACTTTCTTGGAGGCCGCCACTCGTATCGCCGATGGGATTGATCTGGACGAATTTGTTGCGCCCGCAAGCCCGCCTCCTCCCGAGCCATGACTTTGATACAATAATCTTATTTGCCGCGGAATGCCACGTGGATTAGTACTCGTTAAACTCTGGTGGGTCTGTGGCCCATGTACTCTTGCCCGATCTTTGCAGGGCTTTTATTTGATTTTGATCCTTTGGTTCGTCGCTCTTTTTCTGATCGCCTGAATCTTTGAGTCAACGTTTTCGGCTAAGTTCTCCCCCGAGTGAGAGGATCGCTCTTCACTCGGAGTAGAATGTTTATAACTTAGGCGATTGCAAGCTACGTTGTACTTGTGGCGGAGTTCGGAGGACCGAGCCGCTTTGTACTTGTGGTGTAGCTCGGAGGATCGCAGCTAAGCCCCCGAGTGAGAGGGTTGCTCTTCACTCGGAGTAGATAGTTGTAACTTAGGCGAGTCACGGGGTCGCAGCTAAGCCCCCGAAGGGAAGCTCTTCACTCGGAGTAGAATGTTTATAACTTAGGCGATTCCAAGCTA
>LR738710.1:16598693-16661889 GCA_902687465.1 Secale cereale | reverse complement strand
GTAGCTCGGAGGACCGCAGCTAAGCCCCCGAGTGAGAGGGTTGCTCTTCACTCGGAGTAGAATGTTTATAACTTAGGCGATTCCAAGCTACGTTGTACTTGTGGCGGAGTTCGGAGGACCGAGCCGCTTCGTACTTGTGGCGTAGCTCGGAGGACCGCAGCTAAGCCCCCGAGTGAGAGGGTCGCTCTTCACTCGGAGTAGAATGTTTATAACTTAGGCGATTCCGAGCTACGTTGTACTTGTGGCGGAGTTCGGAGGACCGAGCCGCTTTGTACTTGTGACGTAGCTTGGAGGATCGCAGCTAAGCACCCACTAGGGGATTTAGAAGACACCAATCGTTAGGGGATCATTGCTATCTTGTCTTTAAAACGAACTGGGAAATCTTTATTACAGCTCGACCATCGAGCGTTTCAAGTGTAAAAGCGGCGGAGCAGGTCCGCATTCCACGAATGGGGTTCATCTTTCTTCTGGGCTACATTGTAGAGGTGGTACGCTCCGTTGCGCAGTACTTTGGTGATGATGAACGGCCCTTCCCAGGCCGGGGCGAGCTTGTGTGGGCGCTTCTGATGCACCAGCAGGACCAGGTCTCCTTCTTGGAATGCTCGGCTTCTTACGTTGCGAGCATGGAATCGACGCAGGTCCTGTTGATAGATGGTCGACCGGATCAGGGCCATCTCTCTTTCTTCTTCCAGAAGGTCGACTGCATCTTGAGGAGCTTGCTCTGCCTCGGCTTCGGAGAAGAGTTCTACTCTGGGGGCATTGTGTAACAAGTCGCTCGGCAGCACAGCTTCGGCTCCATAGACCAAGAAGAAAGGGGTACGGCCAGTCGACTGATTCGGTGTCGTCCTCAGACCCCATAGGACAGAGGGCAGCTCAGTTACCCAAGCTCCGGCGGCATGCTTAAGGTCACGCATGAGCCGTGGCTTTAGGCCTTGGAGAATCAAACCATTTGCTCTTTCCGCCTGTCCATTCGACTGCGGATGCGCCATGGAGGCGTAGTCGACTCGTGTTCCTTGGGAAGTACAGAAAGCTCTAAATTCATCCGAGTCGAAGTTGGAGCCGTTGTCTGTGATGATGCTGTGGGGGACCCCATATCTGAATATGAGCTCTTTGATGAAGCTGATGGCGGTGCCCGACTCGAGGTTCTTGATGGGTTTGGCCTCGATCCACTTGGTGAACTTGTCGACTGGCACCAGAAGGTGGGTGAATCCGCTCCTGCCTGTCCTGAAGGGGCCAACCATATCTAAGCCCCAAACAGCGAAGGGCCAGACTAGTGGGATGGTTTTCAGGGCGGATGCTGGCTTGTGTGACATGTTGGAGTAGAACTGGCAACCTGCGCATTTATCCACAATATCCTTGGCCATCTCGTTGGCGCGGGGCCAGTAAAACCCGGCCCGGTATGCTTTGGCCACGATAGTCCGAGAAGAGGCGTGGTGGCCGCAAGTCCCCGAGTGGATTTCATCCAAGATCAGTCGACCTTCCTCTGGATCGATGCAGCGCTGGGCGACTCCAGTGACGCTTTCTCTGTAGAGCTGACCTTGAATGACTGTGAACGCTTTGGATCGGCGGACGATCTGGCGCGCTTCTTCTTCATCTTCTGGGAGTTCTTGTCTGAGCAGATATGATATATATGGCACAGTCCAATCAGGTGTGATCACTAGGACTTCCATGATCAAGTCGACCACGGCAGGCACTTCGACCTCAGTCGGATCTGTCGCGCTGACTGGCTACGGGGGCTCTTCCGTGAAGGGGTCTTCCTTGACAGAGGGAGTGTGCAGATGTTCCAGGAACACATTCTTGGGTATGGATCTCCGAGTCGACCCAATCTTTGCGAGATTGTCGGCTAGCTGATTCTTTGCCCTGGGCACATGATGGAGCTCTAAGCCTTCGAATTTCTTTTCGAGTTTCCGCACCGCACTGCAATAATTGGTCATTGCCGGGCTCCTGACGTCCCATTCTTTCATTACTTGGTTCACCACTAGGTCGGAATCGCCATAGACCATCAGGCGACGAACGCCGAGTGAGATGGCCATACGCAACCCATACAGAAGTGCTTTGTATTTAGCCTCGTTGTTTGATGAATCTAAATGGATCTGAAGGACGTACCTGAGCTTGTCGCCCCTGGGAGAGATCATGACCACGCCTGCACCGGATTTGTTCAGCATCTTGGACCCATCGAAGAACATAGTCCAATGGTCCGTCTGGACTTGAGTCGGAAGCTCTTGTTCTATCCACTCAGCCACAAAATCCGCTATGGCCTGAGACTTGATGGCTTTCTTCGCTTCAAACTTGATATCTAATGGAAGAAGTTCAATCGCCCATTTTGCCACTCGACCAGTTGCATCTCGGTTGTTTAGTATCTCTGATAATGGGGCGTCGCTGACGACTGAGATTGAATGATCCGAGAAATAATGGGTAACCTTTTTTGCAGTCAAGTAAATCCCGTACACAAGCTTTTGGTAATGTGGATACCTTTGCTTGGAGGGAGTCAAAACTTCGGATATGTAATAGATCGGGCGTTGGACCTTGTATGCCTTGCCCTCTTCTTCCCGCTCGACCGTGAGTACAGTACTGATGACTTGTCCGGTGGCAGCAATATACAGCAGAAGAGGCTCTCCGCTGACTGGGGCAGCGAGCACCGGCTGGGTGGACAGCAGGGCTTTGAGCTCTTCAAACGCTGCTTCGGCTTCGGGATTCCACTCGAACTTGTCGGATTTCTTCATGAGTCGGTAGAGAGGCAGTGCCTTCTCCCCGAGTCGAGAGATGAATCGACTCAGTGCGGCCAAGCAACCAGTAAGCTTCTGGACGTTGTGAATGCGCTCGGGGCGTTTCATTCGGAGGATGGTGCTGACCTTCTCTGGGTTGGCGTCGATTCCCCGTTCGGAAACGAGAAAACCGAGCAACTTGCCACCAGGAACTCCAAATGTACACTTCGACGGGTTGAGCTTGATATCGTAGCTTCTGAGGTTCGCGAATGTCTCAGCAAGGTCAGTCAGCAGGTCGGAACCTTTCCGTGACTTGACCACGATGTCATCCATGTATGCCTCGACGTTCCGACTGATTTGCTTTATTAAGCACTTCTGGATCATGCGCATGAAGGTGGCGCCGGCGTTTTTGAGGCCGAAAGGCATGGTGACATAACAAAAACACCTGAACGGGGTGATGAAAGCTATCTTTATCTCATCGGGCCCATACAGACGGATCTGATGGTACCCGGAATACGCGTCCAGAAAGGACAAACGCTCACATCCCGCAGTCGAGTCGACTATCTGATCGATGCGGGGAAGAGGAAAATGATCTTTCGGGCAGGCCCGATTGATGTGCTTGAAATTGATGCACATGCGGAGAGACTTGTCCTTCTTGGGGACCATGACGACGTTGGCGAGCCACTCGGAGTGGTATATCTCGCGGATAAACTCTGCTGCTAGGAGTCGAGCCACTTCTTCGCCAATCGCCTTTCGCTTCTCCGCAGCGGATCGACGGAGATGTTCCTTCATAGGTTTCACCTTCGGGTCGACTCGCAAATGATGCTCAGCCAGCCCCCTGGGCACACCCGGCATGTCTGTTGGTTTCCATGCAAAGATGTCCCAGTTCTCACGGAGGAACTGGATGAGCGCTTCTTCCTATTTGCTGTCGAGTGTGGTGGAGATGTGGGTCGGCGCTGCATTGGGGTCAGTGGGGTGGATGTGCACAGGTTTTGTGTCTCCTGCCGAATGAAAAGCTGACTCGGAAGCCGGCTTCTTCGCCCGTAGCAGGTCGCACGGATCCACTTGCTTTTGGTACTTCTCCATCTCTACTGCTGCCATTTGCTCGTCGGCGATCTTCGAGCCTTTCTGGAAGCATTCTTCCGCTTTCTGCCGGTTCCCAGTGATGGTTATGACGCCGTTGGGCCCCGGCATCTTCAGCTTGAGGTAGACGTAACATGGTCGAGCCATGAACCTGGCGTAGGCGGGCCTACCCAGGATGGCGTGTTAGGCGCTGTTGAAGTCCACCACTTCGAACGTCAGCTTCTCCTTTTGGTAGTTCTTGGACTCACCAAAGACGACGTCTAGTGAGATCTGGCCAAGCGAGTCGGCTTTCTTCCCGGGGATTACCCCGTGGAACCTCATGTTACTTTCCCTTAGCTTGGACATCAGAATGCCCATATCCCGGAGGGTTGCCGCATACAGGATATTCAAGCCACTCCCTCCATCCATCAGAACTCTGGTCAGGCGCGTGCCTTCGATTACTCAGTCGACCACCAACGCGTGCCGCCCAGGGGTGGCGATGTGCGCTGGATGATCGGACTGGTCAAATGTGATGGGGGTCTTTGACCATTTCAGGAATGTGGGGGTCGCCGGAGCAACCATGTTTACTTCTCTGTTGATGATTTTCAGTCGACTTTTGCTCTCGACGTCTGCGAAAATCACCAAGGTGGAGTTGATGTGGGGGTATCCTCCGTCCCCTTCCTTGTCTTCGGACTCTTCTGATTCCTTCTCCTTCTCAGTCGACTGATCCTTCTGGAAACTCTGGATCAAGAGTCGACACTGTCGAGTGGTGTGCTTTGGATACACCAAGTTCCCCTCTTCATCTTTCTTTGTGTGTATGGGACATGGCTGGTCGAGCATATCATCTCCAGCCCGACCCTTTCCTTTCTTGGAGGCCCAGGAGCCTTTGGGCTTCCTTTTGCCCTTCCCTTGATTAACCACCGCAGCCTCTCCCTAAGCGGCTGGGTCAGCCTTATGCTTGTTCTTTCGATTGTGATTCTGGTCGTCCTGCCCAACTGGTTTCTTGCCGCTACGGAGCCGATCGGCCTCTTCGGCGTTGGCGTACCGACTGGCAATCTCCATCATCCGCGACAGGGACATGTCGCCTGTTCGGCCAAACTTCAGATTCAACTCTCGATTGTGCACGCCTTCCTTGAAAGCGCACACCGCCTGGTGCTCGGAAACGTTTTCCACTGTGTGATACAAACTGGTCCACCGCTGAATGTAGTCCCTCAAAGTTTCAGTCGACTTCTGCGTGCAGCGCTGAAGCTCCGCGAGTCCAGCAGGTCGCTTGCAGGTGCCTTCGAAGGTCCGAACGAAAACGCGAGCGAGTTCTTCCCAACTTTATATGCTCCTGGGGGCTAACTGGTTGAGCCACGCCCGAGCGGAGCCTCCCAACATCAAGGGGAGGTGTTTCATGGCCACATCATTGTTGCCGCCTCCGATCTGCACGGCCACTCGGTAGTCCTCCAGCCAAGTGTCGGGCTTCGACTCACCGGTGAACTTGCTTACTCCTGCCGCCAGCCTGAAGTTCGGGGGGATCTCTGCGGCCCTGATCACGCTGCAGAAGCATTCGGGCCCGGAGGCCGGCGCTCGGTTGCCGCTGGGTTGGTCTCTGCCTCGCTCGTCCCTGGATGCCCGGTTACGGTCGACCCGGCCCTGCACTAGGATGGACCTCGCATCGAAACCTGGCCGCCGGGGATATGGGGGAATCATACGCTCGTCATCTCGCAGGCGCCTGCCCACATGCCGCTGGGGCGAGTGTGACCCACTCCCCGGAGGAGGGGTAGGCGCTCGACGGCGGTCGTAGCGTCCGTGTCGCCGGTCGAGTGGATCGTTGTTCCGACCCAGGTGCCGGTCATGCCGCGGACCACGTTCCTCGCGCCTCGGGGGCGATCTTGGACTGTGGGCCGACCATACGGTGTCTGCAGCCACCGATCTACTGTGAATCCTGTTGCGCGACTGAGAGACAGCCGCGTTTTGCTCTTCAGCCGTTCGGAGCAAAGCTCGGATCTGCTGAAGGCCTCTCCCAGCTTCCGACTGGGAGGGTTGAATCGACTCCGCGATACGAGCCGCGGCTTCGAGATTTTGGACTGGTGTGCGGAACACCTGAGTCTCGGGCTGACGCGATTGCCGCGGCCGTCGACTGGACTCAGGAGCCAGTCAGCGGGCCTGTTCGTCGAGTGAACGTTGGATGTTTTCCAGGCGCGCGCGCTCGACCAAGGTGGCCACGCGCGTGGCTTCGAGAGCCAAAGCTTCTGGGGAATCCCCCACGATGGGGGTGAAGAGCGCATCTCCGTTGCGGCGACAAAGCTCAGCTCTTTGCTCGGAGGTGAGGGGCTGAGGGATGTAACCGTCGTTGTCGTGCGCCCGATCGCCACCGCTGCCGCCGTTCTCCCCACGAGGAAAACCTGGCGGGCTGCGGCGCGGATTGACCATGAGGATTTCCGCCGTGGGATCGCTGCTCCCGCACTCGGAAACGGAATCTTCGATCCCGGTCGACTGATCGGCCGGCCCATAAAGATAACCGTCGGGCTCAATGGCCGCGACTTGTGGGGTGGCCGTTTGATGGGCCACCGCATGTTTCACCCACCGCTGGAGCCGTGAATGACCGGATTGCTTACGGCGGTGTCCAGCGGGGATGGCGGGCGATGAGTACCGGGTCGAAGGCTGCAGAAGGAGGACGCCGCCGGCTCCGGCGCGAAAGTGTGTGGCTCCGCGGGTGGGTAGAGCCTCAACGTCGAGAGGGTCTTCCTGGAGCCACGCGGAGTCATCGGCGACGAAGACCAGCGCGCCGAGCCGGATCTCGTGGCCTGATGCCAAAGCGCCGCCTGACACCATGATGAAAGTGGTCGGGGAAGAAATCGCAACTTCACCAAATGTCGCTAAGACGCCTTGCCCCATGGTGGGCGCCAACTATCGTGGTTCTAAGTCTGACAGTAAGGGTAGGGGGTACGAATGGAGAGGCAAGGTCCTAGCTATGGCGAGGTTGTACACAGAGTGTTAGCGAGTTCAGGCCCTTCTCGGAGGAAGTAACAGCCCTACGTCTCGGTGCCCGGAGGCTTGGTCGACTGATGTGTGTATGTGTGTGTTACAGCGGTGCGAACCCTTGTTCTGGAGGAGGGGGTGGCTTATATAGTGTGCCAGGACCCCAGCCATGCTCCACGCTACCAAGGGCTTAAAGGCACATTAAGGCAGGCGTTACTGATAGCGCCTGCAGTAAAGGATAATTAAGATATTTACTACAGAGAGTAAATATAAGACCGTTGCTATTCCGACGGACACTTGGTCTTCGAAGGTCGAGTGCTTGGTCCGGTCGAGTGGAATTGAGTCGTCCTGCGTACATGGGTCAGTCGAGTGAAGCTTCTCTTTGGACCATCTCAGTCGACTGTCTCCACTGCCATGGGTCTTGTCTTTTGATCTTCTAGGGTAGTGACCTTGGGTGGGGTACTTTGGTCAGGCCTATGACCCTACCCTAGGTCTGTAACCTCGTCACTGGTCTATCTTTTATCATATTGTTTTCAGATCTATAAAATCAAAAACAGAAAAATACCTTGCTGCAATTTATTTACCTTAAATTTATTTTGCACTTTTACTTATCTTTTATATCTATCATTATCAAATCTCATCCTTGTAAGTAACCGTAAAGGGATTGACAACCCATTTATCACGTTGGGTACAAATATTTGTTTGTTTGTGTAGGTGCAATTATTGGAGACTTGTGTGTTCCTCCAACTAGATTGATACCTTGGTTCTCAACCGAGGGAAATACTTATCTCTATTTTTCTGCATCACCTTTCCTCTTCAAGGAAAAAACCAACACAAGATCAAGTAGTGGCAGGAAGAATTTCTGGCGCTATTGCCGGGGAGGATCTACATCAAGCCTACCAAATACCTATCATAAACTCTCATCTGTTGCATTTACTTTATTTGCCAACCTCCTCTCGTTTTCCTCTCCTCCACTACTAAAACATTTTCAGAATAATACAAAAATATTCGCCTTTTTATTTGTCTTCTTCCTGTTCATCTTTTTCGTTTGCTTTGTGTGCTAGATTGCTTGCTTTGCCATCATGCCTAGCTCTTCTCTCGTTGCTTGTACCCCGGAAACTGAGGTTCTTAATTTTAAACAAAGTAGCGGAGAGAATTTAAAAGATGCTTGGTATAGAATTTGCGATGCTCAAAATAGATCTACTCGTAAGAAATCTACTACCATTTTACTTTGTAATTTTTATGTGGGTATTACTACTTGGTATAGATCTGTGCTAGAAAGTATTACCGGGGGTAATATCTTGAGTAGTCACCCTATGGATGCTTTTAGTGCAATGGGAAATTTGGTGGGATTGGCATCTATTGTGATTAATGAAACGACGCTAACTTTGGAACATGTGATGCAAATGCTATATATTATTGGGAATAAAGTTTCTACCATCGAACATATTGAAAATTTGGATAAAAAGATACATAATCATATTACTCAATTTGGATCAAAGATAGGAATTAATTTTAAAACCATAAAGGAGAAAGAGCCTATAATTAATGAAAGGGGGAACAAAGTCCCGCTAGAATCGATAAGTTGGAAGAGATTATTAACGATTTGGGTTCCACTTTTTCTTCTGTCAAAACTACCCCAAAATTTCCTCCTAATAAAACTACTAATTTTATTTATGTTCATAGAAATAATTGTGGATCATCAAGTAAAGGAAACGAAGATCTCAAGATGGTAAGTATTTGCCCTAACTTAATCAATATGATTACACTTTCACAAAAGAAGTTCTTGATCTTATACCTAGGAGTGTGATCATTAGTAAACCTAATAAAATCCCTAGGAAGCATGGATATGAAATTGAAGAGATAAATACCAAAGATGACAAAACCTAGATCTATGCAATATGCCTAGCTAGGGCATAAACCGATAGCGCTTGTTGGGAGGCAACCCAATGATTTTTTTTGCTTTTTCTTCTATTTTTCAATAAAAATGCCATTATGCTTCTGTTATTATGGTGGTCATGTGTTTTAATTAGTGTTTGTGCCAAGTAGGACCTTTGGGATGATAAGTACTAATTTTTCATAATTTTAAGAGTTACAAAAGAATGACTAAAATTTGCGTATTTACAAACTGTTATGTTTTTTTCATTGTGTTTGATGCTTGTTTTGATGAATCTATGGACTATATCAGGGGGTATGAGCCATGGTGAACTTGAAATACAATAGATATAATACAAATATAAAAGTAAAGATTGGTTTTATTATACTAATGAATCTCATGAGTTTTTGTTGAGTTTTGTGTTGTGAAGTTTCCAAGTTTTAGGTAAAGTTTTGATGGGCTAAGGAATAAGGAGTGGCAAGAGCCTAAGCTTGGGGACGCCCATGGCACCCCAAGGTGATATTCAAGGAAAACCAAGCATCTAAGCTTTGGGATGCCCCGGATGGCATCCACTCTTTTTTCTATAATCCATCGGTAAGTTACTTGAGGCTATATTTTTATTCACTACATGATATGTGTTTTGCTTGGAGCACCTGGTATTATATGAGTCTTTGTTTTATTTGGTTTTTGGTTTGCCACAATCAACCTTGCTGTACACACCTTTTGAGAGGGACACACATTAATCGTGAATTTATTAGAATACTCTTTGTACTTCATTTATATCTTTTGAGCTAGGCAGTTGCTCTAGTGCTTCACTTATATCTCTTAGAGCACGGTCATGGTGTTATTCTAAAGAAATTGATGAACTCCATGCTTCATGATACGTCTCCAACGTATCTACTTTTCCAAACACTTTTGCCCTTGTTTTGGACTCTAACTTGCATGATTTGAATGGAACTAACCCGGACTGACGTTGTTTTCAGCAGAACTGCCATGGTGTTGTTTTTGTGCAGAAATAAAAAGTTCTCGGAATCGCCTAAAAATCAATGGAGAATTATTTCGGAAAATATAAAAAATATATGCAAGAAGATCCAGACCAGGGGGCCCACACCCTGTCCACGAGGGTGGGTGGCGCGCCCCCTGCCTCGTGGGCCCCCTGGTGCTCCACCGACGTATCCCCAGATCCTATAAGTTCACTTTCGGGGAGAAAAAAATCAGAGAGAAAGAATTATCGCGTTTCACGAGACGGTGCCGCCGCCAAGCCCTAATCTCTCTCGGGAGGGCTGATCTGGAGTCCGTTCGGGGCTCCGGAGAGTGGAGATCGTCGCCATCGTCATCATCAACCTTCCCCCATCACCAATTCCATGATGCTCACCACCGTGCGTGAGTAATTCCATCGTAGGCTTGCTGGACGGTGATGGGTTGAATGGGATCTATCATGTAATCGAGTTAGTTTCGTTAGGGTTTGATCCCTAGTATCCATTATGTTCTGAGATTGATGTTGCTATGACTTTGCTATGCTTAATGCTTGTCACTAGGGCCCGAGTGCCATGATTTCATATCTGAACCTATCATGTTTTCATGAATATATTTGTGTTCTTGATCCTATCTTGCAAGTCTATAGTCACCTACTATGTGTTATGATTCGGCAACCCCGAAGTGACAATAATCGGGACCACTCCCGGTGATGGCCATAGTTTAAGGAGTTCATGTATTCACTATGTGTTAATGCTTTGGTCCGGTACTCTATTAAAAGGAGGCCTTAATATCCCTTAGTTTCCAATAGGACCCCGCTGCCACGGAGAAAAACGATGCCATGCAAGTTCTTTTCCATAAGCACGTATGACTATATTCGGAATACATGCCTACATTGCATTGATGAACTGGAGCTAGTTCTGTGTCACCCTAGGTTATAACTTCTACATGATGAATTGCATCCGACATAATTTCCCATCACTGATCCAATGCCTACGAGTTTTTCCTATATTGCTTGTTGCTTATTTTCTTTTCCGTTGCTACTATTAGAAAAACTAAAAAACACTAACATTACTTTTATTGCTGCTACCGCCACTATCATATTACTTTGGTACTAAACTATCTTGCTGCAGATACTAAGTTTCCAGGTGTGGTTGAATTGTCAACCCAGCTGCTAATACGTAAGAGTATTCTTTGGCTCCCCTTGTGTCGAATCAATAAATTTGGGTTGAATACTTTACCCTCGAAAACTGTTGCGATCCCCTACACTTGTGGGTTATCAAGACTATTTTCTGCCGCCATTGCCGGGGAGCATAGCTCTATTCTTTAAGTCACTTGGGATTTGTATCTGCTGATCACTATGAAGAATTTGAAGGACTCATAAACCAAGATCTTACCCTCAACTATGAGGGGATGTAAGGAACTGCCATCTAGCTCTGCACTTGATTCTCCTTCTGTTATGAGTAAACTCGTGACACCTACTCCTGCTATTCAATCTGATATGTCGTATGTTCTTGATGATGCCACTTCTGCTATGTATGATGAAACTACTTCTATGCCTGATACTATGCCACTAGGTGAATTTCTAGATGAACAAATTGCTAAGGTTAGGGAGAATGCAAATGTTGAAATTGATGATATTTATGAAAGTGATGATGAAGCTTCTCCCAATAGATATGAATTGCCTATTATTCCTGAGGGTTATGTTCTGGATGAAGAAACTGCTAGAGACTTTCTTGCTTGCAACGGTAGATATGATCTTAAGAAATTATTAGCTAAGCTAGAAGAAAAGTCCTTGAATGCTAGAATGAAACATGACCCTGCTTTCGCTACTTCACCTATCTGTGTTACTGATAAGGATTATGAATTCTCTGTTGATCCTGAGATAATTACTTTGGTTGAATCTGATCCTTTCCATGGCTACGAGTCTGAAACTGTTGTGGCACTTCTTACTAAGTTGAATGATATAGCAACCATGTTCACCAATGATGAAAAGATTCGTTACTACTATATCCTTAAGCTATTTCCGTTCTCGTTAAAGGGTGATGCTAAGACTTGGTTTAATTCCATTGATCCTGGTTGTGTGCGTAGTCCCCAGGATATGATGTATTACTTCTCTGCTAAATATTTTCCCGCTCATAAGAAACAAGCTGCCTTACGGGAAATATATAAATTTGTGAGAATTGAAGAAGAGAGTCTCCCACAAGTTTGGGGGAGGCTTCTCCAGTTACTTAATGCTTTGCTTGATCATCCTCTTGAGATGCATGATATACTTGATGTCTTTTATAATGGACTAACCGATGCTTCCAGAGACCACCTGGATACTTGTGCTGGTTGTGTTTTCAGGGAAAGAACAGTTGAACAAGTTGAATTACTATTGAATAATATGCTCGCCAATGAAAATAATTGGACACTTCCTGAACCAGCCCCTAAGCCAACTCCGAAGAAACGACGTGTTCTATTTATCAGTCCTGAAGATATGCAAGAGGCAAAGAAATCTATGAAAGAAAAAGGTATTAAAGCTGAAGATGTTAAGAATTTACCGCCTATTGAAGAAATACATGGTCTTGATAACCCGACACAGGTAGTAAAGGTAAATTCTCTTTATAGATTTGATGAAGGTGATATTCCTCGTTATAAGTCTGCTAGCCAATGCTTAGATGAGTTTGACAATTTTATTGTGAAACAAGAAAACTTCAATGCTTATGTTGGTAGACAATTGCAACACAATGCTTATATGATTAAATGCTTGAGTGATTATCTGTCTAGAGCTAAAGGTGAACTGAAACTTATTAGTATACATGCTTCTATGGTCACCACTCAAGTAGAACAACTACTTAAGGCTCAGAATGATTTTCTCAATGAATTAAATAGTAAGAACAATGACTATGTTGTTAGAGTTGCAACTAGAGGATGTAAAATGACTTAGGAACCTCTGTATCCTGAGGGCCACCATAAGAGAATTGAGCAAGATTCTCAAAGAGCTACTTTAGATGCACCTAGTTCTTCTAAGAAGAAGAAAAATAAAAATGATATGACTTTGCATGCTTCTAGTGAACATGTAGCTGACACACCAGAGAATCCCAATGATATATCTGTTTCTGATGCTGAGACACAATCTGGTAATGAACATGAACCTAGTGATAATATTAATGATGATGTTCATGATGATGCTCAACCTAGCAATGATAATGATGTAGAGATTGAACCTGTTGTTGATTTTGATAACCCACAAACAAAGAATCAATGTTATGATAAGAGAGACTTTGTTGCTAGGAAGAACGGTAGGGAAATATAACCATGGGTTTAGAAACCCATGCCTTTTCCTCTGAAACCATCCAAGAAAAAGGATGATGAGGATTTTGAGCGCTTCGCTGAAATGATTAGACCTATCTTTTTGCGTATGCGTTTGACTGATGTGCTTAAAACAAATCCTTATGCTAAGTATATGAAAGATATTATTACCAACAAAAGAAAGATACATGAAGTACAAATCTCCACCATGCTTGCCAATTACACTTTTAAGGGTGGAATGCCTAAGAAATTAGGAGATCCAGGAGTACCTACTATAGCTTGCTCCATTAAGAAAAACTATGTTAAAACTACTTTGTGTGATCTTGGAGCCGGTGTTAGTGTTATGCCTCTCTCTTTATATCATAGACTTGACTTGAGTAAGTTGACACCTACTGAAATATCTTTGCAAATGGCTGATAAATCAACTGCTATACCTGTCGGTATTTGTGAGGATGTGCCTGTTGTAGTTGCAAATGTTACTATTCTAACGGACTTTGTTATACTTGATATTCCCGAGGACGATAGTATGCCTATTATTCTCGAAAGACCCTTTTTGAATACTGCAGGGGCTGTTATTGATTGCAACAAAGGCAATGTCACTATCCATGTCAATGGTAATGAGCATACGATACACTTACCGAGGTAACAACCTCAGGTCCACAATATCAATTATATTGGAAAAATTTCAACTATTACTATTGGAGGTTTTGAATTTCCTCTTCCTAGAAGACATATGACATTCTTATTGTTGGGGACATACATATCCCCATTGAGGTAACCTAGTGTTATTTGAAAATTCTCCGGTTTCATGTTACTCGGAAAGAGTTTATTAACAAGACCCGATCAACCTTGTTAATGGATTCCTTTTGATGAGCATGGGATAGGTGAATCAAGATAGCACAACCTTCTGTACCCTCTTTTTAGTTTCTGTTAATTAGGATAAATAAAGCAAAAACAATATTTTCTGTCTGTTTCCAGACTTACCCGTGCAATAAAAAAATATCCCGAAAATAAAAGTTCTCCAAATGCCATGAAAATGAAATATGATTTTTTCTAGAATATTTGAGGAAATATGGCACACAACACACAGCTAGGGGAGCCAGCACCTTGCCATGAGGGTCCAGGGCGCACCCCCCTGCCCAGGGCGCGCCCCCTACCTCGTGTCCCCTCCACTTATTTTCCTGCACCCATGCTCTTCTTCTTCCTCCCAAAAAAATCACCAACCAGCTCAAACCCGAGTCCTAGCTCATCTTGCTGCCATTTTCGATCTCCTTGCTCAAAGCACCATCCACCAAACTGTTTGGGGAGATTGTTCCTTGGTATGTGACTCCTCCATTGGTCAAATTAGTTTTTGTTCTAGTGCTCTATTTATTGCAATTTTTTTCTGCTATGGTGGCCTTGTTCTTGAGCTTGCATGTCAAATTTTCTTGGTCCCAAGTAGTTCTAATGCATGATATAGTCTATAGGCACTTATAGGAGTTGTTGCTATCAATCTTGTTGCGTTTGTTTAACTTTTATTTTGAGTTACTAAAAATTTCAGAAATTTTCAGAAAATGAAAATGATAAAGAGATTGTTGAGGGGCTCCTCCAGCAAGAGCTCAGAGGAGAAGAAGAAAGAAGAAAATAAGAAGCCCAAATATAATCTTCCTCGCATGGCAGAAGTTCGACCGTGTGAATGGCCTTGTAATGATTTCATGATGTCCACCGTGATTTACGAAGACTTTTATTGGTTGGAAAATAATGCAGGCCTCACCGACTTCCTCCACGACCAGAAAGAACAGTATCTCTTACTCACCAATATGTTCACGCAAAGTTTTCATTTTCATGCTAAGAAAACACCACCTACGGTGGAGTTTCGTTTATATGATGTGATTAAGGAGATATCACTCTTAGATTTTTGTGAAATATGCAAAGTACCCTTTGGAGGTAGACTTGATGAACCACGTCGTGAAGACGTTGAAGGGTTTATTGACATGATAGCTCTAGGGGAAACTAGACAAGTTTCAGGGGCAAGAATCACTAGTATACACTTCCCTATTCTGCGTTACTTTGCTTTATTTGCTAGCAGATGTCTAATTGGTCGTGGGAATAGTGGGAATCTTAGTGCCCCTGACATTGTCATTTTAAGCCATGCTTTGTTTCAAGACACAACTTTTAGCTTGGGTGCCGTCGTAGCCAAACGACTGAGTCTGAACCGCTCAAAGGGGCCCGTCTTGGGAGGCATCTTTGCTTCTCACCTTGCTGAACATTTTAGAATACCTATTAGGCATCATGAGAAGGAAGAAAAATTGCTTGCCCTGTTTATCTAGACTACAAGAGCATGGTAGCTCATGACTTTATTGTTAAAGACAAGAATAGCTTAATTATAAATTAAGGTTTGATGAAATATATTGTGAAATTGTTATCTTGCCTGCACCATCTTTGTTTGATCTGTCCACAAGCGTATACCTCATCACATCATATACCTTCTACAAGTACCAAGGCCAGGCACAAGCTTCAGAGCCTGAGCCTGAGCCACCACTTGATCCTTACCGTCAGTCTATTTATGGGTGGGAGCTAGATGAGCTCGCCAACTGCTACTTCTCGAGCTTGCGTTGTATTCCCTCGAAGAGGAAAGGGAGATGCAGCACAGTAGCGTAAGTATTTCCCTCAGTTTTTGAGAACCAAGGTATCAATCCAGTAGAAGACCACGCGCGAGTCCCTCGCACCTGCACAAACAACTAAGAACTTCGCAGCCAACGCGATAAGGGGTTGTCAATCCCTTTACGGTCACTTACAAAAGTGAGATATGATAGAGATGATAGTTTATATTTTTGGTATTTTTAGTTTATAAGAACAGCAAATAAAAGCAATAAAAGTAAAGTAGATGTAGATTGATATGTTGAGAATAGACCGGGGGGCCATAGTGTTCTCTAGTGGCTTCTCTCATGATAGCGATATTCTACGGCGGGTAAACAAATTATTGTCAAGCAATTGAAAGAAAAGCGAATAATTACGAGACTATCTAGGCATGATCATTGTATATAGGCATCACGTCCGAGACAAGTAGACCGACTCCTGCCTGCATCTACTACTATTACTCCACACATCGACCGCTATCCAGCATGCATCTAGTGTATTGAGTTCAAAAGAACATATTAACGCCTTAAGCAAGATGACATGATGTAGAGGGATAAAATCAAGCAATATGATATAAACCCATCTTTTTATCCTCGATGGCAACAATACAATACGTGCCTTGCTGCCCCTACTATCACTGGGAAAGGACACCGCAAGATTGAACCCAAAGCCAAGCACTTCTCCCATTGCAAGAACTATAGATCTAGTAGGCCAAACCAAACCAATAATTCGAAGAGACTTGCAAGGATATTATGAGCACACATAAAAAGTTCAGAGAAGAACCAAATATCTTTCATAGATAACCTTGATCATAAACTCACAATTCATCGGATCTCGACAAACACACCACAAAAAGAGATTACATCGAATAGATCTCCTCGAAGACCGAGGAGAACTTTGTATTGAGATCCAGAGAGAGAGAAGAAGTCATTTAGATACTAGCTATGGACCCGAAGGTCTGTGGTAAACTACTCACAACTCATGGTGAGGGCGATGATGATGATGATGATGAAGGCCTCCATGATGGATCCCCCTCCGGTGGAGCTGTGGAACAGGCTCCAAGATGGGATCTCCACGGGAACAGAAGGTACGACGATGGAATTAGGGTTTTCTCTCGGTTCACGGAGTTTCTGGGGTACGTAGACTTATATAGGAAGAAGGAGGGCACCGGGGGACGCTCGAGGGGGGCACGAGGTAGGGGGGCGCGCCTTGGGAAGGGGGGCGCGCCCCCACCCTCGTGGGCTAGCCCTCTGTCCCTTGACGTGGTTCTCAAGCTCCGTGTCCGTGATTTTCTCCAAAAATATCTCTCGCGAAGGTTTCATTCCGTTTGGACTCCGTTTGATATTCTTTTTCTGCAAAACCCTGAAACAGGCAAAAAATAGCAATATGGACTGGGCCTTTGGGTTAGTATGTTAGTCCCAAAAATGATATAAAAGTGAATGATAAAGCCCATTATACATCCAAGACTTCATAAATAATAGCATGGAACAATCAAAAATTATGGATACATTGGAGACGTATCACAAGGGGTCATCATCTTTGCAGAGAGGACCTTTGTTTTATCATATTTTTCAATTTCAACTATTCATCTCCTTCCCCTATTTTTGAGAGAACAAAACTTTGGCGGGCGACGTAGTGACCCAGTCCGGCAATCGTCTGCATCGAAGCCACCCGTGCTTCATGATCGCGGTGGAGACTGCTACTTCTCGAGCTTGCATTGTATTCCCTCGAAGAGGAAAGGGTGATGCAGCACAGTAGCGTAAGTATTTCCATCAGTTTTTTAGAACCAAGGTATCAGTCCAGTAGAAGACCACGCGCGAGTCCCTCACGCCTGCATAAACAAATAAGAACTTTGCAGCCAACGTGATAAGGGGTTGTCAATCCCTTTACGGTCACTTACGAAAGTGAGATCTGATACAGATGATAGTTTGATATTTTTACATATAAGAACAGAAAGTAAAAGTGGAAAAGTAAAGTAGATTGTAGATTGATATGTTGAGAATAGACCCAGGGGGGCATAGTTTTCTCTAGTGGCTTCTCTCATGATACCGATTTTCTACGGTGGGTAAACGAATTACTGTCGAGCAATTGATAGAAAAGCAAATAATTATGAGACTGATATCTACTACACAACCTTCTTCTTGTAGACGTTGTTGGGCCTGCAAGTGTAGAGGTTTCTAGGACAGTTGAAAATTTCCCTCAAGTGGATGACCTAGGGTTTATCAATCCGTGGGAGGCGTAGGATGAAGATGGTCTCTCTCAAACAACTCTGCAACCAAATAACAAAGAGTCTCTTGTGTCCCCAACACACCCAATACAATGGTAAATTGTATAGGTGCACTAGTTCGGTGAAGAGATGGTGATACAAGTGCAATATGGATGGTAGATATAGTTTTTTGTAATAAGAAAATATAAAAACAGCAAGGTAGCAAGTGGTAAACGTGAGCATAAACAGTGTTGCAATGATAGGAAACAAGTCCTAGGGTTCATACTTTCACTAGTGCAAGTTCTCTCAATAAGGATAACATAATTGGATCATATTACTAGCCCTCAACATGCAACAAAGAGTCACTCCAAAGTCACTAATAGCGGAGAACAAACGAGGAGATTATGATAGGGTACGAAACCACCTTAATGTTATTCTTTCTGATTGATCTATTCAAGAGTCCGTAGTAACGTTCAATCTATCATAGAGTTCGTACTAGAATAACACCTTAAGACACAAATCAACCAAAACCCTAATGTCACCTAGATACTCCATTGTCACCTCAAGTATCCGTGGGCAAGATATATGATATGCATCACACAATCTCAGAAACATCTATTCAACCAACAAATAGAACTTCAAAGAGTGCCCCAAAGTTTCTACCGAAAAGTCAAGACGAAAACGTGTGCCAACCCCTTTGCATAGATTCCCAAGGTCACGGAACCCGCAAGTTGATCACCAAAACATACATCAAGTAGATCACATGATATCCCATTGTCACCACAGATAAGCACGTCCAAGACATACATCAAGTGTTCTCAGATCCTTAAAGACTCAATCCGATAAGATAACTTCAAAGGGAAAACTCAATCCATTAATAGAGAGTAGAGGGGGAGAAGCATCATAAGATCCAACTATAATAGCAAAGCTCGCGATACATCAAGATCGTGCCATCTCAAGAACACGAGAGAGAGAGAACAAACACATAGCTACTGATACATACCCTCAGCCCCGAGGGTGAACTACTCCCCCCTCGTCATGGAGAGCGCCGGGATGATGAAGATGGCCACCAGAGAGGGATTCCCCCCTCCGGCAGGGTGCCGAAACAGGGTCTAGATTGGTTTTTGGTGGCTATAGAGGCTATCGGCGGCGGAACTCCCGATCTAGGTTACTTTCCGGAGGTTTCAGTATATAAAGGAGGTGTTGGAGTCGGGGACACGTAAAGGGGGGCTACGGGCTGGGGTCCTCTCGTCACCCTCCGGCACTCTGTGGGCTTCTTCTGGTCCAAAAATGATCTCCGTTGATTTTCAGGTCAATTGGGCTCCGTTTGATATTCCTTTTCTGCGAAACCCTAAAACAGGAGAAAACAGAAACTAGCACTGGGCTCTAGGTTAATATGTTAGTCCCAAAAATCACATAAAAGTGTATAATAAAGCCCATAAAACATCCTAGAAGGATAATATAATAGCATGGAACAATAAAAAATTATAGATACGTTGGAGACGTATCAGAGACTATCTAGGCATGATCATTATATATAGGCATCACGTCCGAGACAAGTAGACCGAAACGATTCTGCATCTACTACTATTACTCCACACATCGACCGCTATCCAGCATGCATTTAGAGTATTAAGTTCATAAGAACAGAGTACCGCCTTAAGCAAGATGACATGATGTAGAGGGATAAACTCAAACATAGTGATATAAACCGCATCTTTATATCCTCGATGGCAACAATACAATACGTGCCTTGCTGCCCCTACTGTCACTAGGAAAGGACACCGCAAGACTGAACCCAAAGCGAAGCACTTCTCCCATTGCAAGAACTATAGATCTAGTAGGCCAAACCAAACCAATAATTCGAAGAAACTTGCAAGGATATTATAATCATACATAAAGAGTTCAGAAAAGAACCAAATATTTCTCATAGATAATCTTGATCATAAACCCACAATTCATCGGATCTCGACAAACACACCGCAAAAAGAGATTACATCAAATAGATCTCCGCGAAGAACGAGGAGAACTTGGTATTGAGATCCAAAGAGAGAGAAGAAGCCATCTAGATACTAGCTATGGACCCGAAGGTCTATGGTAAACTACTCACAACTCATGGTGATGCGATGATGATGATGTAGAAGCACTCCGTGATGGATCCCCCATCTGCCGGAGCTCCGGAATAGGCCCCAAGATGGGATCTCACGGGAACAGAAGGTTGCGGCAGTGGAACTAGGATTTTCTCTCTTTTTCTGATGGCTTCGGGGTACGTAGGTATATATAGGAGGAAGGAGGGCACCGGGGGCCAGACGTGGTGCCCACGAGGCAGGGGCGCGCCCTGTAGGGGGGGGGGCGCCCCCACCCTCGTGGACGCAACTTCAGCCCTATTCTATGGTTCTCAAGTCTCCCGTGCGTATTTTGCTCCAAAAATATCTCTCCCGAAGGTTTCGTTCCGTTTGGACTCCGTTTGACATTCCTTTTATGTAAAACCCTGAAATAGGCAAAAAAAACAACAATCTGGACTGGGCCTTTGGGTTAATAGGTTAGTCCCAAAAATAATATAAAAGTTTATGACAAAGCCCAATAAACATCCAAAACATCATAAATAATAGCATGGAACAATAAAAAATTATAGATACTTTGGAGACGTATCAAGCATCCCCAAGCTTAATTCCTGCTCGTCCTCGAGTAGGTAAATGAGGACGAGCAGGTAAATGATAAAAACAGAATTTTTGATGTGGAATGCTAACCAACATAGTTTTCAATGTAATTCTCTTAATTGTGGCATGAATGTTCAGATCTAAAAGATTCAAGACAAAAGTGTATATTGACATAAGAAATAATAATACTTCAAGCATACTAACAAAGCAATCATGTCTTCTCAACATACTATGTCGAAAGAAAGTTATCCCTACAAAATCATATAGTCTGGCTATCTCCCTCTTCATCACACAAAATATTCATATTTGCACAACCCCGGTTTCAGCCAAGCACTTGTTTTCATACTCTATTCTTTCAAACCTTTCGACTTTCACGCAATACATGAGTGGAATATATAGGTGGTTGTGGAGAAGAAAAAAAGGAGGGAGATAGTCTCACATCGACTAGGCGTATCAACGGGCTATGGAGATACCCATCAATAGATATCAATGTGAGTGAGTAGGGATTGCCATGCAACGAATGCACTAGAGCTAAAAATGTATGAAATCTCAACAAAAGAAACTAAGTGGGTGTGCATCCAACTTGCTTGCTCACAAAGACCTAGGGCATTTGAGGAAGCCCATCTTAGGAATATACAAGCCAAGCTCTATAATAAAAATTCCCACTAGTATATGAAAGTGGCTAAACATGAGACTCTCTATCATGAAGAACATGATGCTACTTTGAAGCATGATGGCTTCTCGCCCCTCGTTGGTTACCCCAAGTGGAAGGTTTGAGATGTAGCGTAGCGACAAGTTTCCCTTGGAAAAGATACCAAGGATCGAATCCCGTGAGACTCCGAGGGTCGACAAGAAGGTGTCAACGGCGCCAGAAACTTAGCGGTTGACAGGACCTGCACACAGATACAAATAACTTTGCTCCCAACGAGTACAGAGAGGTTGTCAATCCCTCCGGCCTTGTTGTTTACAAAGGATCAAACACAAGAGATAATAATGATAGCTATGACTGCAACTAGGGAATAGAAACAGGAAGTAAATAGAAGGTGTGATCAGTGGTGGTAATATGGACCAGGGTCCCATGATGTTCACTAGTGATGTCTCTCTCCCAAAAGACGATAAAACAGCTAAGCGAGGTAAACAAATTACAGCTGGGCAATTGACAGGATTATGTGCGCAAACCAATGCTAACTATGCTGCAAAGAAAGGTAGAGGCTCAAAAGCATGGGCGGTACACCAAGGCAAGTAGACCGAAATCCATCTGCATCTACTACTAATCATCCACTTTGAGATATCTATCCAGAACATCTCGCTGGTATTAAGTTGCGAATCCCACCCAAAGTGTAAACTCAAAGCAACAGACAACTACATTAAAAGAACTATGCGTAAAGTAAACAATCCTCGCACCCGCAAGTACAAGCACCGTTGTTTTCCCCCTTGTGGCAACAGCACATCCCCTAGACTCATGTTTCTGTCACTCAAGCTAGTCATCAGGGGGCATGAACCCACAATCAAGCATAACGCTCCCTCTTGGAGTTACTACCTACTACTTGGCCAAAGCAATAAATAGCAACGGAGAGCATGCAAGAATTACTCAAGAACATAAATATAAAAGAGGTGAATCAAATATATTACTCACACACAATCTGAACATAATCTCATAATCCATCGGATCCCAGCAAACTCAGCAGAGCAACAGCATAAAGATTACATATGTGCCTCGATCATGTAGGGCAGCTCACGAGGTCTAAACCATGAAGAACAAAGAGGGGAGGAGAACATCACATAGCTACTGGTCATGGACCCATGGTCCAAGGTGGACTACTCACAACTCATCCGGGAAGCGTCCATGGTGGTGGAGAAGCTCCCGGTGGTGGTTCTCCCCTCCGGCAGGGTGCCGGGAAGAGTTCTCCTTATGCTCCCGATCTTGGAAGCGTTGCGGCGGCAGAACAGAGGCGAGATCGCGAAAAAGGGTTCCGTCCTCGAGGGTTTCGGGACGCAAGGAATATATATGGAAAGGGGGGTCACCAGAGGTGGAGAGGGGGGCCCAGGCGCCCCCTTGGCGCGGCCAGGGGTGGGGCTGCGCCGGGTGGCCGCCTGGGCCACCCCTGGCTCCCCTCTAGCCCCACTTTGGTTTTTCTCGAAGCTTCGTGTACGCTGATTTTTCCTATATTTTTCCCGGAATTTTTGGAGCACTTTTAATATGGGGGAAATCTGAAATAGAAAAATAGCAGAAAATAGGAACTGGCACTGTGGTGCACTGAGTTAATAGGTTAGTCCAAATATGATCAAAAGTGTATGGAAGTGCATCAATATCATAGCAATATCACACAAAAGAAGCATGGAGCAAGCAGAAATTATAGATACGTTTTGGACGTATCAAAGCACAAGTGTGGAAAAGGATAGTAGCGTTGCCCCTTCTCTCTTTTCTCTCATTTTTTTTGGAGGGGCTTTCTTCTCTTCTTCTTTTTTATTTAGCCCCTCTCTATTTTTTTGGGCCATCTTATTTTTTTATCTGGCCTTTCCTCACAAGGGACAATGCTCTAATAATGATGATCATCACACTTTTATTGATTTACAACTCGATATTACAACTCGATACTAGAACAAAGTATGACTCTATATGAATGCCTCCGACGGTGTACCAGGATGTGCAATGAATCAAGAGTGACATGTATGAAAATTTATGCATGGTGGCTTTGCCACAAGTACAATGTCAACTACATGATCATGCATGGCAATATGACAATATGAAGCGTAACGGAACGGTGGAAAGTTGCATGGCAATATATATCGGAATGGCTATGGAAATGCCATGATAGGTAGGTATGGTGTCTGTTTTGAGGAAGATATATGGCGGGTGTTTTGAGGAAGGATATATAGTGGGTGTATGGTATCGGCGAAAGTTACGCGGTACAAGAGAGGTTAGCAATGGTGGAAGGGTGAGAGTGCGTATAATCCATGCACTCAACATTAGTCATAAGAACTCATATACTTACTGCAAAAAATTACGAGTCATCAAAACAAAGCAATCAACGCATGCTCCTAGGGGGGGAGGTTGGTAGGAGTTAACCATCGCGCGCCCCCGACCTCCACACAAAGGATGACACTCTACAAATACCTCATGCTCTAACTTCGTCACATAGCGGTTCACCATACGTGCATGCTACGGGAATCACTAACCTTAACACAAGTATTTCTCAATTTCATAACTCCACTAGCATGACTCTAATATCACTATCCTCATATCTCAAAACAATTATCAAGCATCCAACTTCTCATCATATTCAATGCACTTAGTGTGAATTTTTTTTACTACATTGATCTTGGATGTCTATCATGTGAAGGCTAGTTTTATAGCCAAAGCACATTACCATGCTGTTTTAATAGACTCTCAAAAGGATATAAGTGAAGCATGAGAGATCAACAATTTCTACAAAATATAATCACCACCATGCTCTAAAAGATATAAGTGAAGCACTAGAGCAAAAACTATTCAACTCAAAAGATATACGTGAAGCACATAGAGTGTTTTGTCAATTCCTATGCCATATTTAACACTCTCAAATAGGTGTGTCCAGCAAGGATAATTGTGGCAAACTAACAAGCAAAGACTCAACTTATACATGACGCTCCAAGTAAAACACATATCATGTGGTGAATAAAAATATAGCTCCGAGTATAGTTACCAATAGATGAAGACGAAAGAGGGGATGCCTTCCCGGGGCATCCCCAAGCTTAGGCTTTTGGTTGTCCTTGAATTTTACCTTGGGGTGCCTTGGGCATCCCCAAGCTTAGGCTCTTGCCACTCTTTGTTCCATAGTTCGTCAAAGCAATACTCAAAACTTGAAAACTTCACAACACAAAACTTAGATAAAAATCTCGTGAGCTCCGCTAGTATAAGAAAGCAAACCACTACTCAAAGGTACTGTAATAAATTCATTCTTTGTTTATATTGGTGTTAAACCTACTGTATTCCAACTTCTCTATGATTCATACTTCCCAATACTACTCATAGATGCCCCTATCTTTCTCTGTGTTTGATGGATGCCGTTTGTTCTAAAAATATGCTTTGAGTACTAGCAATCATAGAAGACTATATGATAATTGAGTGTGTGGTGCTCTTACATAGAATTTGTTGAATAAGTTGAATTGCAATTGTTTGGTGACTGAGAACATAGGTTGCCAAGTTTCAAGAGAATGCATTGTTTGAAATATAACATGTGAATCGATTGCTACTTTGTCATGATGAGTTTTATGAGAAAGAGTTGTTGTTATGATGCTAGGAAAAGTGATTGAAATTATCATTGATCAAAATTATGCACTATTCTAGCATTCACGCTTCATAAATTATTTCTTTTATCATTTACCTACTCGAGGACGAGTAGGAATTAAGCTTGGGGATGCTGATACGTCTCAAACATATCTATAATTTATAAAGTATTCATGCCATGTTGTTCAACAATTCTATATGGTTTTGCTATGATTTGAATGGATCTAATCCGGACTGACGCTGTTTTCAGCAGAACTACCGTGGTGTTGTTTTTGTGCAGAAGTAAAAGTTCTCCAATACACTAAATTTTTTGACGATTTTTTGGTACAAAAGAGGAACTGGAAGCTTTGTGGAATGACCATAGGTGAAGGAGGTGGCCACTAGGCACCAGGGCGTGCCACCCCCTCTAGCGCGTCCTAGTGGGTAGTGGACCCCTCGAAGCCCATCTCAGCGTGAGACCAACGCAAAAAATCCTATAAATATCGATACCCCCAGAAATAACCTTAGATGAGAAGTGTTGCCGCCGCAAGCCTCTATATCCATGAAAACTCAATCGCGACCATGTTTCGGCACCTTGCCGGAGGGGGAAATCATTACTAGTGTCCATCTTCATCACCCAGGAGGCCACCACGATGAGGAGGGAGTAGTCCACTGATACGTCTCCAACGTATCTATAATTTTTTATTGTTCCATGCTATTATTTATGAAGTCTTGGATGTTTAATGGGCTTTATAATTCACGTTCATATCATTTTTGGGACTAACCTACTAACCCAAAGACCCAGTCCAGATTGCTGTTTTTTGCCTGTTTCAGGGTTTTGCAGAAAAAGAATATCAAACGGAGTCCAAACGGAATGAAACCTTTGCGAGAGATATTTTTGGAGAAAATCACGTCAGGGGACAGAGGGCTGGCCCAAAAAGGTGGGGGGCGCGTCCCCCTTCCCAGGGCGTGCCCCCCTGCCTCGTGGCCCCCTCGAGCGTCCCCGGTGCCCTCCTTCTTCCTATATAAGTCTACGTACCCCAGAAACTCTATGAACAGAGAGAAAACCCTAATTCCATCGTCGTACCTTCTGTTCCTATGGAGATCCCATCTTGGAGCCTGTTCCGAGGCTCCACCGGAGGGGGATCTATCATGGAGGCCTTCATCATCATCATCATCGCCCTCACCATGAGTTGTGAGTAGTTCACCACAGACCTTCGGGTCCATAGCTAGTATCTAGATGACTTCTTCTCTCTCTCTCTGGATCTCAATACAAAGTTCTCCTCGGTCTTCGAGGAGATCTATTCGATGTAATCTCTTTTTGCGGTGTGTTTGTCGAGATCCGATGAATTGTGAGTTTATGATCAAGGTTATCTATGAAAGATATTTGGTTCTTCTCTGAACTTTTTATGTGTGCTCAAAATATCCTTGCAAGTCTCTTCGAATTATTGGTTTGGTTTGGCCTACTAGATCTATAGTTCTTGCAATGGGAGAAGTGCTTGGCTTTGGGTTCAATCTTGCGGTGTCCTTTCCCAGAGACAGTAGGGGTAGCAAGGCACGTATTGTATTGTTTCCATTGAGGATAAAAAGATGGGGTTTATATCATATTGCTTGAGTTTATCCCTCTACATCATGTCATCTTGCTTAAGGCGTTACTTTGTTCTTATGAACTCAATACACTAGATGCATGCTGGATAGCGGTCGATGTGTGGAGTAATAGTAGTAGATGCAGGCAGGAGTCGTTCTACCTGTCTCGGACGTGATGCCTATATACAATGATCATGCCTAGATAGTCTCATAATTATTCGCTTTTCTATCAATTGCTCGACAGTAATTTGTTTACCCGCCGTAGACTATCGCTATCATGAGAGAAGCCACTAGAGAAAACTATGGCCCCGGGGTCTATTCTCAACATATCAATCTACATCTACTTTACTTTTACCGCTTTTATTTGCTATTCTTATAAACTAAAAATACCAAAAATATAAACTATCATCTCTATCAGATCTCACTTTCGTAAGTGACCGTAAAGGGATTGACAACCCTTATCGCGTTGGCTGCGAAGTTCTTATTTTTTTTGTTCAGGTGTGAGGGACTCGCGCGTGGTCTCCTACTGGATTGATACCTTGGTTCTCAAAAACTGAGGGAAATACTTACGCTACTGTGCTGCATCACCCTTTCCTCTTCGAGGGAATACAACGCAAGCTATATTTTTATTCGCAACATGTTATGTGTTTTGCTTGGAGCGTCTTGTATAATTTGAGTCTTTGCTTGTTAGTTTGCCACAATCATCCTTGCTAGACACACCTATTTGAGAGAGTTAAATATGGCCTAGAAATTATTTGAACACTCTATCTGCTTCACTTATATCTTTTGAGTTGAATAGTTTTTGCTCTTGTGCTTCACTTACATCTTTTAGAGCACGGTGGTGGTAATATTGTGTAGAAATTGTTGAACTCTCATGCTTCACTTTTATCTTTTTGAGAGTCTATTAAAACAGCATGGTAATGTGTTTAGGCTAAAGAAACTAGTCTTCACATGATAGACATCCAATGTCAATGTAGTCAAAAATTTCGCACTAAGTGCATTGAATGGAATGAGATGTTGGATGCTTGATAATTGTTTTGAGATATGATGATAGTGATATGAGAGCCATGCTAGTGGAGTTATTATGAAATTGAGAAATACGTGTGTTAAGGTTAGTGATTCCCGTATCATGCACGTATGGTGAACCGCTATGTGACGAAGTTAGAGCATGAGGTATTTGTAGAGTGCCAACCTTTGTGTGGAGGTCGAGGGCGCGCGATGGTTAACTCCTACCAACCTCCCCCCTAGGAGCATGCGTTGATTGCTGTGTTTTGATGACTCGTAAATTTTGCAGTAAGTATATGAGTTCTTATGACTAATGTTGAGTCCATGGATTATACGCACTCTCACCCTTCCACCATTGCTAGCCTCTCTTGTACTGCACAACTTTCGCCGGTGCCATGAACCCACTATATATCCTTCCTCAAAACAGCCACCATGTTGTTCCTCAAAACAGCCACCATACCTACCTATCATGGCATTTCCATAGCCATTCCGAGATATATTGCCATGCAACTTTCCACCGTTCCGTTCATACGACACGCATCATATTGTCATATTGCCATTGCATGATCATGTAGTTGACATCGTATTTGTGGCAAAGCCACCATGCATAATTTTTTATACATGTCACTCTTGTTTCATTGCACATACCGGTACACCACCGGAGGCATTCATATAGAGTCATACTTTGTTGTTGTAGTATCGAGTTGTAATATCGAGTTGTAATGAAAGTGTGATGATCATCATTATTAGAGGATTGTCCCATGGGAGGAAAGGCTAAATCTATAAAGCCCCTCCGCAAAAAAAAGGGGGAAAGGCCACAGAAAAAAAAAGAAAGGCCCAAAAAAAGAGAAAAAAAAAGAAAAGAAAAGAAATGGGATAATTGCTACTATCTTTTTTCCACACTTGTGCTTCAAAGTAGCACCATGTTCTTCATTGTAGATAGGCTCATGCTTAGTAATTTTCATATACTCATGGGAATTTTCATTATAGAACTTGGCTTGTATATTCCAACGATGGGCTTCCTCAAATGCCCTAGGTCTTCGTGAGCAAGCAAGTTGGATGCACACCCACTAGTTTCTTTTGTTGAGCTTTCATTCATATTTAGCTCTAGTGCATCCGTTGCATGGAAATCCCTACTCTCTCACATTGATATCTATTGATGGGCATCTCCATAGCCCATTGATACGCCTAGTCGATGTGAGACTATCTCCCTCCTTTTTGTCTTCTCCACAACCACCTCTATTCCACCCATAGTGCTATATCCATGGCTCACGCTCATGTATTGCGTGAAATCGGGGTTGTGCATAATATAAATATTTTGTGTGATGAAGAGGGAGCATAGCCAGACTATATGATTTTGTAGGGATAACTTTCTTTAGCCATAGTATTTTGAGAAGACATGATTGCTTTGTTAGTATGCTTGAAGTATTGTTATTTCTTATGTCAATATAGACTTCTATCTTGAATCTTTCAGATCTGAACATTCATGCCACAGTTAAGAGAATTACATTGAAAAACTATATTGGTTTGTATTCCACATCAAAAATTCCTTGTTTATCATTTACCTACTCGAGGACGAGCAGGAATTAAGCTTGGGGATGCTTGATACATCTCCAACGTATCTATAATATTTGATTGTTCCATGCTATTATTTATGAAGTCTTGGATGTTTAATGGGATTTATCATTCACTTTTATATCATTTTTGGGACTAACCTATTAACCCAAAGGCCCAGTCCAGATTGCTGTTTTTTGCCTGTTTCAGGGTTTTGTAGAAAAAGAATATCATACGGAGTCCAAACGGAATGAAACCTTCACGAGAGATATTTTTGGAGAAAATCACGCACGCGGAGCTTGAGAACCACGTCAGGGGACAGAGGGCTGGCCCACGAGGGTGGGGGCGCGCCCCCTACCTCGTGGCCCCCTCGAGCGTCCCCCGGTGCCCTCCTTCTTCCTATATAAGTCTACGTATCGCAGAAACTCTGTGAACAGAGAGAAAACCCTAATTCCACCGCCGTACCTTCTGTTCCCATGGAGATCCCATCTTGGAGCCTGTTCCGGAGCTCCACCAGAGGGGGATCCATCACGGAGGCCTTCTTCATCATCATCATCGCCCTCACCATGAGTTGTGAGTAGTTTACCATAGACCTTCGGGTCCATAGCTAGTATCTAGATGGCTTCTTCTCTCTCTCTGGATCTCAATAGAAAGTTCTCCTCGGTCTTCGAGGAGATCTATTCGATGTAATCTCTTTTTGCGGTGTGTTTGTCGAGATCCGATGAATTGTGAGTTTATGATCAAGGTTATCTATGAAAGATATTTGGTTCTTCTCTGAACTTTTTATGTGTGCTCATAATATCCTTGCAAGTCTCTTCGAATTATTGGTTTGGTTTGGTCTACTAGATCTATAGTTCTTGCAATGGGAGAAGTGCTTGGCTTTGGGTTCAATCTTGCGGTGTCCTTTCCCAGTGACAGTAGGGGCAGCAAGGCACGTATTGTATTGTTGCCATCGAGGATAAAAATATGGGGTTTATATCATATTGCTTGAGTTTATTCCTCTACATCATGTCATCTTGCTTAAGGCGTTACTCTATTCTTATGAACTCAATACACTAGATGCATGCTGGATAGCGCGCGGTCGATGTGTGTAGTAATAGTAGTAGATGCAGGCAGGAGTCGGTCTACTGGTCTCGGATGTGATGGCTATATACAATGAGTATGCCTGGATAGTCTCATAATTATTCACTTTTCTATCAATTGCTCGACAGTAATTTGTTTACCCGCCATAGAATATCACTATCATGAGAGAAGCCACTAGTGAAAACTATGGCCCCCGGGTCTATTCTCAACATATCAATCTACATCTACTTTACTTTTACCGCTTTTATTTGCTGTTCTTATAAACTAAAAATACCAAAAATATAAACTATCATCTCTATCAGATCTCACTTTCGCAAGTGACCGTAAAGGGATTGACAACCCCTTATCGCCCTGGCTGCGAAGTTCTTATTTGTTTGTGCAGGTGCGAGGGACTCGCGCGTGGTCTCCTACTGGATTGATTCCTTGGTTCTCAAAAACTGAGGGAAATACTTACGCTGCTGTGCTACATCACCCTTTCCTTTTCGAGGGAATACAACACAAAGCTCGAGAAGTAGCATCCACCCTCCGGGTGGAGGGTTTGTACCAGTAGCTATGTGTTTGATCTCTCTCTCTCTCCCTCTCTCTCGTGTTCTTGATTTGGCATGATCTTGATGTACCGCAAGCCTTGTTAACATAGTTGGATCATATGGTGTTTCCCCCTCTCTATCTTATTGTGAAGAATTGAGTTTTTACCTTTGATGTTCCAGTATTATCGGACTGAATACTTTTATGGATTTGAGAACACTTTATGTACGTCTAGCTATGAATACCCGTAGTGACAATGGGCTATCATATTGATTCACTTTATATATGTTATGGCACTCGACTCACGGATTCCCGAGGTGACATTGGGGTAATCTATGCATAGGGGTTGATGCATGTTTTTGTCTTTGTTTCTCTGGTAGAAATCTGGGGCACTCTTTGAAGTTCTTTGTGTTGGATTGAATATTATGAATCTGAAGTTGTTTGATGCATATCATATAATCAACTTATGGATACTTGTGGTGACATTGGAGTATCTTGGTGACATTAGAGTTGGTTGATGTGTATCATATGGTGTTATTTTAGTACAAACTCTAGGGTTGTTTGTGACACTTACAGGAATAGCTCAATAGATTGATTGAAAAGGATAACTTTGAGGTGGTTGCGTACCCGCCATACAATTTTGTCTTATGTTCTCCGCTAGATAAGAATTTGGAGTGATTCTTTATCGCACTTTGAGGGATTGCCATATGATGCAATTATGTTAGCACTGTTGAGAGATTGCACTAGAAAAAGTATGAACCCTAGGCCTTATTTCTAAGCATTGCAATACCGTTAGTGGTCTATTTTATCATTTTCTACCTTGCTATTTTTATATTTTTAGATTACAAAAACCTATATCTACTATCCATACTACTCTTTTATTACCATCTGTTCACCGAACTAGTGCACCTATACAATTTGCTATTGTATTGGGTGTGTTGGGGACTCAAGAGATTTCCTGTATTTGATTGCATGGTTGTTTGAGAGAGACCATCTTCATCCTACACCTCCCACGGATTGATAAACCTTAGGTCATACACTTGGAGGCAAAACAACAGTCTACAAGAAGTAAAGTTGCGTAGTACACATCAGGTATGTGCTCAATCCCAACCTTTTCTTTATGCCGCAATTTCATTGAAATAAGCACGACAGCGGGTAGGGTTTTGGGGGAGTTAGATGGATAAAATTTATCGATTCAAAGACTAAAATTTCCCATGGTTTTTACGTGGTAGCATCAGATCAGCTTTCCCCTTTGACTTTTAGGTAACCACCAACATAGAGTAGTATTATTTAGGGTTTGCGTTCATTAGATTAAAAGCTGAAATTCCCCCAATTTTTCTGCATTGCAGGTGATGTTTATGATACGTTGAGTGTTAAGATCCACCATTATGGATTTTTCTATGGGATTGGGAAGAACATGGTATATATAGATGAAAAAAATGATTTTTTTTACTACTGTTGTCGAGATACTTGGTTATTATTGTGGCAACTATTCAAAAATTCACCCGATTAACCAGTTAATGGGGCATTTAATCGCTACTCATAGGGTGGCCGACTCGAATAGCACCTATTCATCGCGTTAACTTCTGAGGCGAATTAATTGGTTTGTTAGACTGACTAATCGGTTATCAGGCCGATTAATTATTACTGGCCCATTAACTGTTGGAAAAAATGACCGAACTATCTTCCTATAACCCACCCAGCCTCCTCTAGCTCCTCAATAGCTAGGGTTCTGAAGGAAATATGCCCTAGAGGCAATAATAAAGATGTTATTTGTATTTCCTTATATCAAGATAAATGTCTTTTATTCATGCTAGAATTGTATTAACCGAAAACTTAGTACATGTGTGGATACATAGACAAAACAGTATGTCCCTAGTATGCCTCTACTAGACTAGCTCATTGATCAAAGATGGTTATGTTTCCTAGCCATAGACATGAGTTGTCATTTGATCAACGGGATCACATCATTAGGAGAATGATGTGATGGACAAGACCCATCCGTTAGCATAGCACTATGATCGTTTAGTTTAACTGCTATTGCTTTCTTCATGACTTATACATGTTCCTATGACTATGAGATTATGCAACTCCCGAATATCGTAGGAACACCTTGTGTGCTATCAAACGTCACAACGTAACTGGGTGATCATAAAGATGCTCTACAGGTGTATCCGAAAGTATTCGTGGTGTTGGCATAGATCAAGATTAGGATTTGTCACTCCGAGTGTCGGAGAGGTATCTCTGGGCCCTCTCGGTAACACACATCATAATAAGCCTTGCAAGCAAAAGACTAATGAGTTAGTCACGAGATGATGTGTTACGGAAACGAGTAAAGAGACTTGCCGGTAACGAGATTGAACTAGGTATAAAGATACCGACGATCGAATCTCGGGCAAGTAACATACCGTTTGACAAAAGGAACAACGTATGTTGTTATGCGGTTCTGACCGATAAAAGATCTTCGTAGAAAATGTAGGAGCCAATATGAACATCCAGGTTCCGCTATTGGTTATTGACCGGAGATGAGTCTCAGTCATGTCTACATAGTTCTCGAACCCGTAGGGTCCGCACGCTTAACGTTTGATGACGATCGGTATTATGAGTTTTTGAGTATTGATGTACCGAAGGTAGTTCGGAGTCCCGGATGAGATCACGGACATGACGAGGAGTCTCGGAATGTCCGAGACATAAAGATTGATATATTGGACGGCTATATTCGGACACCGGAAGTATACCGGAAAAGTTTCGGATTTATCGGGAATGCCGAAGGGGGTTACCGGAACCCCCTACGAGAGGGGATGGTCCATAGTGGGCCTAAAGGGAAGGAGAGAGGCAGGCCATAGGGCTGGCCGGCGCCCGCACCTAGGGTTCCTAGTTGGACTTGGATTGGGGGGGGGGGCGCCACCTCTCCTATTCCTTTCCCCCTTCTTCCTTTTGGTGAATCCTACTAGGAATAGGATTGCAATCCTATTCCTAGTAGGACTCCTTCCCTAGCCGCACCAGGAAGGGCCGGCCGGCCTCCCTCCCCTGCTCCTTTATATACGGGGGCAGGGGGGCACCCAAAGACACACAAGTTGAATTGTTTTAGCCGTGTGCGGTGCCCCCCTCCACAGAATCACACCTCGGTCGTACCGTCGCGGAGCTTAGGCGAAGCCCTGCGCCGGTGAACACATCATATCCGTCACCACGCCGTCGTGCTGACGAAACACTCCCGTGAAGCTCAACTGGATCAAGAGCTCGTGGGACGTCATCAAGCTGAACGTGTGCTGAACGCGGAGGTGCCGTACGTTCGGTGCTTGATCGGTTGGATCGCGAAGAAGTTCGACAACATCAACCGCGTCACTTGACGCTTCCGCTCCCGGTCTACGAGGGTACGTAGACACATTCTTCCCTCTCGTTGCTATGCGTCTGGTAGATAGATCTTGCGTGATCGTAGGAAAATTTTAAAATACTACGTTCCCCAATAGTGGCATCATGAGCCAGGTCTATGCGTAGATGATATGCACGAGTAGAACACAATGAGTTGTGGGCGATACTAGTCATACTGCTTACCAGCATGTCATACTTTGCTTCGGCGGTATTGTGAGATGAAGCGGCCTGGACCGACATTACGCGTACGCTTACGCGAGACTGGTTTCACCGTTACGAGCACTCGTTGCTTAAAGGTGACTGGCGGGTGTCTGTCTCTCTCACTTTAGCTGAATCAAGTGCGGCTACGCCCGGTCCTTGTGAAGGTTAAAACAACACATACTTGACGAAACATCGTTGTGGTTTTGTATGCGTAGGTAAGAACGGTTCTTGCTAAGCCCGTAGCAGCCACGTAAAACTTGCAACAAACAAAGTAGAGGACCTCTAACTTGTTTTTGCAGGGCATGTTGTGATGTGATATGGTCAAGACATGATGAGTTATACGGTTTTGTATGAGATGATCATGTTTTGTAAAGTTATCGGCAACTGGCAGGAGCCATATGGTTGTCGCTTTATTGTATGAAATGCAATCGCCATGTAATTGCTTTATTTTATCACTAAGCGGTAGCGATAGTCGTGGAAGCAATAGTTGGCAAGACGACAACGATGCTACGATGAAGATCAAGGTGTCAAGCCGGTGACGAAGGTGATCATGACGGTGCTTTGAAGATGGAGATCAAAAGCACAAGATGATGATGGCCATATCATGTCACATATTTTGATTGCATGTGATGTTTATCTTATTATGCTTCTTATTTTGCTTAGAACGACGGTAGCATTATAAGATGATCCCTTACTAAATTTCAAGGTATAAGTGTTCTCCCTGAGTATGCACCGTTGCGAAAGTTCGTCGTGCCGAGACACCACGTGATGATCGGGTGTGATAAGCTCTACGTTCAAATACAACGGGTGTAAGCCAGTTTTGCACACGCAGAATACTCGGGTTAAACTTGACGAGCCTAGCATATACAGATATGGCCTCGGAACACTGGAGACCGAAAGGTCGAGCGTGAATCATATAGTAGATATGATCAACATAAGATGTTCACCATTGAAAAGTACTCCATCTCACGTGATGATCGGACATGGTTTAGTTGATTTGGATCACGTGATCATTTAGATGACCAGAGGGATGTCTATCTAAGTGGGAGTTCTTTAAATTAATATGATTAAATTGAACTTTAATTTATCATGAACTTAGTCCTGATAGTTTTGCATATCTATGTCGTTGTAGATCTATGGCCCGTGCTACCGTTCCTTTGAATTTTAATGCATTCCTAGATAAAGCTAAGTTGAAAGATGATGGTAGCAATTACACGGACTGGGTCCGTAACCTGAGGATTATCCTCATTGCTGCACAGAAGAATTATGTCCTTGAAGCACCGCTAGGTGACAAGCCCCCTTCCGCTGATGCAGACGCTTTGAACGTCTGGCAATCACGGTCTGATGACTACACGATAGTTCAGTGTGCCATGCTTTACGGCTTAGAACCGGGACTTCAACGACGTTTTGAACGTCATGGACCATATGAGATGTTCCAGGAGTTGAAGTTAATATTTCAAGCAAATGCCCGAATTGAGAAATATAAGATTTCCAATAAGTTCTACAGCTGCAAGATGGAGGAGAATAGTCCTATCAGTGAACACTTGCTCACAATGTATGGGCACTATAATCATATGACTCAACTTGGTTGCCAAGTTGATGAGAATAGTGTTATTGATAGAATTCTTCAATCACTGCCACCAAGCTATAATGGCTTCGTGATGAACTATAATATGCAAGGGATGCAAAAGACAATTCCCGAGCTCTTCTCTATGCTCAAAGCTGCGGAGGTAGAAATCAAAAAGGAGCATCAAGTGTTGATGGTTAACAAGACCACTAGTTTCAAGAAAAAGGGCAAGGGAAAGAAAGGGAACTTCAAAAAGAATAGCAAGTCAGTTGCTACTTCCACGAAGAAACCCAAATCTGGAGCCAAGCCTGAAACTGAGTGCTTCTACTGCAAGGGAACTGGACACTGGAAGCGGAACTGCCCCAAGTATTTGGCGGATAAGAAGGATGGCAAGATGAACAAAGGTATATGTGATATACATGTCATTGATGTGTACCTTACTAATGCTCGTAGTAGTACCTGGGTATTTGATACCGGTTCGGTTGCTAATATTTGTAACTCGAAACAGGGACTACGGATAAAACGAAGATTAGCTAAGGACGAGGTGACGATGCGCGTGGGAAACGGTTCCAAAGTCGATGTGATCGCCGTCGGCACGCTACCTCTACATCTACCTTCGGGATTAGTTTTAGACCTAAATAATTGTTATTTGGTGCCAGCGTTAAGCATGAACATTATATTTGGATCTTGTTTATTGCGAGACGGTTATTCATTTAAATCAGAGAATAATGGTTGTTCCATTTTAATGAATAATATCTTTTATGGTCATGCACCCTTGAAGAGTGGTCTATTCTTATTGGATCTCGATTGTAGTGATACACATATTCATAGTGTTGAAACCAAAAGATGCAAGGTTAATAATGATAGTGCAACTTATTTGTGGCACTGCCGTTTAGGTCATATTGGTGTAAAACGCATGAAGAAACTCCATAAAGATGGACTTTTGGAATCACTTGATTATGAATCACTTGGTGCTTGCGAACCATGCCTCATGGGCAAGATGACTAAAACTCCGTTCTCCGGAACTATGGAGCGAGCAACAGATTTGTTGGAAATCATACATACTGATGTATGTGGACCAATGAGTGTTGATGCTCGCGGCGGGTACCGTTATTTTCTGACCTTCACTGATAATTTGAGCAGATATGGGTATATCTACTTAATGAAACACAAGTCTGAAACATTTGAAAAGTTCAAAGAATTTCAGAGTGAGGTAGAGAATCATCGTAACAAGAAAATAAAGTTCCTACGATCTGATCGTGGAGGAGAATATTTGAGTTACGAGTTTGGTCTTCATTTGAAACAATGTGGAATAGTTTCACAACTCACGCCACCTGGAACACCACAGCGTAATGGTGTGTCCGAACGTCGTAACCGTACTTTATTGGATATGGTGCGATCTATGATGTCTCTTACCGATTTAACACTATCGTTTTGGGGTTATGCTTTAGAGACAGCTGCATTCACGTTAAATAGGGCACCATCTAAATCCGTTGATACGACACCTTATGAACTATGGTTTGGCAAGAAACCAAAGTTGTCGTTTCTTAAAATTTGGGGCTGCAATGCTTATGTGAGAACACTTCAACCTGATAAGCTCGATCCCAAGTCGGAAAAATGTGTCTTCATAGGATACCCAAAAGAGACTGTTGGGTACACCTTCTATCACAGATCCGAAGGCAAAATATTCGTTGCTAAGAACGGATCCTTTCTAGAAAAAGAGTTTCTCTCGAAAGAAGTGAGTGGGAGGAAAGTAGAACTTGATGAGGTAATTGTACCTTCTCCCGGATTGGAAAGTAGTACATCACAGGAAATTGTTCCAGTGATTCCTACACCAATTAGTGAGGAAGTTAATGATAATGATCATGAAACTTCGGATCAAGTTTCTACTGAACGTCGTAGATCAACCAGAGTACGTTCCGCACCGGAGTGGTACGGCAACCCAGTTCTGGAAATCATGTTACTAGACCATGATGAACCTACGAACTATGAGGAAGCGACGATGAGCCCAGATTTCGCAAAATGGCTTGAAGCCATGAAATCTGAGATGGGATCCATGTATGAGAACAAAGTATGGACTTGCCCGATGATCGGCAAGCCATCAAAAATAAATGGATCTTCAAGAGGAAGACCGACGCAGACGGTAATATTACTGTTTACAAAGCTCGACTTGTTGCGAAAGGTTTTCGACAAGTTCAAGGAGTTGACTACGATGAGACTTTCTCACCTGTAGCGATGCTTAAGTCTGTCCGAATCATGTTAGCAATTGCCGCATTTTATGATTATGAAATCTGGCAAATGGATGTCAAAACTGCATTCCTAAATGGATATCTCAAAGAAGAGTTGTATATGATGCAACCGGAAGGTTTTGTCGATCCAAAAGGTGCTAACAAAGTATGCAAGCTCCAGCGATCCATCTATGGACTGGTGCAAGCATCTCGGAGTTGGAATATACGCTTTGATGAGGTGATCAAAGCATATGGTTTTATACAGACTTTTGGAGAAGCCTGTATTTACAAGAAAGTGAGTGGGAGCTCTGTAGCATTTCTAATATTATATGTAGATGACATATTATTGATTGGAAATGATATAGAATTTCTGGATAGCATAAAAGGATACTTGAATAAAAGTTTTTCAATGAAAGACCTCGGTGAAGCTGCTTATATATTAGGTATCAAAATCTATAGAGATAGATCAAGACGCTTAATTGGACTTTCACAAAGCACATACCTTGATAAGATTTTGAAGAAGTTCAAAATGGATCAGTCAAAGAAAGGGTTCTTGCCTGTTTTACAAGGTATGAAGTTGAGTAAGACTCAATGCCCGACCACTGCAGAAGATAGAGAGAAAATGAAAGTCATTCCCTATGCCTCAGCCATAGGATCTATCATGTATGCAATGCTGTGTACCAGACCTGATGTGTGCCTTGCTATAAGTCTAGCGGGGAGGTACCAAAGTAATCCAGGAGTGGATCACTGGACAGCGGTCAAAAACATCCTAAAGTATCTGAAAAGAACAAAGGATATGTTTCTCGTATATGGAGGTGACAAAGAGCTCGTCGTAAACGGTTACGCCGATTCTAGCTTTGACACTGATCCGGATGACTCAAAGTCACAAACCGGATATGTATTTTTATTGAACGGTGGAGCTGTCAGTTGGTGCAGTTCCAGGCAGAGCGTCGTGGCAGGATCTACGTGTGAAGCGAAATACATAGCTGCTTCGGAAGCAGCAAATGAAGGAGTCTGGATGAAGGAGTTCATATCCGATCTAGGTGTAGTACCTAGTGCATCGGGTCCAATGAAAATCTTTTGTGACAACACTGGAGCCATAGCCTTGGCGAAGGAATCCAGGTTTCACAAGAGAACAAAGCACATCAAAAGACGCTTCAATTCCATCTGCGATCTAGTCAAGGAGGGAGACATAGAGATTTGCAAAATACATACGGATCTGAATGTTGCAGACCCGTTGACTAAGCCTCTTCCACGGGCAAAACATGATCAGCACCAAGACTCCATGGGTGTGAGGATCATCACTTTGTAATCTAGATTGACTCTAGTTCAAGTGGGAGACTGAAGGAAATATGCCCTAGAGGCAATAATAAAGATGTTATTTGTATTTCCTTATATCATGATAAATGTCTTTTATTCATGCTAGAATTGTATTAACCGGAAACTTAGTAGATGTGTGGATACATAGACAAAACAGTATGTCCCTAGTATGCCTCTACTAGACTAGCTCATTGATCAAAGATGGATATGTTTCCTAGCCATAGACATGAGTTGTCATTTGATCAACGGGATCACATCATTAGGAGAATGATGTGATGGACAAGACCCATCCGTTAGCATAGCACTATGATCGTTTAGTTTAACTGCTATTGCTTTCTTCATGACTTATACATGTTCCTATGACTATGAGATTATGCAACTCCCGAATACCGTAGGAACACCTTGTGTGCTATCAAATGTCACAACGTAACTGGGTGATCATAAAGATGCTCTACAGGTGTCTCCGAAAGTATTCGTGGTGTTGGCATAGATCAAGATTAGGATTTGTCACTCCGAGTGTCGGAGAGGTATCTCTGGGCCCTCTCGGTAACACACATCATAATAAGCCTTGCAAACAAAAGACTAATGAGTTAGTCACGAGATGATGTGTTACGGAAACGAGTAAAGAGACTTGCCGGTAACGAGATTGAACTAGGTATAAAGATACCGACGATCGAATCTCGGGCAAGTAACATACCGTTTGACAAAAGGAACAACGTATGTTGTTATGCGGTTCTGACCGATAAAAGATCTTCGTAGAAAATATAGGAGCCAATATGAACATCCAGGTTCCGCTATTGGTTATTGACCGGAGATGAGTCTCAGTCATGTCTACATAGTTCTCGAACCCGTAGGGTCCGCACGCTTAACGTTTGATGACGATCGGTATTATGAGTTTTTGAGTATTGATGTACCGAAGGTAGTTCGGAGTCCCGGATGAGATCACGGACATGACGAGGAGTCTCGGAATGTCTGAGACATAAAGATTGATATATTGGACGGCTATATTCGGACACCGGAAGTATACCGGAAAAGTTTCGGATTTATCGAGAATGCCGGAGGGGGTTACCGGAACCCCCTACGAGAGGGGATGGTCCATAGTGGGCCTAAAGGGAAGGAGAGAGGCAGCCCATAGGGCTGGCCGGCGCCCGCACCTAGGGTTCCTAGTTGGACTAGGATTGGGGGGGCGCCACCTCTCCTATTCCTTTCCCCCTTCTTCCTTTTGGTGAATCCTACTAGGAATAGGATTGCAATCCTATTCCTAGTAGGACTCCTTCCCTAGCCGCACCAGGAAGGGCCGGCCGGCCTCCCTCCCCTGCTCCTTTATATACGGGGGTAGGGGGGCACCCAAAGACACACAAGTTGAATTGTTTTAGCCGTGTGCGGTGCCCCCCTCCACAGAATCACACCTCGGTCGTACCGTCGCGGAGCTTAGGCGAAGCCCTGCGCCGGTGAACACATCATATCCGTCACCACGCCGTCGTGCTGACGAAACTCTCCCGTGAAGCTCAACTGGATCAAGAGCTCGTGGGACGTCATCAAGCTGAACGTGTGCTGAACGCGGAGGTGCCATACGTTCGGTGCTTGATCGGTTGGATCGCGAAGAAGTTCGACAACATCAACCGCGTCACTTGACGCTTCCTCTCCCGGTCTACGAGGGTACGTAGACACACTCTTCCCTCTCGTTGCTATGCGTCTGGTAGATAGATCTTTCGTGATCGTAGGAAAATTTTAAAATACTACGTTCCCCAACAGGTTCCACCCTCCTCCCACCACTCCCTCTCCTCCCATTCCCTCCCAACATAGCTAGCGATTGGCTATTACATTTTTATGGGGTGTATGTCAGGGATATTATTACTAGGTATAAACCGCCCAGGAGGGTCCGGTTTATGCCTATGAAGATTGTTTCTACTGAAGCCCAGCCGAACATGGAACAAGGCGCTTTAGTCCAAGAAGCTTAAGGCCCAAGAGGCGTTAGGGCCCATGATTTGTAAACCGCCATATGATGTGTAACTTGTGATGTAAGATAGGAAGGATAGAGACCGAGTCGGACACGTTTATGAGACGGCCTCGGGACTCTGTAAACCGGACCGGGCGTCACCTCGTCTATAAAGGGACGACCCGGCGACAGTTCAAGGCAGAGAACAACAGCTCGAGACACAGGCAAAGCGGATTCGCTCCCTGGTCATCGAAATCCTAGCAATACTACACCAAACTAGACGTAGGCGTTTACCTTCATCGAAGGGGCCGAACTAGTATAAAACCCATGTTTCCTTGTCCGCTTTAACCCCTTCAAGCTAACCCGTAGCGATGGCCTCACGACTAAGTCCTTTTGCTAGGACAGCTGCCGTGACAAAACCACGACAGTTGGCGCCCACCGTGGGGCTATCGCATGATGGTTTCGAGTTCTTGAAGGGCAGCTTTGAAGGACTCAAGGGCTACGCAGTAGGCCTGATGACTAAGAGTCATCGCGGCAAGATCTATATCGACGATGCAGGCTGGGGCCCCGAGGCCGATTCAATCGAATATGGGTACCGGGTCCCCTTTGGCGGCATCCACGTCTTCATTGGCAAGATCGGTGAACCGGGCCCTGAGCTGGACATCTTCCCCAACATCGTCGAGTCGGCTCAGCGTGCGAGATCTACCCGGATTCGGCCTGCCGTGAAGCACATTTTCGTCGGAGTAGTTCATGGAGTACAAGCTGAAGATGGATAGGAATATGGTGGTGAGACTGTTATCTATTCTGGCGATGAGTCGTCCTCTGGAGAGACAGAATCTTTATACCTGTTGCAGGATGGCCGGTCTGAGGGTTGTTCCGATGGTGGCAGTATTCCGGACCCACTTGATCCGCCAAACCGGGTTGCCGTTTTCATGGCCGGATCACAGCCTATGCAGCAGTCATCAACTACAGCGGCGTTAACATCAGATACGGCGGGAGCTAGGGCTGGAGGTCATGATCCGTCGCCGGTCAAAACTTTATCCGCCTTGGTCGATACTTTGACAGCGCTGTTAACAGCCGAGGTAGCCCAAGCCGATAAGGAGAAACATGATGCGGAAGTCGCTCAGGTGAAAAGCTGGATAGATCAAGCCAAGTTGGACCTAGCTACTGAGAAAACCAGGATGGCTGCAAAGCAGGCTGAGCTTGATGCTCAAGCTTATTGACTCATGTCGGATCAGACCGCTTCACACGAGGTAATGAAGAGAAGGCAGGGATCTCGCTTGCCACCGGTTTACGAAGCAAGGAACCTTTTTAGCACGCCAGGAGCAGGGACCAGTAACCAGCCGAAGGTGAACCGGGGAGGAGCACTGGGCATAGGAGCGTCAGTCCAACCACAGGCTGTGGTGCCAACCCGCCAGGTTGTCCCACCACATCATCTGCCCACCCCTCCCGGTCATTATTCTAATCCATTGGATAACATAGTCGCCGCCGCTTCACGACTGGCCGCCCTTCCCATTGAAGGAACATCCCCTGTAGTGGTGGAGGCAAGACGGGCCAGGGAGTTTTTGGAAATGGCGTTAACTCAACAGCAAGCTTATTCTCACAGCCGTGAGAGGATTCATTCAACCCCTCGCCCAAGCCGGAGTTATACTAGGCGTCTAGATGAACCGGCCGTGTCAAGCAGCGCGCGGAGACGTAACCCGCCTTGAAGGGATGACCCGGCAGGAGGAGATGCAAACGCTCAGGACGTGGTGGATCACGGCAGGCAGCGTCGGGAGGCCGAGTTAGCAGCACAGTACGAGGCCCGTCAGTCGACGCCGGTTCGTCCATCCACCTCAATTGAACCGGTTGTTATGTCTAACTCCTTGGGAGTGCCTTGTCTTACTCCCGCTTTACGCAATGTAAAACTGCCCAAGGATTTCAAAGGACAACGCAAGGTGCCCAACTACACCGCGGATATATCCCCTGAGACATGGGTCGAAAGCTATGAGATGGCAATGTAGATGCTAGATGTGGATGATGCGGCATGCGCTAAGTATTTCACAATGATGTTGGAGGGCACAGCTCGCACTTGGCTGAAAGGCTTGCCACCCAATTCCGTCGGATCATGGGCCGAATTGCACCGCCGATTTATTAACAACTTCAAAGACACGTACAAACAGCCAATGTCTGTCATCGATTTAGCTGCCTGTGTTCAAGGAGAGCACGAATCAACAAGTAATTGGGTGCGTCGAGTGTCGGTGATCCTGCATTCCTCCAACAGCATCAACCCCAGCACAATAGTTGTAACCTTGAAAGGTAATTGCCGGTTTGAACCCTTGAAGTTGAAGCTGGCACGACTTAAGCGTAATTGTGATGACATGGGGACGCTCATGGGTTGATACGTCCAAAACGTATCTATAATTTCTGCTTGCTCCATGCCACTTTTGGGTGATATTGCTATGATATTCATACACTTCCATACACTTTTGATCATATTTGGACTAACCTACTAATCCAGTGCACCCCGGTGCCAGTTTCTGTTTTCGGCTGTTTTTGTATTTCAGGTTTTCACGTTACGAGAACTGCCAGGAAAAATCCAGAAAAATTATATAAAAAATCAGCGTTTCGGAAACTTCCTTGCGCCCGAAGGACAGCCGGGGGGGCCACCAGGGCTCCAGGCGCCCTGGCGACGCGCCCCCCTTGGGCCGCGCCGGGGGGGGCGCCTGGGCCCCCCGAGCCCCGTCTGGTGCCCCCCTTCGGCATATATTTAGAGCTTCCTTCGAAAACCTCGGGACGGGAACTCTTTTTCGCGATCTCATCTCTGTTCCGCCGCCGCCGCCGCTTCCAAGATCGGGAGCACCAGGAGAACTCTTCCCGGCACCCTGCCGGAGGGGAGGATCACCACCGGGAGCTTCTCCACCACCATAGACGCCTCCCTGATGACTCGTGAGTAGTCTCCCTTGGACCATGAGTCCATGACCAGTAGCTATGTGATGTTCTCCTTCCGTTCTTGTGCTTCACTAATTAGTCCTCGTGAGCTGCCCTACATGATCGAGGCACATATGTAATCCTTATGTTGTTGCTATATTGAGTTTGCTGGGATCCGATGGATTATGAGATTATGTTCAGATTGGTCTTGAGTAATATATTTGATCTACCTCTTTTATATTTATGTTCATAAGTAATTCTTGCATGTTCTCCGTTGTTATTTATTGCTTTGGTCAAGTAATAGGTAGTAACTCCAAGAGGGAACGTTATGCTCGATTGTGGGTTCATGCCCCTCGATGACTAGCTTAAGTGACAGAAACATGAGTCAAGGGTATGTGTTGTTGCCACAAGGGGGAAAACAATGGTGCTTGTGCCCGCGGGTGCCAGGATTGTTTACTTTACGCAAAGTTCTTTTAATGCAGTTGTAGTTTACACTATGGGTGGGACTCGCAACTTAATACCAGCGACATGTTCTGGATAGATATCTCAAGGTGGATGATTAGTAGTAGATATTGATGGATTTTGGTCTACTTACTTTGGCGTACCTCCCATGCTTTGAACCTCAACCTTTCTTGCAATGTAGTCAGCATTGGTTTGCGTTCGCGGTCCTGTCAATTGCCCAGCTGTAATTTGTTTACCTCACATAGCTGTTTTATCGTCTTTTGGGAGAGAGACATCACTAGTGAACATCATGAGACTTCGGTCCATATTACCATCATTGATCACATCCGCTATTTACTTTTCACTTTTACTTACTATTGCAAAACATTATCTATCACTACTATAATTTGTGTTTAATCCTTTGTGAACTACAAGGCCGGAGGGATTGACAACCTCTCTGTACTCGTTGGGAGCAAAGTTATTTGTATCTGTGTGCAGGTCCACGTTGATTGCTAATATCTGGCGCCGTTAGCAGTTGACACCTACTTGTTGAACCTAGGAGTCTCTGGGGATTCGATCCTTGGCATCTTTGCTAAGGGAAAAACTTCCACAACACTGCATCTTACACCTTCCACTTGGGGTAACCAACGAGGGGTTAGAGGCCCATCAAGGAGTTTTTCTGGCGCCGTTGCCGGGGACTCCACTCTTCAGGATAGGGGAGTTGCACGCTATCTTTTACCTTTGCTTTTTAGTCTTGTTAGTTTACTTTTCATTTTTTGCTTTAGTTTCCTTTATCGAAAATCACAAAAATAGTTATCTTGCTTGCTTGCTACTATGGGTTCCACCGAGAACACCAAGTTGTGTGACTTCACTAGTCACAACAACGATGACTTTATCAGCACACCTATCACTACACCTTCCACTTCAGCACCTTCATATGAAATTAAACCTGCTTTACTGAACTTAGTCATGAAAGATCAATTCTCCGGTGCTGGAGATGATGCTGCTTTACACTTGAACAACTTTGTTGAACTTTGTGATATGCAAAAGTACCAAGAAATAGATGGTAATATTGTTAAGCTTAAGCTTTTTCCTTTCTCCTTGAGAGGAGGAGCTAAAATTTGGTTTCAGTCTTTGCCTAGAAATAGCATAGATTCATGGGACAAGTGCAAAGATGCTTTTATCGGAAAATACTATCCACCTGCTAAAATTATCCAACTTGGAAGTAACATAATGAATTTTAAATAATTGGATAATGAACACGTTGCCCAAGCTTGGGAACGTATGAAATCTCTTATCAAGAACTGCCCTACTCATGGTTTGACTACTTGGATGGTTATCCAAACTTTTTATGCAGGCTTGAACTTTACCTCGCGGAACTTGTTAGATTCGGCCGCGGGAGGAACTTTTATGTCAACTACACTTGGTGCTGCCACGAAGCTTCTCGATAAGATGATGACCAATTATTCCCAATGGCACACCGAACGCACTCCAACAGGTAGGAAGGTAAACTCTGTCGAGGAGATTTCCTCCCTTAATGAAAAAGTTGACTTGATCATGTCTCTACTTTCGAAGCAATCTACTGTTGATCCTCGTGATGTTCCTTTAAATTCTTTGATTGCTCAAGAACAAGTAGATGTGAACTTTATCTCTAGACACAATTTTAATAACAATGCTTATAGGAGTAATTTTGGTAGCAATCCCAGACCGTTCCCCCCTAATTCTTATGGGAACAACAATGCTTATCCTAGTACCAAGAACTCCACTACTGAACTAGAGACTATGCTTAAAGATTTCATCACTACCCAAAAAGCCTTTAATAAAAGTGTAGAAGAAAAACTACATAAACTAGATGATCTTTCTTTTAAGGTAGACCATTTAGCCAATGAGGTAAAATTGCTAAAAATTAAAACTTCTCCTCTTGAGGAGAGGGAAGTCATTCCTATTAATGCTACTCAAGTGCAAATTAATGAAAATATTAGGATGATGGCTAAACTTAAAGAGAGATGGGCTAGAGAAAGGGAGGAAGAAGATAGAATTAAGAGCCTTCCTACCGACCACATTGTTGCTACTATCCAAGTTGTTGAGGATGTTCAAACTCTTAGCTCCCAATGTACTCCTGGTCCCATTGGACCTATTAATGGTGATGCTATGACTATAGAAACTACCAAACAAGTGAACCTTAAGGACACCACTACCACTTTACTTGATGCTCGTGACCTTGATTTTGATAATTGGACTCTTACCGAAGTTATTGATTTCCTTCACAAGATGTCTAGAGATCCCCGCACTAGCACGCTTAATCTTGCCTTCACAGAGCATATCACTAATGCTCTCATCAAAGCTAGGGAGGAGAAACTTAGAGTAGAAGCCTCCATACCTAGAAAGCTAGAAGATGGTTGGGATCCTATGATAAAAATTAAATTGAAGGACTTCTCTTGTTATGCATTATGTGATGTTGGTGCTAGTACCTCTGTTATGCCCAAAAGAATATATGATATGCTTAAATTGAAACCTTATGATTCTTGTTCTTTTGGTGTTCGTCTCGTTGATTCTTCCATAAAGAAACCTTTGGGGAGGATCGACGATGTTCTTATCGTTGTCAATGATAATTATGTTCCCGTTGATTTTACTATTATGGATATTGAATGTGATCCTTCTTGTCCAATTTTTTTGGGACGTCCCTTTTTACGCACCGTTGGTGCTATCATTGACATGAAAGAGGGTAATATAAAATTTCAGTTTCCTCTCAAGAAAGGGATGGGACACTTCCCTCGTAAGAAGATCAAGTTACCTTTTGAGTCCGTTGTACGGGCTAGCTATTCTTTTACTCTTGATAAAACTTGATCTATATGCATTATGCCTAGCTTAAAGGCATAAAAGAAAGCGCTCTTGGGAGGCAGCCCAATGAATAAAATTTTTGCTTTTGTTGTGTCTTGATGTTGTTTACTGCTGTAGCATCATCATTGTATCTTTGCTTTTCATATTTGTGCCAAGTATAGCCTCTGATTGCTAGAAAGTTCAAAAGTTGTGAGGTGCTGTCCAGGAAACAGATACTGTCCTTGGATAGAAAAATTCGTATAAAATCATCAGATCGTCTTTTTGGTCTGAATTTTTCCGACAGCATTCTCTATATAATTGTCTTTCGTGCTTCTGTTCTGAGTTTTTTGATTTGAGTTGCAGAAGTATCCCGAACAGATCAATTACTACCTGCTGTTCTGTTTTTCACAGATTCTGTCCTGTTTTGCCTTTCCTTCATTTTGCAAATCAAGAGCTTGCTTTTTCTTTGCAAAAACCTTTTGGCAATCTTGAGAAACAGTAGAACTTCAAGAATATACTTATTTCCAGCAAGGTGCAATTATTTTATTAAGGGTACTAGCCTCGCTAATCAGATTATGATGAGTTATGTATGAAGGGAGTTTTCAAGTGTGCGAGGGAAGATGATAAAAAGATTCAGGAGTGTCAAGCGCTCAAGCTTGGGGATGCCCCCGTGCACCCCCAAGAAATATTCAAGGAGACTCAAGCGTCTAAGCTTGGGGATGCCCCCGTGCGTCCCCTTCTCCATCAACATTATCAGTTCGTCTTTCGTTCCACTATATTTTTATCACTTCATGTGTTATGTGCTATGCTTGGAGCGTCTTGTTTTTAGTTTTCTTTTTAGTTTTTCATAACGAGTCGGAACTCAGCTTTCTTTATGTGGGAGAGAAACACGCTCCACTTCTACCTAGAACATAACATAGAATTTTCATGTCTATCCTTGCTGTGTGTGTTCTTTGTCTTTTAATAGCTACTATCATGCTCTGCTCTTAGTATTCATGCTTATCTTTTTGAAGAGCTTTTGTTTAGTTGGTTGCTTGAACTCTCTTTAATTACCATTCTCACCTTATTAAGAGAGTTTGCTTCCGTTGCATTGGTTAATATGTCTATGATAAAGATGCTACTTGCCTGATGGCGCTTAGTAGTGCAGGTTTTCTTATGGTTAGTCTCAAATAGCTGGGGGTTTCCCAATGTGTTATTGGAGTACCAACTTGATTTGTTTGCCTATGATGTGGTATGGTTTAGTAATATCTTCCTTCGAGAATTTATTTTGATTGACTTGGCGTATGCTCACGCATATTTAAGACTGTAAAGAAAGTTTGTCAAGCCTTGATGATCTTTTATTTCTGAGTAGCGATATAACTTCCATGCCTGATTCAATATTGCTTTGTCGCTCTGCATGATTATGACCGTCATTGCTCTCTTAGTTGGTCGCTCCCAGTCTTTTGCTAACCTCCACCTGTACTAAGCGAACTAACTTTGCAATACATAGCTCATGGGAAAGTAGCTTAAAAACTATTGTGGTAAAGAATATGTTGCCTATGTATCTTATTTCTTATAAGTTGCTTGCTGAGCGGTAACCATGTTTCCGGGGACGCCATCAACTGTCACACTATTGTTGAATATCATGTGAGTTGCTATGCATGTTCGTCTTGTCTGAAGTAAGGGTGATTTGCCGTGGGTTGAATGACTATGCATATTGTTAGAGAAGAACATTGGGCCGCCAACCAAAGCCATGTATCATGGTGGAAGTTTTAGCTTGGACATTAATCCTCAATCTCTTATGAGAATATGCTTATGCATTGAAGTGGAGTCCATCATCTATTTTCTATGTTGTCCCGGTATGGATGTCCTCAAGTTGAGATCTATCAAAAACGAGAAATCAAATGCGATTTATCTCCTTGGACCTTTGTACAGGTGGCATAGAGGTACCCCTTTGTGACACTTGGTTGAAACATATGTAATGCAATGATAACCCATGGAAATCCGAGCTAATTAGGACAAGGTGCGAGCACTATTAGTATTCGATGCATGAGGCTTGCAACTTATAGGATGTCTTATGCATGACACATATGAAGTACTACTACCGTTGACAAAATTGCTTCTATGTTTTCAAAATAAAAAAATCCACCTTCTTTCTTTTAAAGCACCAACTACTGAGAGCATGATTGTCATTCTGAGTGTAATGTGCATTGTCCCAAAGTAGCATTGTCTTTTGCATGATTGAGATATCGTTTATTCTGAAATCATTGTATCTAGTCATCACTTAAACCTTGAAGGTGCCCCTGCATTTATGTTTTGCTTCACTAAAGGGGGCAAGCTAGATATCACTTTATCATATTTACACATCATGTTCATTGCAAATCTTTTTGATGCTTCAGTTTCATATTGTAAACCTTTCAGTCATTTGTGATTTTCTCATGAGGCAACTTAATTACTATAGAATCATTGTCTCAGTAAGCTTTTGTCATATGACTATGAAAAAGTCCTATATGGTTAATAGCATGTCACCACAGAAATTATTCTTGTTATCATTTACCTACTCGAGGACGAGCAGGAATTAAGCTTGGGGATGTTGATACGTCCAAAACGTATCTATAATTTCTGCTTGCTCCATGCCACTTTTGGGTGATATTGCTATGATATTCATACACTTCCATACACTTTTGATCATATTTGGACTAACCTACTAATCTAGTGCACCCCGGTGCCAGTTTCTGTTTTCGGCTGTTTTTGTATTTCAGGATTTCACGTTACGAGAACTGCCAGGAAAAATCCAGAAAAATTATATAAAAAATCAGCGTTCCGGAAACTTCCTTGCGCCCGAAGGACAGCCGGGGGGGCCACCAGGGCTTCAGGCGCCCTGGCGGCGCCCCCCCCCCCGGGCCGCGCCGGGGGGCGCCTGGGCCCCCCGAGCCCCGTCTGGTGCCCCCCTTCGGCATATATTTAGAGCTTCCTTCGAAACCCTCGGGACGGGAACTCTTTTTCGCGATCTCATCTCTGTTCCGCCGCCGCCGCCGCTTCCAAGATCGGGAGCACCAGGAGAACTCTTCTCGGCACCCTGCCGGAGGGGAGGATCACCACCGGGAGCTTCTCCACCACCATGGATGCCTCCCGGATGACTCGTGAGTAGTCTCCCTTGGACCATGAGTCCATGACCAGTAGCTATGTGATGTTCTCCTCCCGTTCTTGTGCTTCACTAATTAGTCCTCGTGAGCTGCCCTACATGATCGAGGCACATATGTAATCCTTATGCTGTTGCTATGTTGAGTTTGCTGGGATCCGATGGATTATGAGATTATGTTCAGATTGGTCTTGAGTACTATATTTGATCTACCTCTTTTATATTTAGGTTCATAAGTAATTCTTGCATGTTCTCCGTTGTTATTTATTGCTTTGGCCAAGTAATAGGTAGTGACTCCAAGAGGGAACGTTATGCTCGATTGTGGGTTCATGCCCCTCGATGACTAGCTTGAGTGACAGAAACATGAGTCTAGGGGATGTGCTGTTGCCACAAGGGGGAAAACAACGGTGCTTGTACCCGCGGGTGCAAGGATTGTTTACTTTACGCAAAGTTCTTTTAATGCAGTTGTCTGTTGCATTGAGTTTACACTATGGGTGGGACTCGCAACTTAATACCAGCGAGATGTTCTGGATAGATATGTCAAGGTGGATGATTAGTAGTAGATATTGATGGATTTCGGTCTACTTACTTTGGCGTACCGCCCATGCTTTGAACCTCAACCTTTCTTGCAATGTAGTCAGCATTGGTTTGCGTTCGTGGTCCTGTCAATTGCCCAGCTGTAATTCGTTTACCTCACATAGCTGTTTTATCGTCTTTTGGGAGAGAGACATCACTAGTGAACATCATGAGACTCCGGTCCATATTACCATCATTGATCACATCCGCTATTTACTTTTCACTTTTACTTACTATTGCAAAACATTATCTATCACTACTATCATTTGCGTTTAATCCTTTGTGAACTACAAGGCCGGAGGGATTGACAACCTCTCTGTACTCGTTGGGAGCAAAGTTATTTGTATCTGTGTGCAGGTCCACGTTGATTGCTAATATCTGGCGCCGTTAGCAGTTGACACCTACTTGTTGAACCTAGGAGTCTCTGGGGATTCGATCCTTGGCATCTTTGCTAAGGGAAAAACTTCCACAACACTGCATCTTACACCTTCCACTTGGGGTAACCAACGAGGGGTTAGAGTCCCATCAGGGCGCGCCGCCAGGGCGCCTGGAGCCCTGGTGCCCCCCCCAGGCTGTACTTAGGACGCCCAGTAGTTTCTGGAACGCTGATTTTTTATATAATTTTTCTGGATTTTTTCTGGCAGTTCTCGTAATGTGAAAACCTGAAATACAAAAACAGCCGAAAACAGAAACTGGCACTGGGGTGCACTGAGTTAATAGGTTAGTCCAAATATGATCAAAAGTGTATGGAAGTGTATAAATAACATAGCAATATCACCCAAAAAAGGCATGGAGCAAGCAGGAATTATAGATACGTTTTGGATGTATCAACATCCCCAAGCTTAATTCCTGCTCGTCCTCGAGTAGGTAAATGATAACAAGAATAATTTCTGTGGTGACATGCTATTAACCATATAGGACTTTTTCATAGTCATATGACAAAAGCTTACTGAGACAATGAATCTATAGTAATTAAGTTGCCTCATGAGAAAATCACAAAGGACTGAAAGTTTTACAATATGATATTGAAACATCAAATAGATTTGTAATGAACATGGTGTGCAAATATGATAAAGTGATATCTCGCTTGCCCCCTTTAGTGAAGCAAAACATAAATGCAGAGGCACCTCCAAGGTTTAAGTGATGACTAGATACAATGATTTCAAAATAAACGATATCACAATCATGCAAAAGACAATGCTACTTTGGGACAATGCACATTACACTCAGAATGACAATCATGCTCTCAATAGTAGGTGCTTTTAAAAGAAGGTGGAGACTCTCGAACCGTGGCTTTTGTTGGCAAGGTTGAAAACCCGTAATCGGAAACAAAGACAAAACATGTACCAGAGCTCTTGGTTTTAAAACAGAGGTAATAATTATTTTTTTGATTATGCATGTTTCGTTAACGAATGCTAGCAGATAACTCAATTACTTCTTGAGATGGACAAGTTTCGAGGAACGGCTCCCGAATGAGGACGATCACATCCTCTTAATCTCCTTTGTTTATCACTGCCAAAGTTTTCTGATTTCTCATGAACAAAGCGTGAAGGAGGGTTTGTTTGTTATATTATCTTTTTGAGCCGGGCGCACTCAATGCCAGTTCCTTCTCGTATTATGGGTTTGCACATTATACATGCAATCCCAGGGTGAAGCTTGTCCAACTTAAAAAGATCATGAATTAACTACTACTTCCTCATGAACTTACAATAGAGGCACAAGATAAGAATGCTTTTCTTTGAATAATTTCAAGATGGCACATGCAATTCTCCGTTAGGAATGGCAGGTAAATACCATGTAGGAAGATATGGTGGACTCATATGGCATAACTAGTATAAAGGAATGTGGATGCACAAGCAGTCAGTCCGCTTAGTACAGGCGAAGGTTAGCAAAAGACTGGGAGCGACCAACTAAGAGAGCAATGACGGTCATAATCATGCAGAGCGACAAAGCAACATTGAATCAGGCATGGAAGTTATATCGCTACTCAGAAACAAAAGATCATCAAGGCTTGACAGACTTTCTTTACAGTCTTAAATATGCGTGAATATACGCCAAGTCAATCAAAATAAATTCTTTGAAGGAAGATATTACTAAACCATACCACATCATAGGCAAACAAACCATGTTGGTACTCCAATAACACATTGGGAATCCCCCAGCTATTTGAGACTAACCATAAGAAAACATGAACTACTAAGCGCCATTATGCACGTAGCATCTTTATCATAGACATATCAACCAATGCAACGGAAGCAAACTCTCTTAATAAGATAAGCATGATAACTAAAGAGAGTTCAAGCAACCAACTAAGCGAAAGCTCTTTAAAAAGATAAGCATGAAACTGAGAGCTGAACATGATAGTAGCTATTAAAAGACAAAGAACACACACAGCAAGGATAGACATGAAAATTCTATGTTATGTTCTAGGTAGAAGTGGAGCGTGTTTCTCTCCCACATAAAGAAAGCTGAGTTCCGACTCGTTATGAAACACTAAAAAGGAAAACGCTCCAAGCATAGCACATAACACATGAAGTGATTAAAATATAGTGGAACGAAAGATGAACTGATAATGTTGATGGAGAAGGGGATGCACGGGGGCATCCCCAAGCTTAGACGCTTGAGTCTCCTTGAATATTTCTTGGGGGTGCACGGGGGCATCCCCAAGCTTGAGCGTTTGACACTCCTGAATCTTTTTATCATCTTCCCTCGCACACTTGAAAACTCCCTTCATACATAACTCATCATAATCTGATTAGCGAGGTTAGTACCCATAATAAAATAATTGTACCTTGCTGGAAATAAAGATATTCTTGAAGGTCTACTGTTTCTCAAGATTGCCAAAAGGTTTTTGCAAAGAAAAAGGAAGCTCTAGGTTTGCAAAATGAAGGAAAGGCAAAACAGGACAGAATCTGTGAAAAACTGAACAGCAGGTAGTAAATGATTTGTTCGGGGCACTTCTGCAACTCTAATCCAAAAACTCAGAACAGACGCACGAAAGACAATTATATAGAGCACGCTGTCGAAAAAATTCAGACCAAAAAGATGATCTGGTGATTTTATACGAATTTTTCTATCCAAGGACAGAATCTGTTTCCTGGACAGCACCTCACAACTTTTGAACTTTCTAGCAATCAGAGGCTATACTTGTCACAAAATGGAAAAGCAAAGATACAATGATGATGCTACAGTAGTAAACAACATCAAGACACAACAAAAGCAAAATAAATTTATTCATTGGGCTGCCTCGCAAAAGTGCTTTCTTTTATGCCTTTAAGCTAGGCATAATGCATAGAGATCAAGTTTTATCAAGAGTAAAAGAATAGCTAACCCGTACAACGGACTCAAAAGGTAACTTGATCTTCTTTCGAGGGAAGTGTTCCATCCCTTTCTTGAGAGGAAACTGAAATTTTATATTACCCTCTTTCATGTCAATGATAGCACCAACGGTGCGTAGAAAAGGACGTCCCAAAATAATTGGACAAGAAGGATCACATTCAATATCCATAATAGTAAAATCAATGGGAACATAGTTGTCATTGACAATGATAAGAACATCGTCGATCCTCCCCAAAGGTTTCTTGATGGAAGAATCAACGAGACGAACACCAAAAGAACAAGAATCAAAAGGTTTCAATTTAAGCATATCATATATTCTTTTGGGCATAACAGAGGTACTAGCTCCAACATCACATAATGCATAGCAAGAGAAGTCATTCAATTTAATTTTTATCATAGGATCCCAACCATCTTCTAGCTTTCTAGGTATGGAGGCTTCTACTCTAAGTTTCTCCTCCCTTGCTTTGATAAGAGCATTAGTGATATGCTCTGTGAAGGCAAGGTTAAGCATGCTAGTGCGGGGATCTCTAGACATCATGTGAAGGAAATCAATAACTTCGGTAAGAGTGCAATTATCAAAATCAAGGTCACTAGCATCAAGTAAAGTGGTAGTGGTGTCCTTTAGGTTCACTTGTTTGGTAGTTTCTATAGTCATAGCATCACCATTAATAGGTCCAATGGGACCAGGAGTGCATTGGGTGCTAAGAGTTTGGATATCCTCAACAACTTGGATAGTAGCAACAGTGTGGTGGGTAGGAAGGCTCTTAATTCTATCTTCTTCCTCCCTTTCTCCAGCCCATCTCTCTTTAAGTTTAGCCATCATCCTAATATTTTCATTAATTTGCAGTTGAATAGCATTAATAGGAGTGACCTTCCTCTCCTCAAGAGGAGAAGTTCTAATTTTAAGCAATTCTATCTCATTGGCTAAATGGTCTACCTTCGAAGAGAGATCATCTAGTTTATTGATGGGCCTCGAACCCCTCGTTGGTTACCCCAAGTGGAAGGTGTAAGATGCAGTATTGTAGAAGTGTTTTCCCCTAGCAAAGATGCCAAGGATCGGTTCCCCAGAGACTCCTAGGTTCAACAAGTAGGTGTCAATTGCTACGGCGCCAGATTAGTAGCAACCAACGTGGACCTGCACACAGATACAAATAACTTTGCTCCCAACGAGTACAGAGAGGTTGTCAATCTCTCCGGCCTTGTAGTTCACAAAGGATTAAAAGCAATGATAGTAGTGATAGATAGTTTTTGCAATAGTAAATAATAACGGGAAATAAATAGTGGATGTGATCAATGATGGTAATATGGACCGGAGTCTCATGATGTTCACTAGTGATGTCTCTCTCCCAAAAGACGATAAAACAGCTATGTGAGGTAAACAAATTACAGCTGGGCAATTGACAGGACCACGAACGCAAACCAATGCTGACTACATTGCAAGAAAGGTTGAGGTTCAAAGCATGGGCGGTACGCCAAAGTAAGTAGACCGAAATCCATCAATATCTACTACTAATCATCCACCTTGAGATATCTATCCAGAACATCTCGCTGGTATTAAGTTGCGAGTCCCACCCATAGTGTAAACTCAATGCAACAGACAACTGCATTAAAAGAACTTTGCGTAAAGTAAACAATGCTTGCACCCGCGGGCACAAGCACCGTTGTTTTCCCCCTTGTGGCAACAGCACATCCCCTAGACTCATGTTTCTGTCACTCAAGCTAGTCATCGAGGGGCATGAACCCACAATCGAGCATAACGTTCCCTCTTGGAGTCACTACCTATTACTCGGCCAAAGCAATAAATAACAACGGAGAACATGCAAGAATTACTTATGAACTAAATTATAAAAGAGGTGAATCAAATATATTACTCAAGATCAATCTGAACATAATCTCATAATCCATCGGATCCCAGCAAACTCAACATAGCAACAACATAAGGATTACATAGGTGCCTCGATCATGTAGGGCAGCTCACGAGGACTAATTAGTGAAGCACAAGAACGGGAGGAGAACATCACATAGCTACTGGTCATGGAATCATGGTCCAAGGGAGACTACTCACGAGTCATCCGGGAGGCGTCCATGGTGGTGGAGAAGCTCCCGGTGGTGATCCTCCCCTCCGGCAGGGTGCCGGGAAGAGTTCTCCTGGTGCTCCCGATCTTGGAAGCGGCGGCGGCTGCGAAACAGAGATGGGATCGCGAAAAGAGTTCCTGTTCTGAGGGTTTCGGAGGTCCCTCTAAATATATGCCAAAGGGGGGCACCGAACGGGCTTCGGGGGGCCCAGGCGCCCCCCCGGCGCGGCCCAGGGGGTCGCGCCGCCAGTTCGCTTGGAGCCCTGGTGGCCCCCCAGGCTGCCCTTCGGACGCAGTGTTGTTTCCGGAACGCTGATTTTTTATATAATTTTTCTGGATTTTTCTGGGAAGTTCTCGAAACGTGAAAACCTAAAATACAAAAACAGCCGAAAACAGAAACTGGCACTGGGGTGCACTGGATTAGTAAGTTAGTCCAAATATGATCAAAAGTGTATGGAAGTGTATGAATATCATATCAATATCACCCAAAAGTGGCATCGAGCAAGCAGAAATTATAGATACGTTTTGGACGTATCAACATCCCCAAGCTTAATTCCTGCTCGTCCTCGAGTAGGTAAATGATAACAAGAATAATTTCTGTGGTGACATGCTATTAACCATATAGGACTTTCTCATAGTCATATGACAAAAGCTTACTGAGACAATGATTCTAAAGTAATTAAGTTGCCTCAAGAGAAAATCACAAATGACTGAAAGTTTTACAACATGAAACTGAAACATCAAATAGATTTGCAATGAGTATGATGTGTAAATATGATAAAGTGATATCTAGCTTGCCCCCTTTAGTGATGCAAAACATAAGTGCAGGGGCACCTTCAAGGTTTAAGTGATGACTAGATACAATCATTTCAGAATAAACGATATCACAATCATGCACAAGACAATGCTACTTTGGGACAATGCTACTTTGGGACAATGCACATTACACTCAGAATGACAATCATGCTCTCGGTAGTTGGTGCTTCAACATAAAGTTAAAATAAAGGTTAAGTGCTAGAGCTTTTTATTTTGAAAACATGGAAGCAATTGTGTTAACGGTAGTAGTACTTCATATGTGTCATGCATAAAACATCCTATAAGTTGCAAGCCTCATGCATCGAATACTAATAGTGCTCGCTCCTTGTCCTAATTAGCTCGGATTCCCATGGGTTATCATTGCATTACATATGTTTTAACCAAGTGTCCCAAAGGGGTACCTCTATGCCACCTGTACAAAGGTCCAAGGAGATAAATCGCATTTGATTTCTCGTTTTTGATAGATCTCAACTTGAGGACATCCATACCGGGACAACATAGAAAATAGATGATGGACTCCTCTTTAATGCATAGGCATATTCTCATGAGAGATTGAGGATTAAGGTCCAAGCTAAAACTTCCACCATGATGCATGGCTTTGGTTGGCGGCCCAATGTTCTTCTCTAACAATATGCATATTAATTCAACCCACGGTAAATCACCCTTACTTCAGACAAGACGAACATGCATAGCAACTCACATGATATTCAACAAAAGTGTGACAGTTGATGGCGTCCCCAGAAACATGGTTACCGCTCAGCAAGCAACTTATAAGAAATAAGATACATAAGCAACATATTCTTTACCACAATAGTTTTTAGGCTACTTTCCCATGAGTTGTGTATTGCATGGTTAGTTTGCTTAGTACAGGTGGAGGTTAGCAAAAAGACTGGGAGCGACCAACTAAGAGAGCAATGACGGTCATAATCATGCAGAGCGACAAAGCAATATTGAATCAGGCATGGTAGTTATATCGCTACTTAGAAATAAAAGATCATCAAGGCTTGACAGACTTTCTTTACAGTCTTAAATATGCGTGAGCATACGCCAAGTCAATCAAAATAAATTCTCGAAGGAAGATATTACTAAACCATACCACATCATAGGAAAACAAACCAAGTTGGTACTCCAATAACACATTGGGAACCCCCCAGCTATTTGAGATTAACCAAAAGAAAAACCTGAACTACTAAGCACCATCATGCAAGTAGCATCTATATCATAGACACATTAACCAATGCAACGGAAGCAAACTCTCTTAATAAGGTAAGCATGGTAATTAAAGAGAGTTCAAGCAACCAACTAAACAAAAGCTCTTTGAAAAGATAGGCATGAATACTAAGAGCGGAGCATGATAGTAGCTATTAAAAGACAAAGAACACACACAGCATAGATAGACATGAAAATTCTATGTAATGTTCTAGGTAGAGGTGGAGCGTGTTTCTCTCCCACATAAAGGAATGCTGGGTTCCGACTCGTTATGAAAAACTAAAAAGAAAACTAAAAGCAAGACGCTCCAAGCATAGCACATAACACATGAAGTGATAAAAATATAGCGGAACGAAAGATGAACTGATAATGTTGATGGAGAAGGGGATGCACGGGGGCATCACCAAGCTTAGACGCTTGAGTCTCCTTGAATATTTCTTGGGGGTGCACGGGGGCATCCCCAAGCTTGAGCGCTTGACACTCCTGAATCTTTTTATCATCTTCCCTCGCACACTTGAAAACTCCCTTCATACATAACTCATCATAATCTGATTAGCGAGGTTAGTACCCTTAATAAAATAATTATACCTTGCTGGAAATAAGGATATTCTTGAAGTTGTACTGTTTCTCAAGATTGCCAAAAGGTTTTTGCAAAGAAAAAGCAAGTTCTTAATTTGCAAAGTGAAGGTAAGGCAAAACAGGACAGAATCTGTGAAAAACAGAACAGCAGGCAGTAATTGATCTGTTCGGGATACTTCTGCAACTCAAATCAAAAAACTCAGAACAGATGCACGAAATAAAATTATATAGAGAATGCTGTCGAAAAAATTCAGACCAAAAATATGAACTGGTGATTTTATATGAATTTTTCTATCCAAGGACAGAATCTGTTTCCTGGACAGCACCTCACAACTTTTGAACTTTCTAGCAATCGGAGGCTATACTTGGCACAAATATGAAAAGCAAAGATACAATGATGATGCTACAGCAGTAAACAACATCAAGACACAACAAAAGCAAAAATTTTATTCATGTGGGCTGCCTCCCAAAAGCGCTTTCTTTTATGCCTTTAAGCTAGGCATAATGCATAGAGGAATCAATAATCATCATAATAATCGGAGTTATAAATTGTTTCAAATGGTTCCTCAATAAGTTCATTCTTGTTCCTTCTAGGAAAGGGGTACACACCTTTTGCCTTCCCGCGTAAGCGGATTTGTCCCTTACCTATATCGATGAAGCCTTTAACTGCTCGGAGGAAGTCCCTTCCAAGCACTATATTTCCTTGGTTTGGCTCCACGATGAAGAAATCGATCATTGCAATCCCTTTAAGGAATTTAACCGGTACGTCTTTTATTTTTCCCTGGATTTCAGAAATATCTCCATTAGTGTGTTCATGATAAGATGGTAATCTATCCATGTTAAATTTTAAAGAATCATGAACAATTTTTGGCATAGTAGAAACCATAGATCCAATATCACGATAAGCAAGGAAGTCTTGATTAGAGATGCTAATCCTAACAAGAGGTTCCCAGTCATTATCTATTTCCAAAATATCTCTCTCATTGGGTTTGGGTTTCTCTACCTTCATTAAGTCTAGAGCATCCATTCTTTTCTCAATAGTAGCAAGTCTATCTATGATAGTATCAAAGTTATGATCATAAACAAAGTAACTAGATAGACCGTGTATAATCTCAAGAGCTCTAGCTTCATCACATTCTAAGAAATCTCCCTCAGCTATAATGTCAAGGGAGTGTTTACACCATTTAAAAAGACCATGGTAAAAATTCCTAAGTACAATTTTTATAGGTATCCAAGGCATAATTCTCCTATGTGCATCAGAAATTCTGTCCCATGCCTTCTTCATATTTTCTCCATCCCTTTGATGGAAATCTAAAACTTCTGATTCCCTCAAAGCACCAAATCCTAACATGTTTGGCTAAACAGAAAGGACTACTAATAAAAAGACAAATAATTTTTTTTTGTGATTTTTGATAAAAAGGTACTAAAGCAAAAATGAAAGGTAAACTAACAAGACTAAAAAGCAAAGGTAAAAGATAGCATGAAACTCCCCTATCCTGAAGAGTGGAGTCCCCGGCAACGGCGCCAGAAAATACTCCTTGATGGGGCTCGAACCCCTCGTTGGTTACCCCAAGTGGAAGGTGTAAGATGCAGTATTGTAGAAGTGTTTTCCCCTAGCAAAGATGCCAAGGATCGATTCCCCAGAGACTCCTAGGTTCAACAAGTAGGTGTCAATTGCTACGGCACCAGATTAGTAGCAACCAACGTGGACCTGCACACAGATACAAATAACTTTGCTCCCAACGAGTACAGAGAGGTTGTCAATCTCTCAGGCCTTGTAGTTCACAAAGGATTAAAAGCAATGATAGTAGTGATAGATAGTTTTTGCAATAGTAAATAATAACGGGAAATAAATAGTGGATGTGATCAATGATGGTAATATGGACCGGAGTCTCATGATGTTCACTAGTGATGTCTCTCTCCCAAAAGACGATAAAACAGCTATGTGAGGTAAACAAATTACAGCTGGGCAATTGACAGGACCACGAACACAAACCAATGCTCACTACATTGCAAGAAAGGTTGAGGTTCAAAGCATGGGTGGTACGCCAAAGTAAGTAGACCGAAATCCATCAGTATCTACTACTAATCATCCACCTTGAGATATCTATCCAAAACATCTCGCTGGTATTAAGTTGCGAGTCCCACCCATAGTGTAAACTCAATGCAACAGACAACTGCATTAAAAGAACTTTGCGTAAAGTAAACAATCCTTGCACCCTCGGGCACAAGCACCGTTGTTTTCCCCCTTGTGGCAACAGCACATCCCCTAGACTCATGTTTCTGTCACTCAAGCTAGTCATCGAGGGGCATGAACCCACAATCGAGCATAACGTTCCCTCTTGGAGTCACTACCTATTACTCGGCCAAAGCAATAAATAACAACGGAGAACATGCAAGAATTACTTATGAACTAAAATATAAAAGAGGTGAATCAAATATATTACTCAAGATCAATCTGAACATAATCTCATAATCCATCGGATCCCAGCAAACTCAACATAGCAACAGCATAAGGATTACATAGGTGCCTCGATCATGTAGGGCAGCTCACGAGGACTAATTAGTGAAGCACAAGAACGGGAGGAGAACATCACATAGCTACTGGTCATGGACTCATGGTCCAAGGGAGACTACTCACGAGTCATCCGGGAGGCGTCCATGGTGGTGGAGAAGCTCCCGGTGGTGATCCTCCCCTCCGGCAGGGTGCCGGGAAGAGTTCTCCTGGTGCTCCCGATCTTGGAAGCGGCGGCGACGGTGGAACAGAGATGGGATCGCGAAAAGAGTTCCTGTTCTGAGGGTTTCGGAGGTCCCTCTAAATATATGCCAAAGGGGGGCACCGGACGGGCTTCGGGGGGCCCAGGCGCCCCCCCGGCAAAACTGGAAGGTAAACTAACAAGACTAAAAAGCAAAAGGTAAAAGATAGCGTGCAACTCCCCTATCCTGAAGAGTGGAGTCCCCGGCAACGGCGCCAGAAAACTTTGCTTGATGGCTTCTCGCCCCTCGTTGGTTACCCCAAGTGGAAGGTTTGAGATGTAGTGTAGCGGAAGTTTTCCCATGGCAATACCAAGGATCGATTTCCCTGAGACTCCCAGTTTCAACAAGAAGGTGTCAACTGCTAACGGCGCCAGATATTAGCAATCAACGTGGACCTGCACACAGATACAAATAACTTTGCTCCCAACGAGTACAGAGAGGTTGTCAATCCCTCCGGCCTTGTAGTTTACAAACGATCAAACGCAAGTGATAATAGTGATAGGTATAATTGCAATAGTAAGTAAAAGCGAAAAGTAAATAGCGGATGTGATCAATGATGGTAATATGGACCGGAGTCTCATGATGTTCACTAGTGATGTCTCTCTCCCAAAAGATGATAAAACAGCTATGTGAGGTAAACGAATTATAGCTGGGCAATTGACAGGACCATGTGCGCAAACCAATGCTGACTACATTGCAAGAAAGGTTGAGGTTCAAAGCATGGGCAGTACGCCGAGGTAAGTAGACTGAAATCCATCTGCATCTACTACTAATCATCCACCTTGAGATATCTATCCAGAACTTCTCAGTGGTATTAAGTTGCGAGTCCACCCATAGTGTAAACTCAAAGCAACAGACAACTGCATTAAAAGAACTTTGCGTAAAGTAAACAATCCTTGCACCCGCGGGCACAAGCACCGTTGTTTTCCCCCTTGTGGCAACAGCACATCCCCTAGACTCATGTTTCTGTCACTCAAACTAGTCATCGAGGGGCATGAACCCACAATCAAGCATAACGTTCCCTCTTGGAGTCACTACCTACTACTTGGCCAAAGCAATAAATAACAACGGAGAACATGCAAGAATTACTTACGAACATAAATATAAAAGAGGTGAATCAAATATATTACTCAAACACAATCTGAACATAATCTCATAATCCATCGGATCCCAGCAAACTCATCATAGCAACAGCATAAGGATTACATATGTGCCTCGATCATGTAGGGCAGCTCACGAGGACTAATTAGTGAAGCACAAGAACGGGAGGAGAACATCACATAGCTACTAGTCATGGACCCATGGTCCAAGGGAGACTACTCACAACTCATCCGGGAGGCGTCCATGGTGGTGGAGAAGCTCCCGGTGGTGATCCTCCACTCCGGCAGGGTGCCGGGAAGAGTTCTCCTGGTGCTCCCGATCTTGGAAGCGGCGGCGGCGGCGGAACAGAGATGAGATCGCGAAAAAGAGTTCCCGTCTCGAGGGTTTCGGGAGACGCTTTAAATATATGCCAAAGGGGGGCATCAGCGGAGCCTCGGGGGGCCCAGACGCCCCCCCCC
>LR738710.1:16561874-16598629 GCA_902687465.1 Secale cereale | reverse complement strand
CCCCCCCCCCCCAGGATGTACTTCGGACGCCTGGTAGTTTCTGGAACGCTGATTTTTTATATAATTTTTCTGGATTTTTTCTCGCAGTTCTCGTAATGTGAAAACCTGAAATACAAAAACAGCCGAAAACAGAAACTGGCACTGGGGTGCACGGAGTTAATAGGTTAGTCCAAATATGATCAAAAGTGTATGGAAGTGTATAAATAACATAGCAATATCACCCAAAAAAGGCATGGAGCAAGCAGAAATTATAGATACGTTTTGGACGTATCAGCTGCCTCCGCGGCCGGCGAGCTGGCCCGACCGGATGAGGCGAGGCGGCGGGCTTGGATCGGGGCTCCGGCGGGGCGAGCTCGAGGTGCGGCGGCGCAGTGGGCTGAGCCCCCGGCAGCGGCGTGCGGTGCTCCGGCGCCTGCGGGTGGCGGCGCGGCGGCCGGGAGCGGAGCGCGGCGGAGATCGATGGAGGAGAGCGCGGGGGGCGCGGCCCAGGACGCGGCGGCGGCGGGTCCGCGTCGGGCCGGGCGGGCCAGCGCGGTGGGAGCGGCGGCTGGCCACGTGGCGGCCTGCCATTGGTCGAGGGGGCGGCGGCGGATGTGTCCGGCGCCGGCGGACACGTCCGGCGCGCGGTGGATCTGCGGGGCACGGGAAAAAAAGGAAAAAAAGGATGGAGGAGGAAGAAGACTAGGGTTTTGGACGAAAATGGAGGGGTGGACGTTTATATAGGCACAAGGAGCTAGGAGACTCCAAATGGGGAGCAGTTTTCGGCCACGCGATCACAATTCAACGGCCGAGATGATGGGAAGGGTTGTGCTGGGTTGGTGGGCGGTTGTGGAGGGTTTCTTGGGCCTCAAAGAGGAGGTACTTTTAGCCCACGAGGTTACCCGTTGGAGTACCAAACGAACTCCAAACGCGACGAAACTTGACAGGCGGGTTACACGTATCAAAACAACATCGCACGACAAGTCTCACGCCATTCCGGAAACGATACACGGCCAAACACGAAAGAAGGACTCCGGGAAGCCACGGGCACGTGTGAGAGCGTCGGAACTCGAAACGGACAACGGGAAGAGACGAGTGGGACCGGATGCAAACGACAACACAAATGCAATGCAATGCACATGACAACATGACATGGATGAATGCACACACGCACACGACAAAACGACGAAAACCTGAAAGACGAAGAACCCGGAATGGAATTTATGAAGCCAAAGTTTATATATTGCCATATCGGGAAAGTGTTATATCCGGGCATTACAAACTCTCCTCTACTACGAAAAGATCTCGTCCCGAGATCTAGGACTGGAAGAAGGAAGGGTACTCGGAACGAAGGTGATCTTCTCGTTCCCACGTAGCTTCTCGGTCGGTATGGTGTGACCACTTAACTTTCAAGAACTTGATTGACTTGTTGCGGGTCTTGCGCTCGATTTCTTCGAGAATAGCAACGGGATGCTCTCGGTAAGAAAAGTCTTGTTGAAGATCAATCTCCTCAAACGGAATGGTGCGTTCAGGTGTCTTGAAGCACTTGCGGAGCTGAGACACATGAAGCACATCATGAACATTAGCGAAGTTGGAAGGGAGCTCAAGTTGATAGGCTAGATCGCCTCTTTTGCCAAAGATCTTGAAAGGGCCCACGTATCTAGGAGCAAGCTTTCCTTTGATACCGAATCTTTGGGTGCCTTTCATAGGAGAAACACGGAGATAGACATGATCCCTAATGTTGAAGGCCAAATCACGATGCTTGCCGTCATAGTAGCTCTTCTGACGCGACTGAGCGGCCTTGAGATTCACACGTATGACTTTGCACATTTCTTCGGCTTCTGAGATCAAGTCATTGCCAAGAAGTTGACGTTCACCAGTCTCGGACCAGTTGAGAGGGGTACAGCACTTTCTGCCATAGAGGATTTCAAACGGAGCTTTGCCGGCACTTGCTTGGAAACTGTTGTTGTAAGAGAACTCGGCAAACAGAAGGCAATCTTCCCACTTCATGCCAAAAGAGATGACACAAGCTCTGAGCATGTCTTCTAGGATCTGATTCACTCTCTCGACTTGACCACAAGTCTGAGGGTGAAATGCAGTGCTGAAACGGATCTTAGTGCCCATGGCAGACTGAAAGGAGTCACAGAACTTGGATGTGAACAAACTTCCACGGTCTGAGGAGATAACTTGAGGAATGCCATGTAAGGACACAATTCTGGAAGTGTACAACTCCGCCAGTTGAGCTGCATTGATGGATTCTTTAACTGGAAGGAAGTGAGCTACTTTGGTAAGATTGTCAATGACAACAAAGATAGAATCATTCCCTTTCTTGGACTTGGGAAACCCGGTGACGAAATCCATTTCAATGTGGTCGAACTTCCACTCGGGAATAGGAAGAGGTTGGAGAAGACCGGCTGGACGTTGATGCTCTGCCTTCACTCTTCTGCAGACATCACATTCATTCACGAATTGGGCAATCTCCCTTTTCATGCGAGTCCACCAGTAAGATTGCTTGAGGTCTTGGTACATCTTGGAACTTCCAGGATGAATCGACAGGAGGGAGTCATGTGCTTCGTTCATTATGAGCTTCCTGAGATCACCCTTGGGAACCACAAGTCTGTCCTCAAAGAACAAGGTATCTCTCTCATCAACGCGATAGCACTTGTATTTGGGAGTACCCTTTGCAATACCATGTTTCACTTTCTGCACCATAGCATCACTGAGTTGGGCCTCACGGATCTGATCTTCCAAGGTAGGAGCAACTTGAAGATTTGCAAGAAAGCCTTATGGAACAACTTGGAGGTTGAGCTTCCTGAATGCTTCACAAAGCTCAGGCTGAAACGGCTTGATAAGGAGACTGTTGCAATATGCCTTTCTGCTCAAGGCATCTGCAATCACATTGGCCTTGCTAGGCGTGTATTCGATGCTTGGATCATACTCTTGGATCATTTCAACCCAACGAGTCTGGCGGAGGTTCAGATTCGGCTGTGTGAAGATGTACTTCAAGCTCTTGTGATCGGTGAAGATGTCGACTTTTCTTCCCAACAGAAGGTGTCTCCACGTGATCAAGGCATGTACCACAGCTGCTAGCTCGAGATCATGTGTGGGATAGTTCTTCTCGCTTGGCTTCAATTGACGAGAGGTGTATGCCACAATCTTCTTGTCCTGCATTAGCACACCACCAAGTCCTTGAAGAGAAGCATCACAGAATATTTCATAGGGCTTGGACTCATCTGGAGGGGTAAGAACTGGAGCAGAGATGAGCTTTTCTTTGAGAGTTTTGAATGCCACATCACAATCCGGAGACCAGTTGTACTTGACATTCTTCTGCAGCAACTTTGAGAGAGGCTTGGCAATCTTGGAGAAGTTCTCAACGAACCTTCTGCAATAGCTAGCAAGACCAAGGAAGCTTCGGAGCTGCTTGACATTCTGAGGAGGTTCCCAGTTGACAATCGCTTCAACTTTCTCGGGGTTCACAGCAATACCGTCAGCGGAGATGATATGGCCCAGATATAAGACCTTATCGAGCCAGAATTCGCACTTGGAGAACTTGGCATAGAACTTATGTTCACGGAGTCTGTCGAGAACCAGACGGAGGTGCTTTTCGTGATCTTCTTCATTCTTGGAGAATACCAAGATGTCATCCAGATACACAAGCACAAATTCGTTGGTGTAGGGGTTGAAAATGTAGTGCATCATTCTCGAGAAGGTAGGTGGAGCATTAGCGAGGCCAAAAGACATGACTGTATACTCATATGAGCCGTAGCTCGTTCTGAAGGCAGTCTTGTGGATATCTTCTTCACGAATGCGAATTTGGTGATAACCCATTCGGAGATCGAGCTTTGAGAACACTTTAGCTCCTTTGAGCTGCTCGGACAATTCATTGATGTTGGGGAGCGGATACTTGTTCTTTATTGTCTTCTTGTTCAATGGCCGGTAATCAACGCAAAGGCGCTCCGTGCCATCCTTCTTCTTGACAAATAAGACACCACAGCCCCAAGGAGACGTGCTAGGCCTGATCAGACCCATACGCTCTTGTTCATCAAGCTGTTTCTTCAACTCCTTCAACTCTTCAGGGGAGAGCTTGCACGGACGCCGGCATGCTGGCTCAGTACCAGGCTCGAGTTCAATGACGAATTCAACTTGACGATGCGGAGGCATGCCTGGAAGCTCTTCAGGAAAAACTTCTTCGTATTCATTAACCACCGGAATTTGAGAGATGGCATTAATCTCGCCCTTGTCATTGAGAGAGAATAGCCTGATTGTGTTATCTCGAGAGACGAAGATAATCACGTCTTTGTCGGAATGAGTAATCATGACTTCCTTAGTTGCACAATCAATGTGAGCATCATGCTGAGAAAGCCAATCCATCCCGAGAATAAGATCAATGTCGGAATTGCCGAGAATAACCGGAGAAGCCAGAAAGCGGTAATCACCCATGCGAATAGATACATTTGTAACAACTGAGTTGGAAGTCATTTGCAATCCCGGAGAAATAATCTTCAAAGGTCTAGGAATGCTCTCCGAAACCAATTCATGCTTAGCAACAAAAGGTCTTGAAATGAAAGAAAGCGATGCACCCGAATCAAACAACACTTTTGCAGGAATAGAGTTAACTGGAAGGTTACCAAGTATCACATCTGAAGAATTCTCTGCTTGAGCTGCATTCATCAGATTCACTCTTGCAACCTTGGGATTGTGCTTGACAATAGCAGTGCTGACAGGTGGAGGAGGCGGAAGGCGCCTTGGGTTGGGGCACTTGTTAGCATAATGACCCTTCTGGCCACACTTGTTGCAAATCACTTCTGAGAGAGGACAGTAGTGAAGAGAACTTGACTTGGAAGCTTGAAACTGATTCTTTGACTGATTGCTTGGGTTGGGAGGGTGGGAGAAAGCGCGGCCACCAGAATTCTTGTTGTTCTTGTTGTTGTTGTAGGGAGCTCGAATCACTGGAGGAGGTGGAAGCCAAAACTTCTGTTGCTTCGCGACCACTTGAGAAGAAGAGGAGGAGTGAACAGCGTCTCTGATTCTCTTTTTGGAAGCTTCCATCTTGAGCTGGGCTGCCTCTTGCTTAAGTGCCATATTATAGAATTTATCAAACTCATCAGGCTCGAACAAGGTGAGAGCAAGTTGGAGTTCATCCTTCAGACCACCACGGAACTGATAGATCTTGCTCTTGGCATCTGGGATGTCTTGCTTTGCATAGCGGGCAAGGTTCTGACACTTGACATTATATTGGTAGACAGACATAGAGCCTTGCTTCAGGTTGCGGAATTGCTCACGCATACCCTCGATGACACTTGTTGGAATGTGGTGAGAGCAAAAGTCCTTGCAGAAGTCATCCCAGGAGATTACACGCCCTGCTCTGGAGTCTTTGTACTGCTGCCACCAATCAGCTGCTTGGTCCTTGAGTTGGAAGGCTGCAAACTTCACATAGTCCTCGGGCCTAACGTTACTACACTCGAAATGCTTCTTGATATCTGTTATCCAGTCTTCAGCATCGAGAGGGTCCACGCAGTAACTGAATGCCTTTGGTTGATTTGCCAAGAACTAGTTGAGCGTAGCAAAGTGCGGTTGGTTGAACAAATTGCCTTGGTTCCCATGAGCACCCTGATTTGCTTGATTTGCTTGAATATGTTGCATCATCTGCATAAGCATCTGGGTGTTCTCATTCGTAACTTGCATAATTGCTCTCCAGGCCTCAGACGGAGGAGGAGGGGAAGGAGGACGATCAGGAACCTCTTCACCCTCTGGGTTAGCGTTGGGAACCCTTTTAGGAGCCATCCTGAAAGAGATGACCACTATTAGCCATTTGATTGAAAGAAGATATAAACTGAATCAACGGCTAGAATTGCAACATAGTCTTCACAAGAATCATTCGAACAAGAGGAACGAATGAAATTCTCAGTTTAATAGTAACAACATTCTTCACGAGAAGCCACTTGGGAGACAAAAGGTAACTAAAACAACAAGGTGCAGATAGAACAAATACAAGATAGAAGCTTCGTTCGACATATTCGTGCTGAAAGCTTATGGAACGTGTTACAAAAGGGTTTTGCAATCCCCGGATCAGCATAGCCAAGGACCCTTTAAGATGCAACTCCCGATCGGAACAACGGCCATAAAAATACTTCACTCAATGTAGAACCCCAAACTCCATATCATGCATTCGTTGGAAGAATGCCTACGAGCTACTAGATGAACCCACCTATTAATTTCCGAAAGTTTCCAGTTATGCAATCAGGTGTTCGGGATACAGGGGAAGCATCGCGCACTCAACTCTAATCCTACATCCAGCTGTATCCATCCTTCAACACATAACCAGTTATTTCCGGAAACCGTCTACCTCGGACCTTCGAAACGCATCTACTATACAAGCTATGGCAATACTCCCGAACTACCTCCCTAGTACTTGGTGATGTCGGGGTTATCTTGCCACTAACCGCATAGGAGAGTTTTCGATGTCGGCCGTCTTAAGTATTCTAGAACTGATGCGATATGTTTGTGACGACAACACCTCGGAGCTCAACTCCCCGGGACACTGCCACAACCCCTAAATGATAGGAGGCATCGAGAACAATGTTCTCGTCACAAAGACATCGGAACAATCCAGACAATACTCGCAAGATTCCTAAAAAAAATGGTGCAATTTTTTAGAGTAGAAGAGGTAAGAGTAATCGTCAGGAGTCCTCACTAGAGTGAAAAGAGATGAGGAGCAAAAGAAATCCTATATATATATATATATATATATATATATATATATATATATATATATATATATATAGGACTCGAAACATTTTAAGTGTGTGCCTAGACTCAACCATCAACGATTCGATCAATCAGTGGGGCTTCTAGGTCGGAGAAGGCTCTGAATATCAACTTGTAATGCCCAGGATGGGACTATACCTCCTACGTGTCGAGGCACGACTTAAAGGTATAAGACCATTCTGGAATGATCTCAAGTTCGGTATCTTTGCACATCTCATGTAAAAATGGGGATGAAAATGACAAAAGAGATAGTTGGCTTACACTCGCCACGTCACACAATTCATTACATAACAAAACATCATTCAAATAACATCACAACCCGTCTACGGGTGAAGATCCAAATGAAAGATACCAAATACATAACCACAGGTCCGAATCGCCCCTAATAGAAACCACTACTGATCATCGGGATAGTGCACATAGTAACGGCTACGTTCCTCGTCGTACTCCCGGTATAGCTCTGTGCTGTCACCTGAATAGCTCACCATGGTACATGCATCTGGTGTGGTGTAGAATCTGTGAGCCACAGAGGACTCAGCCATCCCGTTCCCGGGTAACAGAACTATCTAAGCCTTGGGTGTGGAACAAGGCTGAAGAAAGAATAAAAGGCTGCAGCTGCACTGGCACTAGCTTACGTGAATAAGAGCGAGAAGAGAAGTGCCACGAGCGGATAAAGTGATCACGAAGTGATCCTAACTAAGCACGGCAATCATAACCCCACCGTGTTCACTTCCCGAACCCCTTTCGGAAAATGACCGTCACGGTACTCACGCTGGTAGTGTGTTCTGAACATGGTGTCAAGTTTTGTACAACCGGATATTAAAAAATTCCCATCTGCCACATAACCACGGGCACGGCTTTTGAAAGTTCAAAACCCTGCAGGGTGTTTCAGCTTGGCCCATGACAAGCCCACGATCCGCGGAGTCGCAACTCCAAGGTGGGAAGGCCCGAGTATCCTCAGAATCCCTTGCTCAAGATACTCCGACTAAGGTAAGACTAATCCAACAAATCCTCCCGGCGTGCCGACACCCTGATAGTAGCCGCGCGTATCTCGTCTCAGGCACGACCGGATGAGCACTACATACAGATACCGAAGACCCCAGCGAACTGGGTGGCACCGCAAGTGGCTCTAGTTTGGACCAACACTCAATTCGAGCACTGGCCCAGGGGGGTTGATTAATTAATCCTCGGGTTAATTACTCCCTCGGCAAGTTTTAGTTGTTTAGGCAAATAGTACCAATGTTGGGACTTGCTGGAAAAGACTTAGCGCTAAGCGGTTTATCGAGGGGGTCCCATAACCCCAACCGTGTGAGGAACGCATAATCAAGGAACATAACACCGGTTTATACGGTTCCTAAGGCGGCATGAGTGGAACAAATCACCAAGCAAGAGGCTTAGCCTTCCACCCATTACCAATATATAGATGATTTTATTTAAGAATTTATATAGTGTGATATCCCAACAAGCTTCAACATGAAGCAAGAATCTTCAAATCTTCTCCTGCAACTAGCAATGCTATAAGAGGGGCTGAGCGAAGCTTACTTAGCCAAACATGGGTTTGCATAGGTAGGGTGGTTAGACAGATTCATGGTTACAATAGGAGGCTGACAAGAAAACATGGGCATCGAGGCAACAAGCTAAAGAGCGAGACTTCTAGCAATAGGCAAAGATAGTAATGATATCTGGGTCAGGTCATCTTGCCTGTTGAGTCGTCGATGGGATCGTAAGAGGGCTCCTCGTTCTCAACCTCGGTAGTAACCTCGTTCTCGTACTCAGTCTCGGCTTCCAGCTCTACTCAACACAAGAACACACGAGGCACGAAATCAAACAAGATGCAATGCGCAAACTATAGGATGCATGGCTGATGCACTAAGGAAGCACTGTAGATGCACTTAGGATGCACAGAAATACAACATAGGAAACACAGAGATACAGCACAAGGAACATGACAATATGCATCAAGCAAGATACTCCAAAACATGTTAACAAGATGATATTATGAATCTACATGCAAAACCACACAAGTTTCATGTAGGACTTGCTTAAAACAGAGCAACGGGCTAAAAGATACACCCGAAACAAGAAACAATGCAAAGCTGAAACTAACAGCCACATAGCAACTTCAGAGCAAGAAATGTATATTCTACAGCATTCAAACATGGTGATAAGAAGCATGGACATGAAGTAGGCATATCCTACAGCAAACAATTCCATTGGAGCATCTCCGAAGGAGGCATGGATCAATAGCAACAAGCTACAACATTTTGAACATGACAATAAAAACCTGATAGTAATATTTTATAGCAACTTGGGAGCAAGAGTTAAATATGCTACAGCCACCCAAATGAGCATGTGAGGACATGAATGGATAGACAACAACATATACAACAAGGAATCATCAATAGTCACCCCAAAACTAACATGGATTTTCCTAGAACAACAAGCAAACATAGCATCTGGATATTACAGATTCCAGACTTAGTGAAATTTCACTAAGTGTTAAAACAGCAATATTATCATGGCATGTTTGTGAGCATGTTTAAGTCACCTCAAAGCATAACATGGCAAGTGGTTTGCACCATAGCAAAGTACACATGATGGGGAGTCCAAAACATATAAGCATGCAACAAGGGGACAACCACATCAATAGCAACGGGCTCCTCAACTAGGCATCTCGTAACAAGTTTAAAAACCTAACAGCCACATGCACTTTTGCAAAGGAGATAAACATGGCAATATGAATTCTATCATGCATCCTATATTAACCAACATGTAGAGCATCTCATGATGAACATGTGGACATATCATTTGCTTCATTTGGATAAACATGCACCAAGTTATCACATCACAAACATGGCATGAAAACAACTAATAGCAGCAGTTTATAGCAAGTAGCACTCTTCTCATTAAGATTAAGGCATCTAGATGGACTCAAATATGCATGGCACAATGGAACAAAGCATAGTACATGTCACCACGATCATTTTGACATATCATACGCGCAAAACGGACAAGCACAGTAAAAGTTATCATGATTACAAAAATGCATCAGACAAAGAAAACTAGAAGACTTAGACAAAATAACAGGGGTCAACCTGACGCGGGTCAACGGGCCTGGTCAAACGGGTCGGAGCGGGTCGCGGTGGTCAACGGGTCGCGGGTCCGCGGGTCGGGCGCCCGTTAGGGTTTCCCAGGCGCCGATCTGGACTGGATCGATCGATCCGAGCGCCTCGACGGCGGCGGTTCGGCGACGGACCTCGAAGTGGCCGGCCGGAGGACGGGCGCTGGCGGGGAGGCTCGAGGGCGGCTGCCTCCGCGGCCGGCGAGCTGGCCCGACCGGATGAGGCGAGGCGGCGGGCTTGGATCGGGGCTCCGGCGGGGCGAACTCGAGGTGCGGCAGCGCAGTGGGCTGAGCCCCCGGCGGCGGCGTGCGGTGCTCTGGTGCCTGCGGGTGGTGGCGCGGCGGCCGGGAGCGGAGCGCGGCGGAGATCGGTGGAGGAGAGCGCGGGTGGGTGCGGCCCAAGACGCGGCGGCGACGGATCCGCGTCGGGCCGAGCGGGCCGACGCAGTGGGAGCGGCGGCTGGCCACGTGGCGACCTGCCACTAGTCGAGGGGCAGCGGCGGACGTGTCCTGCGCCGGCGGACACGTCCGACGCGCGGTGGATCTGCGGGGCACGGGAAAAAAGGAAAAAAAAGGATGGAGGAGGAAGAAGACTAGGGTTTTGGACGAAAATGGAGGGGTGGCCGTTTATATAGGCACAAGGAGCTAGGAGACTCCAAATGGGGAGCGGTTTTCGGCCACGCGATCACAATTCAACGGCCGAGATGATGGGAAGGGTTGTGCTGGGTTGGTGGGCTGTTGTGGAGGGTTTCTTGGGCCTCAAAGAGGAGGTACTTTTAGCTCACGAGGTTACCTGTTGGAGTACCAAACGAACTCCAAACGCGATGAAACTTGACAGGCGGGTTACACGTATCAAAACAACATCGCACGACAAGTCTCACGCCATTCCGGAAATGTTACACGGCCAAACACGAAAGAAGGACTCCGGGAAGCCACGGGCACATGTGAGAGCGTCGGAACTCGAAACGGACAACGGGAAGAGACGAGTGGGACCGGATGCAAACGACAACACAAATGCAATGCAATGCACATGACAACATGATATGGATGAATGCACACACGCACACGACAAAACGACGAAAACCTGAAAGACGAAGAACCCGGAATGGAATTGATGAAGCCAAAGTTTATATATTGCCATATCGGGAAAGTGTTACATCCGGGCATTACACTTTTACCTTCATCGATGGGGCCGAACTAGTATAAAACCCCTGTGTCCTTGTCCGCTTTAACCCCTTTAAGCTAACCCGTAGCGATGGCCTCATGACTAAGTCCTTTTGCTAGGACATCTGCCATGACAAAACCACGACAATGTAGGTTTTGCCATCGGGCATAGGCAGATGTGCATCTTATTTAGTAAAACGATATTGGTATTTTTGTTTTCCATTTTGGTTCTGTGAGTACGCATATTTTGCAAATCTTTTAGTACAAAGTTTAGTCAAAGCTATGCAAAAGTACACATATTTTCTACACAGATGTGTTAAATAGCTTGGGAACCTCAATAACCCTTCAACATATTATATCCACACTAAAGGGATCAGACTTTCGGCCTATGTCAAGTAGAAGCTTCACATCTCTTGTAATATGCCTATAGTAGTCAGGATTAAAAACATTACCTATTTTCTATGCTTTTTATATGCCTATAGTAGCGTACTTTGGTATATTACATAGCTGGGCGCATGAGAGTATGATATAATACATAAAAACAAGATATATGTTTGCAGGTTCCTATTTAATCTACCAAATAATGTTTGATTAATAAGATATATGTTTGCCAGTTAATAGGTTGATTCACCGATTAATAGCTACTCCCAAGCTGACCGAGCAGCTACTAGTTACCGATTTCCTGAACATTGATTGTGGCTGCAAGATCATTTGGAAAAATTGGGATACACCCTCGTACTAATTTGGACTTATACTAGATAATTCCTAGAAAAGGTTTAGGACATGGACTAAGGTCCTTAACTTGTGTTGCAAATTCCATAGCATTGGTTAATGAAGCTCTCAAATCAAAGCTTGTATCTCTGTTTGTTGATCATGTGGAAATTATCAGACGCCAAGATGATGATGTGTTGCAGGAGAATGTTGATTTGCCACATGTCATTAGTCCGGTAAAACATTCACATGGATACAAGCAGAAGATACATAAATTAGTTGGTGTTGATCTAGCTGGGACACAACTTGAAGTAGAGGAGGAGGAGCAGGGAACTGTGACAATAGATTTGGTCAGTAGAAGTGAGTTTAATAAAAATGATTATGATCTTGGTGATCCGTTCAATTATGATGAGGATGATGAAGTTGGTAGCAAGAAAGCAAATGAAAAGAAAAAGGACAACAGAGCAAAGAGCAAAGGAAAGAAAAAGTTAGCAATAGTACTACGATGATGTTGATATGCCCTACCTATGCTACAAGTTGGTCCAGATGATTTGGGTTACAACTTCAAAGTGTTTGCCCTAGAGGTTGACATGGTAGAGCCTAAATTCAAACTGTCATGGCTTTTGCATACGCCAAAGAATAGAGGGCATCACTTACTGAGTATAGCATCAAAGAGAGAGTGCCTATTAAGAAATCAAGGAATCAAGAAAAATGGATAGAAGGCTCATTATGAAGTTAGTTGCCTATGGTCCCTTTCTGCAACAATGGACAGGAGGACAAATTGTATGCTTGTGAAGAAATACATTGATGAGCATAAATGTATAAGAGAGTGGAAGATAAAGGCAATGATAGCACCATATCTTGTCAAGCAGTATATAATATAGTTTAGGGAAGATGATAAGATGATAGTGAAATCATTTTCTGTGGAAGCGCAAAAAGAGGTTAACATGATTGCTAGCAGGTCCAAGCTACAAAGAGAAAGAAATGATGCACTTGATGAAATATATGGTGACGAGGAGGAGTAGTGCCATAGTTTGTATGATTATGGGGAAGAACTGAGGAGCACAAACCCAAGTAGCACATTCTGCTTATGCCTGAATACAAGTCAAATTTTCAGATCTTGCTACTGGACCATTGGTGGATGCAAGAAGGGTTTCCTAAAGAGTTGACCAATAATGGTTGGTTGTCACTTGAAAACAAGATATGGTGGTGTTTTACTTACATCTGGTAGCATTGATCCTAATGATTGCATAATCCCCATTGCAATGGCTGTTATGAAGTTTGAGTGCATTAATAGTTGGCTCTGGTTTCTGAACTCACTAAAAACCAATTTAGGAATTGATAACCCAGGTCATTATACATGTATGAGTGCCATGCAAACGATATTTCATTTTTTTGTCATTGTATTTTCAGTTTTGTTGCTCACATGACAATAATGGTGTGCACCGTTTAGTTGTGCTTGTTGCTCACATGTTATTTACTTGGCAAGGATTAATTAATGTTGTGGATGTTGTGAGAAGTGTATTCGCGGAAGCTAAACACATGTTTTGTGTCAAACACCTATACCAAATTTAAGAAAACTTTACCTAGGTGAAACTCTGAAGGATCTTATTTGAGGATGTGCAAGATCTTGCAATGTACCTCTATTTGAGAGGAATATGGAGAAGTTGAGAGTGGCATGCCCAGCAAGCCATGAATGGTTGAAAAATATTCCTAAAGATTGATGGGTGACCCTGTGTTGAATAACACATGTGAAGTATTTAATAAGTACCTTCTGTCTTGCTTATGTGTATTTAAGTAAATTTCCAAATATGAATTGTTTATTTATTCTTTTTTTGTACTTTGATTATAATTTCTTAGTTGACATATTGTATTTGTTTATTTTTTGCCAGCTACATACTTGATGCAACTAACATGCCAATTTTGACAATGTTTGAGAAGATAAGATGCTAGATAAAGAATAGGATATAAGCAAAAATGGAAGTATGAATTGAGAAGTGGACTAGGATCCCATGCCCTAAAATTGCAAAGAAACATAAAAAATCAGGGCCTTTGCAAAATATTGCATTGTTTTCCCTTCTGGCACGAAGGTCTTTCAGGTAATGGGCCATGATCACACATACAGAGTTGAGCCAGGTACATGTACGTGCACCTGCAGAAGATGGCAGCTACTTGTGGTCCCATGTTCCCATGGAGTTGCAGCAGCAAGGCATGAGAGGATCAAGCCTGGGGCAATGGTTGATGATTGCTACAACATTAAATTATATATGAAAGCATATGGTCATAGCATTTGGCATGTGAGAGACAAGAAATTCTGGAAGAAAACCAATAACACATATGTTCATGCACCAGCAGTTGAAGTAAAGAAAGGCGGAGGAATAGGAGACGGGCCCCAAAAGAAATTAAGGATGTCACAAGATTGAGCAGACATGGAATAGTTTGTGGTGAGGCAGGGCACAACAAAGGAGGTCGCCCTGGTCTGAAACCAAATGGTAAAAGAAAAGGAGCTGCAGAAGAGGAGGAATTTACTAAAGATGATGTTCACATTTCTTCCAGTTCCATCTTTCTTATGTTTCCATGGCTAACTGTTTATTTCTATCTAGTACATAAATGTTCAAGCAAATGAAAGTGAGACTTCAAAGAATCCAGAGGATGTGGATGAAGATACTCTTCTGTCAAACATGATGGATCAAGTAAATGACCTTCATATTTTTTTTGATTGAATTTCCATCAAATATCCATTTTTTATATGTATTTGATCATTCCTGTCAATTCCAGTTGGAAGCAAGGAGAAGATGTGAGATACATTATGATCATATGCCTCAGGAGTCACGGTTTGTTACTGCCCATAGAGATCATCTGCCAGAACAAAGGAGAGTGGCCAGTACAACAACGAGAGGAAGGTAACTAGAGAAAGTAAAAAGGTTTGTTGTTTATTTCTATCAAAATGCAATACTACGATATTTCATCCCGCCATTGACACTTCAGCAAGGCAAAACAAGATATGTTGAAATAGACAGGAGTATTGCATTACTTTCAAACTAAACTAGTCTGAACAACTGACAGTACACTCAAACAGTACATTCTCAAAACCATTGCAGACATGACAACAACAAAAACAAATATAGAAGTCTAATAAAGCTCCTTAATTAATGTCCCTCCTCTTCAGTTCTTCCATGTGCAACTTCTTCATTATCTTGTTCTCAAATTCTAACTTCGGGATCTTGCTCTCCATATTTTTCTCCTTTTTTCAGTAGCTACATCTTCTGTGTGACGCCCGGGTAATCAAGCTACAGTAAAACTCTGCTAATGATGCCACATCACCACAATTACGGTTGATAATTTCGCGATGATTCAAACCGATTCGAATTTCAAATTTAAAACAAAGTCAAATAATTAAAGTTCTCAAAAGTCAAAAACAAAATGTTCTAAATGTGGCAAATAATCTTTATAGAATAGTGGTGAAGAAATCAACATTTATTAAGAATTTATATATCCTAAAATAATTAAAACAACATCAAAGATGATTAATTAAATGTCTTTTTAATTTATAAATTATTAAACTATTTTATTTGGGAGTCAAAACTTTTGTAGGAGAGGGCTAAAAGTATTGCAATAATTTAGGTACTAATTTTGTATTTTATAAAACAAAAATTAATTAGAAAGTAGATGGAAAACAGAAAGTAATAGAAAAGGAAAAACAAGAAAGAAAAGGAAAAGGCCTAAGTGCACTGTGCACTTAGGCCTGCTAGCACAGTGGTGGGCCGAGCCCACTAGCAGGTCGTCCCCTACCTCTCCCTGTTCACAGTCGCGCTGGACGGCGCTCCCGCGTCCATGGCGCGGATGGCCACGCGTTGGCCATCCCGCGGCCACCCCCGTCGCTCCCGGTGACCTACTTGACCCCCCTCGACCCCCCGGCGCTAACCCTAGCCCCCTCGCGCACTCCTCTCTCTCACCCTCCTCCAGATCCCCTACCTCCCGACGCGCTCGTCGCCGGCCACTTCACCCCACCGCGGCCACCACCGCCCCCGCACCCCGCCGGCGCATCTACGAGGTCCTACGTCGACCCCAACGCCCTCCCCTACCACGAGCCCGGGCCGGGGAACACTACAGCGCCGCCCCAGGCCCTTCTTCTACCTCCGGCCACCGCCCGTCGCCACGGCGATCCGTCGTTCCCTGACCGCCACCGGCCTCCCCGAGCCTCTCATCGACACCACTGTGAGCACGGCGCCGTAATCCCCCCTCTTTCCCCCTCTCCTTCTGCACCCGTAGCCCTCGCCACCATGGCCATGCTCATCGCCGCCGTTCTGCTCCGCCGTCGCGGCCACCACTTGTGCCACCCTCACCCGAGCAGCGCGCCGAGCTCCTGGTGCTCCCAGGAGCACGATGCACCCGCGTACGCCTCACCTCGTGCCCCGTAGCGCCATATCTCCATCCCCCCGAACGCCGTCGCCGCTTTCGTCACCGTTCCGGCCAGCTCCGGCCAACTCCGACGACGCCACCGGTCCCAGTCGACGCGTCATCGTCTGGCCGTTCGAACGCGCACAACGACGCCCGTTTTGGTGGCCTGTAGACGATTCTCGGCGACTTCCCGTGCGTCGCCGCCGTGTTTTGGTCGCCGGCGGCTAAACATCGGCGCCGCTGACTTGTCCGCTTAGCCCAGCCACTAATAACGTGCAGTGCCACTGACTGCTGGGACCCACTTCCTAATTAACCACAACTTAATTAAATTGGCTAATTAACTAACCTAGTTACTCCCTGACATGTGGGGCCTCCCCTCTAACTAGCCCTGGGTTAAATTTAACCACTGATTAAATGGTTGAGACAATGACAGGTGGGTTCCACCCACTATTCCAGTGGATAAGGCCGGTCCAGTCAGCTGCTGATGAGTCAGCAGCTGGGCCCACCGGTCAGCCTCTGTTGACTGGGTAGTTGACTCAGTCAATTGGCCCCACTGCCAGCCTCTTTGGCACAATGATGTGTACACTTTCTGTGTACACTTAGCATTTAACGTTAAATGATTTTCGAATTGATTTAATTAATAGTAAATACATAATATGTTTAAAACTTTAGAAAATCATATCTTTTAAACCGTAACTCGGATGAAAATATTTTATATATGAAAGTTGCTCGGAACGACGAGACGAATCCGAATACGCGGTCCGTTCGTCCGCCACACATCTCTATCATACCGAACATGCAACTTTCCCCTCCGTTTCATCTGCCCGAAAATGCCTAACACCGGGAATACTATCCCGGATGTTATTCCTCTTCGCCCGTATCACCGAGCACCGCGTTAGGTCACACGTAGCACCGCCTTTTGCCATGTTATGCTTTGTGATGCTATTGTTTGCTCTGTTATTTATTTGTTTCCCCTTCGTTGCTTATTTTTGGTAGACTCCGATACTGTGATAGACCCCGAGACCATTGATGCTTCGGTGTTCGACTACGGATACGCTTCCGAAGATTCCTTTCGTCTGCAGAGCTTCCAGGCAAGCCCCCCCCCCCCCTTGATCACCAGATATCGCCTACTCTTCTCTCTACTGCTTGCATTAGAGTAGTGTAGCATGTTACTGCTTTCGATAATCCTATTCTGCTGCATAGCCTGTCATTGTTGCTACCACTGTTGATACTTTACCTGCAATCCTAAATGCTTAGTATAGGATGCTAGTATACCATCAGTGGCCCTACACCCTTGTCCGTCTGCCCTACTATTCTATCGGGCCGTGATCGCTTGGGGGTGATCACGGGTATATACTATATACATACTTTACATGCACATGATGATGGTTCGGAGATGGGGGCTGAAGGGGCAGGTGGTTCCACCCAGGTAGTGGTGGGCCTGGGTTCCCGACAGCCCCCTGATGGTTACTTTGTGGCGGAGCGACAGGGGAGGTTGCGACCACCTAGGAGACAGGTGGGCCTGGCCCTGGTCGTCGTCCGCGGTTATATCATAATAACACGTTTAACGGGATCTTGGTATTTGATCTGAGTCTGGCCATTTGGTCTATACGCACTAACCAGCTACGTGGGAATAGTTATGGGTACTCGACGTCGTGGTATCAGCCGAAGCCTTCTTGACGTCAGCGGTTTAGCGGCGCGCGCCGGGTTGGACCGCGTAATGCAACTTCCTTAGTAATGGAGGTTGCTAGGTCTGCTCACCGGCCGCCCTCGCAACGTGCAGGTGTGCATTGGGCGATGGGCCCAGACCCCTGTGTGCTTAGGACTTAGACCGACGTGCTGACATCTCTGCTGTGCTTAGGTAGGGCTGCGACGTGTTGATCTTCCGAGGCCGGGCATGACCCTGGAAAGTGTGTCCGGCCAAATGGGATCAAGCGTGCTGGGTTAAGTGGTGCACCCCTGCAGGGAAGTTAATCTATTCGAATAGCCGTGTCCCTCGGTAAAAGGACGACCCGGAGTTGTACTCTGACCTCATGACAACTAGAACCGGATACTTAATAAAACACACCCTTACAAGTGCCAGATATAACCCGGTGATCGCTTTCTCACAGGGCGACGAGGGGAGGATCACCGGGTAGGATTATGCTATACGTTGTTACTTGGTGAACTTACCATCTACTCCCTTCTACTGCTGCAAGACGGAGGCTGCGAGAAGCAAGGATACTTGATACTTTCCAGCTATTCTCTTCTACTGCTGCAAGATGGAGGTGGCCAGAAGCGTAGTCTTCGATTGGATTAGCTATCCCCCCTCTTATTCTGGCATTCTGCAGTTTAACCCACATATATTATCCCCTTTACACAGATATCATTGCATATGTAGTGTAGATCCTTGCTTGCGAGTACTTTGGATGAGTACTCACGGTTGCTTTGCTCCCCCTTTTCCCCCTTTCTTCCTTTCTTCTCGGATGATGCAACCAGGTGGTGGAGTCCAGGAGCCAGATGATCCCGATGATGTTTCTACATGGAGTTCGGCTTCGAGGAGTAGTTAGGAGGTCCCAGGCAGGAGGCCTTGCCTCTTCGATCGTTGTTACTTTTGTGCTAGCCTTCTCAAGGCAACCTTGTTTAACTTATGTCTGTACTCAGATATTATTGCTTCCGCTGACTCTTGTGTATTCGAGCTTTTGTATTCGAGCCCTCGAGGCCCCTGGCTTGTAATATAAAGCTTGTATTATTTTAATTTGTGTCTAGAGTTGTGTTGTGATATCTTCCAGTGAGTCCCTGATCTTGGTCGTACACATTTGCGTGCATGATTAGTGTACGGACAAATTGGGGGCGTCACAAGTTGGTATCAGAGTCGACTGCCTGTAGGAATCCCCCTTTCCAACTCCTTGGCCGAAGTTGAGTCTAGTCTTTGAAAAACAAATTTACTAACTTGTTGTGTGGCTTACGGGCCCACAACACCAATGGGTGGTATTAGGATCTTTTACTCCTCGTCTATACTCTGGGACTCTTATCTCTCTTCTATTCGGGATAAATGAATTTTGCTAAATCTAACATTAGGATCTCGCTATCACTTTCACCCGGAGAACACCTTATTACCGACGATCGTCTGCTGCACCAAAAGACCCTGAAGTTACTCTCCGTTGTTAACCCGAAAACTTGTGCTCATCACCTTTGGAATTCACTGCCACCGATATATCCCTATGGATATCTGCATGCACTTGTCATACTCATGATCATCCCTCGACGCTCTTGTTGTTACAAGAGGCCTCGAAATATTCTCCGTTGTCTCGAGAATCCTTTGAGTTTACTGTCTTGCAGCTTTTTGTCACATGAAAACCCTCACGGTTATTTCCTCACCTTTATCAAGGACCCGTTCTCCTTGATTGTTCATATGTCTCCCAAAATTCTTCGGAATACTTTTCGATGTTTCGAAAATCCTATGCAGCCTGTTACTCCTGTAATTCTTGCCTACTTGCATTATGGTTAATTCCATATGACTAGTAGTCTTCGTTAACATCCATTGTCTTAGCCATTTTGGGCCTATTGATTCAATGTGTGCGTATGCACGCAGTCATCAGGTTATCCTTTAAAAAATTATCTTTCCGACTCAGACGTCATTCCGGACATGAGTTGGTTCTCGGCAATTCAAACATTTATTGATTGTCCAGCTAAGTGTTTTCAACTTATCCATCCTTGATCAGAGCGTCTGCTTCTGATCCTTCATCTTGGAAACCATAATTTCTTTCTATTTAAGCATCAGACTAATCAGGTGATTCTTGAATCTGATGCCTCTGCATTCTTTCTTCCTCTGAGTGAGTACCGATACTCCCATCAGCTCCGTTGTGGATCGCCCGATCCTTTGTGGAAATATTATCCGACAATGTCCTTAGTATACAAAAACCTCAAGAAGTTCTGTCCCTGATGCATAATACCTTCGGTAAATTGTATTCTCTTCTCTGACAACCATGCTCTCCTTTTGAGCTGGTGTTATTTACTTTTGAAACTCGTGGTATATGTTACTAAGATGCCCGATGGGTTGGACCTATGCCTTCCCCTAATCCGTGAGAACCCGAAAATTTTCACAAGTCATACTCTTCCGGTGTCTCACCAAATGAAATTCCAACACTACAGTTTTATCAAAGCGAGAGGTGAATGAAATGATTTGCATTAAAGAAGTGGGAGTCGACCTTGAACTTGTGTTCATGCCCATGAAAATGATGTAGAGCGTCTCGGAAGCTTCTTGCAAAATGATTATTCAGCTGTATGATTCTTTCGGTATTCATGAATTGATTCCTTACAGTTATGGTTCCGACCATGCTGTCCTAATCTAATATATCTGTTGGGAATTCATTCCAGGCCTCGTCAATTTTTGACAAGGTTAAAGTATCTACTGTCATAGGTCAATGACCCAGTTCAACTTCTATCGTGTTCTACCTTCGAGTTTTACCCTCTGATATCTCGAGGATATCATGCCTTTGCACTACACCTTTTGAACTTTTGATGAAGTAATACCTCTGCTTGTCGTAATCACTCTACGGGTTCTAGGTTGCCGTCAACCGAGGACACCGTTTAGTAAATCAAATCCGCTCTAAAATTCAACACCCCTAGTAGATGTTACTGGGAAATTTTTAAACTCAATCTGGTTTATTCCTAGACTATCGGGTACATCCCTTGTCTAGCTATCTTTGACTATGCTACCTCGTCCTTCTTTGGTGCACGAATTCTTCAGAGATTGAGCACAACTTACGTCGAGCTTTCAGCATCTGGTTGCTTGTTCAGTAAGGCAACTTTGATTCCGAGCTTGCATCTTATATATTAATCCTATAACTTGCCACTTCGTCATTCCCTTGCTTGTTGCCGTTGTTGTTTGATTACATCCTCTTGAAACCTCCCGACAAATGTGTCGGATCACCTTCAACACTTTGACTTCTTCTGAGATGTCAACTGTGTTCATGATGAGAAATACCCTCCTTCCCCTCGATGATTTTTATTATCATCGGCAACCCCCTTGACTTCCTTTCATCGCGGACTTGTCCACTTCATGAATATAACTTGCTCTCCAGCTAGTGTTGTTGCCTGCATTGAAGTACTATTGTCTTTTATGTCGAGAATGTTGTGGGGATTGCTCCACCTCTTAGATATTCTCGGTATGATGATACTTCTCACCATCACCATTCTTCCTTGGTCCCCGTGTTGTTTTTAACCGGGATACCAATACGCTAAGATGCTGCTTGAGTTCTACACTTCTAGCAACCCTATTGGTTTGAAGATAACGATCAACAGTTCGTTCTTAGGCTGTTGGTTATTGAATTGTCACTCTAACATTGATCTTGCTGCCTAAGGTCATATTTCGGGCACACCTTTCAACTAATGATTAATGGTGTATGTTTTTCTCGAGCATACAACATTATATCATTTGAATTGACAATTGTCATTTTCTTATTCACATTATTATGGAAATCCATTCGTTTGGAATTCTCGATGAATTATCGCTGAGCCCATCAGCCACCTCCTCATCCTATCCTTGGTTTAATGATGAACTATTGTGTTGGGAACCCGCTCCCATAGTTCATTTCCCGAGAATCTTGCAATGTCATTTCGTCGATTTGTGATGCACCTTTTTCTTCTCGAACATCCCGAGTCTGAGGTAAAATGACACCAATCGGATCTGAATCTCGGTCAGATATGATGGTTGGGACAACTTTCCAGTAGTTATAATATTGGTCCTTTGATGACTCCGTAATATGATGTCATGCCTAGCACCCCTGCTTGAGGACCTATTATTATAATCTCTTTTGCAAGGATAACCATTCTTCCAAGAGTAAATTTTAAGACTTATTCTATTAGTTGTTCATGATGAATCCTTTGTGTATCCAAGTCCGACCTTTGCTTCAAGACCATGCCAATGCTATCTCAAAGCATGTCTGTGGTACTCCGATTTTCAACAAGAGCATTTGAAGCCCATTGCTAAATGTTTCTTGGTCAGTTATCCAAACACCGTTGTATGGGTAACATCTTGATTAATCCTTGCCTCTTAATCTGAATGGTTGGGTACTTGCTCTCCTACCCTGTATGCCTTTTTGTTCTTGTCCATGGGAAGGATATACTCCTAATAATTGTGTGTAATCACAATTTTCCTTTCCATTTGTTTGTTTAACCTTTCCTTGATCTACATGATCTAAACAGTAATGATTCTCTGCTTATGTAAACACCTCGTTGTATAACTCTGTCAGTAAGACATTGATTCTATCGTTAATAACATTCCGGTAACCACCGATGGATGAGAACTTTGCCTATCGGTCCGCCTCGTTTCAACGAGCGGGAAAAATGGTCCTCTCCGTTCCCCGTCCTTTGTGCCGACATTGTTGCCGTCATAGCTAACGAGCTATCCACTGACATGCCTCCCTGTCGTGGTTGTGCAAGATGTCACCACCCTTCCTACTTTCAACCCACATGGTGGGCCCATAACCCACAGGTCCACTGGATCGAAACCTGACTCTTCTTTACAACCCGGATTCTAATGTATCCTTTGCACCTGGCTTCGTATGTGATTCGTGAGCTAAATTCTATACCATTATTCATCTTGGAATCAAACACCATGTTATTCTCGTTGTGCATTACCCCCATTCCAGCTTCTGTCTAGGCATCGAATGACTGCCTACCCGTTTGAAACTTTGGTACCATCGCTTATTGTTCTTAATGCATTCACTGAAATACTACGCGTAGGGTACTTCGTGTATCACTTTCTGAATTCACCGTCAGATGCACATACTTCGTGGAGATACGTTCCACCAAAGTTTTCCCCCTGGTCGCGTTCGTAGGACGATTGAGATCCCGAAGAAAGGATGACGACTTGATCACGATAACTTGAAGCAGATAAATGAAGACATCAACAAAATGGATCAACCTCTTCGAAGGGGCAGCCAAGACCGAGAAGACTCGTTAGAATTTCGTAACCAAATCCCTCCCCTCTTTCTTCCGCTCCTGAATCTCGGGACGAGATTTCTTGTAGTGGAGGAGAATTGTGACGCCCGGGTAATCAAGCTACAGTAAAACTCTGCTAATGATGCCACATCACCACAATTACTATTGATAATTTCGCGATGATTCAAACCGATTCGAATTTCAAATTTAAAACAAAGTCAAATAATTAAATTTCTCAAAAGTCAAAAACAAAATGTTCTAAATGTGGCAAATAATCTTTACAGAATAGTGGTGAAGAAATCAACATTTATTAAGAATTTATATATCCTAAAATAATTAAAACAACATCAAAGATGATTAATTAAATGTCTTTTTAATTTATAAATTATTAAACTATTTTATTTGGGAGTCAAAACTTTTGTAGGAGAGGGCTAAAAGTATTGCAATAATTTAGGTACTAATTTTGTATTTTATAAAACAAAAATTAATTAGAAAGTAGATGGAAAACAGAAAGTAATAAAAAAGGAAAAACAAGAAAGAAAAGGAAAAGGCCTAAGTGCACTGTGCACTTAGGCCTGCTAGAACAGTGGTGGGCCGAGCCCACTAGCAGGTCGTCCCCTACCTCTCCCTGTTCACAGTCGCGCTGGACGGCGCTCCCGCGTCCATGGCGCGGATGGCCACGCGTTGGCCATCCCGCGGCCACCCCCGTCGCTCTCGGTGACCTACTTGACCCCCCTCGACCCCACGGCGCTAACCCTAACCCCCTCGCGCACTCCTCTCTCTCACCCTCCTCCAGATCCCCTACCTCCCGACGCGCTCGTCGCCGGCCACTTCACCCCACCGCGGCCACCACCGCCCCCGCACCCCGCCGGCGCATCTACGACGTCCTACGTCGACCCCAACGCCCTCCCCTACCACGAGCCCGGGCCGGGGAACACTACAGCGCCGCCCCAGGCCCTTCTTCTACCTCCGGCCACCGCCCGTCGCCACGGCGATCCGTCGTTCCCCGACCGCCACCGGCCTCCCCGAGCCTCTCATCGACACCACTGTGAGCACGGCGCCGTAATCCCCCCTCTTTCCCCCTCTCCTTCTGCACCCGTAGCCCTCGCCACCATGGCCATGCTCATCGCCGCCGTTCTGCTCCGCCGTCGCGGCCACCACTTGTGCCACCCTCACCCGAGCAGCGCGCCGAGCTCCTGGTGCTCCCAGGAGCACGATGCACCCGCGTACGCCTCACCTCGTGCCCCGTAGCGCCATATCTCCATCCCCCCGAACGCCGTCGCCGCTTTCGTCACCGTTCCGGCCAGCTCCGGCCAACTCCGACGACGCCACCGGTCCCAGTCGACGCGTCGTCGTCTGGCCGTTCGAACGCGCCCAACGACGCCCGTTTTGGTGGCCTGTAGACGATTTCCGGCGACTTCCCGTGCGTCGCCGCCGTGTTTTGGTCGCCGGCGGCTAAACGTCGGCGCCGCTGACTTGTCCGCTTAGCCCAGCCACTAATAACGTGCAGTGCCACTGACTGCTGGGACCCACTTCCTAATTAACCACAACTTAATTAAACTGGCTAATTAACTAACCTAGTTACTCCTTGACATGTGGGGCCTCCCCTCTAACTAGCCCTGGGTTAAATTTAACCACTGATTAAATGGTTGAGATAATGACAGGTGGGTCCCACCCACTATTCCAGTGGATAAGGCCGGTCCAGTCAGCTGCTGATGAGTCAGCAGCTGGGCCCACCAGTCAGCCTCTGTTGACTGGGTAGTTGACTCAGTCAATTGGCCCCACTGTCAGCCTCTTTGGCACAATGATGTGTACACTTTTTGTGTACACTTAGCATTTAACGTTAAATGATTTTTCGAATTGATTTAATTAATAGTAAATACATAATATGTTTAAAACTTTAGAAAATCATATCTTTTAAACCGTAACTCGGATGAAAATATTTTATATATGAAAGTTGCTCGGAACGACGAGACGAATCCGAATACGCGGTCCGTTCGTCCGCCACACATCTCTATCATACCGAACATGCAACTTTCCCCTCCGTTTCATCTGCCCGAAAATGCCTAACACCGGGAATACTATCCCGGATGTTATTCCTCTTCGCCCGTATCACCGAGCACCGCGTTAGGTCACACGTAGCACCGCCTTTTGCCATGTTATGCTTTGTGATGCTATTGTTTGCTCTGTTATTTATTTGTTTCCCCTTCGTTGCTTATTTTCGGTAGACTCCGATACTATGATAGACCCCGAGACCATTGATGCTTCGGTGTTCGACTACGGATACGCTTCCGAAGATTCCTTTCGTCTGCAGAGCTTCCAGGCAAGCCCCCCCCCCCCTTGATCACCAGATATCGCCTACTCTTCTCTCTACTGCTTGCATTAGAGTAGTGTAGCATGTTACTGCTTTCGATAATCCTATTCTGCTGCATAGCCTGTCATTGTTGCTACCACTGTTGATACTTTACCTGCAATCCTAAATGCTTAGTATAGGATGCTAGTATACCATCAGTGGCCCTACACCCTTGTCCGTCTGCCCTGCTATTCTATCGGGCCGTGATCGCTTGGGGGTGATCACGGGTATATACTATATACATACTTTACATGCACATGATGATGGTTCGGAGATGGGGGCTGAAGGGGCAGGTGGTTCCACCCAGGTAGTGGTGGGCCTGGGTTCCCGACAGCCCCCTGATGGTTACTTTGTGGCGGAGCGACAGGGGAGGTTGCGACCACCTAGGAGACAGGTGGGCCTGGCCCTGGTCGTCGTCCGCGGTTATATCATAATAACACGTTTAACGGGATCTTGGTATTTGATCTGAGTCTGGCCATTTGGTCTATACGCACTAACCAGCTACGTGGGAATAGTTATGGGTACTCGACGTCGTGGTATCAGCCGAAGCCTTCTTGACGTCAGCGGTTTAGCGGCGCGTGCCGGGTTGGACCGCGTAACGCAACTTCCTTAGTAATGGAGGTTGCTAGGTCTGCTCACCGGCCGCCCTCGCAACGTGTAGGTGTGCATTGGGCGATGGGCCCAGACCCCTGTGTGCTTAGGACTTAGACCGACGTGCTGACCTCTCTGCTGTGCTTAGGTAGGGCTGCGACGTGTTGATCTTCCGAGGCCGGGCATGACCCTGGAAAGTGTGTCCGGCCAAATGGGATCAAGCGTGCTGGGTTATGTGGTGCACCCCTGCAGGGAAGTTAATCTATTCGAATAGCTGTGTCCCTCGGTAAAAGGACGACCCGGAGTTGTACTCTGACCTCATGACAACTAGAACCGGATACTTAATAAAACACACCCTTACAAGTGCCAGATATAACCCGGTGATCGCTTTCTCACAGGGCGACGAGGGGAGGATCACCGGGTAGGATTATGCTATACGTTGTTACTTGGTGAACTTACCATCTACTCCCTTCTACTGCTGCAAGACGGAGGCTGCGAGAAGCAAGGATACTTGATACTTTCCAGCTATTCTCTTCTACTGCTGCAAGATGGAGGTGGCCAGAAGCGTAGTCTTCGATTGGATTAGCTATCCCCCCTCTTATTCTGGCATTCTGCAGTTTAACCCACATATATTATCCCCTTTACACAGATATCATTGCATATGTAGTGTAGATCCTTGCTTGCGAGTACTTTGGATGAGTACTCACGGTTGCTTTGCTCCCCCTTTTCCCCCTTTCTTCCTTTCTTCTCGGATGATGCAACCAGGTGGTGGAGTCCAGGAGCCAGATGATCCCGATGATGTTTCTACATGGAGTTCGGCTTCGAGGAGTAGTTAGGAGGTCCCAGGCAGGAGGCCTTGCCTCTTCGATCGTTGTTACTTTTGTGCTAGCCTTCTCAAGGCAACCTTGTTTAACTTATGTCTGTACTCAGATATTATTGCTTCCGCTGACTTTTGTGTATTCGAGCCCTCGAGGCCCCTGGCTTGTAATATAAAGCTTGTATTATTTTAATTTGTGTCTAGAGTTGTGTTGTGATATCTTCCAGTGAGTCCCTGATCTTGGTCATACACATTTGCGTGCATGATTAGTGTACGGACAAATTGGGGGCGTCACATTCTGCCTTGCAAGATCAGTGATAACCGCTCTAGCCCTTCCAGTCCACTCTTTGTCTAACCATTTCAGGTAGCCATATGCTCTATGGTCCTGTAGTCATTTCAAATTTCACCAGATAAACATTTTCAAATAACAGCAAGTTTCAGTGAGAACAAATAACGTAATTAGCTCATACGTGCAACCAAGAAACTTTCTGCCCATGTCTTGAATATCACCGCGGACACGCCGATCAGGTGTTTTCCAGTGAGAACAAGTCTCTTTTGAATTCGTCTCCAAACCATTGAATTTAGGATCAATTTTGTAGCTAGCTAGGCATCACATTAAACATTCTTTGCATCGTCCTCCTAAACTAATTTCAGTGCAAAGGAGTAGCTCAAATCCCACCTAGAAAACAAGACACATGCAACTGACTTGCTACTGACTGACACAACAATAAAATTATACCTTCACAACATCGCCCAAGTACGCAATCACGACCACCTTCAACTTGTCGTCGCCGAACACCACATTGTCGGCCGCCGGCCGACCTGACCCGAGCACTGGACCTTCGTCGCTAGACATCACCGACGAGAACTGGTCTGTGACTGCCGTAAACTGCGCGAGAGATCAATGTCGACGCCTCCCAAGCTGTTGCTATTGGCCCGACAGAGGTGACGGCGTTGTCGCCCAGAAACTCGCCGGCCCAAGCTTCGAGAGAGAGAGAGAGTGATGCAGGGGAAAGGGGAATTGTGTTCTTTGACTAGTCTCGAGTGTGTGTGTGGGTGGGGGGGGGGGTATGTGCAAATACAACACCACGTGCCACTAGAGAACATACATGGGTTTAGCATGCCACGCGGCGGCTCATGCCATCCTCTCAGTTGTTTTTGTACTAATATGAGCGCGCTACACAAGTTTATGTAGCTGCTTTTCATGTATGCGAGATTGTGGACTAAAGTGGACATCGGAGACAAGTTTGTGTACCATTGGTGCAATTTACTCAGTTGGGCCAAGAGAAAATACATGTAAATGCATTAAAAAATGCCTGCGTTGGGACAAGCATGGGACTTTAGGGTTGGGCTTTTTAAACCATGGCGAGAAAGAAAAATACTCGGGGCTTACGGCTTTTACCACAGGTTAGGGTCGGGCTGGTGAAGTGGATACATTTTGGGCTTACTTTTGGAGCGGGCCTTGCAGAAGCACCTCGGGCTTTTGCAAGTCCGGCCCAAAACCCGGCCTAACCAGAAGAATGGCCAGATTTTGTCACAGCGTTGCCTCCATTACGCGTCGTGCTGTCTGCCTTCCATGGTCAAGAAGTCGACTACATTTCGAGAAATGGTTGGCGATATATAACTCAGTTCATATTTAAAATTTCGTGTGTGCCAAAAATCCGGCGGCTGGACCGGCTATGCTCGCAAAAAGTAATCTACAGGAGTTTCTACAAGTGATCGGTCTTAGGTGCATATTTAAATTCCATTGATCGGTCTTAGAGCAGTTTTACGTGGGTTAACCGTACGCCGGCAAGCTAAAAAGTTAGCGTCGCAATGTATAGTCTCTCTCCACGAATAATCTATCACTGTAGTTCTGTCGGATTCAGACAAAAGCCGCTGGATGGCTAATTATTAACACCAAACGGGTCACATCAACACATATTATATGCATGTGTACATAAAAAACCATGTGAATATATGTGATGCGGTTGGATCCATCTAACTTTGGGTGCCGTGTGATGGGGACCTACACATGCTTTTTTTTTTTTTTTTGCTAGCTTTAAAAGGAGTGCATCCTGTGTTGCTATCACCAAAGAGGAACGGGTGTATGTACCCTATACGCATTAGAATGTTTGTTCGTAATGCATGATTAGGCAACGCAAAGGTAGCTACACAGGCTTAGCTTGGCATATGTCTAACCTATCCTATATACATCAACAAAGAGGAATGGGTGTACTATCCATCTCACGTATCAAATGATTTGAATACTGGCTTCATAATGCAGGGGTGTGTTTTGTAAATTAACCTGTTACTTAAAGAATGAGACCTAGCTTAACTTACCGCATGACAGTGCATGCATAAGTACAGACCTAGTAGATTATATGAGTGTTTTCTTGAAGGAATTGAATATATATTAATTGATATGCACGTCAAGTGGACCTATGTATTTGTAAAATGGGTGACAATCATTTTTGATGTGACAAGGTTATGTATAGTCCAAATCAAGGCTCTGTCTTGTTAATATTATTTTTCCTAATCCTTCTCAAAATATTAGATCTTATTTTAGTTCTAACCTTTTATTGCTTTTTAGCATTACTGTTTTACATATTTTCTCAGAGCACACAAGCTAGAAATCAGGTGACACTAAAACTAATGTCATGAATGACATATTAGGTTGAGCGCACACACATACAAAAATGATCAATATACAAAATTAGAAAATTAGTATGTATGCAGACTGAAAATTACTTTTATTCATTTCATAAACTAATATGCCATCACACTTTATGCCGTCTTGGACATATGATATCATCCAAATATCATGCTTTAATACTTTGTTTAACTATTTCTATTTTACACAAACACCCACCCACACAGGAAGAAAATCCATGTCACAATTTATACTATAAGTTTTGTTCTTTATTTTATTTTTAGTGATATTATTCGACTTCCCATTTCATCCAGTTTGCCTCTTACTAAAACTTCACTTATATTTAAATTGCTAAATAGTACCCCGCATTCGACATTTCCAAATAACTCTTGTTTTTTATTTGTTTCCTTCCATTGTCTTTATTAAAGCTTTTACTTGAAATTCGGTATATGGTGACAAGTCTGTTATTTGTATATCCTAGAGCAAACTTGGACCATAGTTATGGAGGGTAATTAGACTAATGTTTGTGTCTTGAAGGAGTATATTGCGAGGTTGTATTACGTATTTGCTGTTGTGCTAGAACACAAATTTGCATGTATCATTCGATAATAAACTTGTTGTGGACCATTTGAGACTTAAGTTTCAATAAGGCCAAAAAGTGGTGCAATCATTTAAATAATCTTCCGTGCTGAAGCGTATAGCTAAATTGAACAAAGCAACATATCTATATAAACATTCTTCTTTTAGCAAAAGTGCATGCCATCTATATGTTTTGATATGCAAGTTAAGAAAGGGATAACTTGATGACCCTTGTACAGTTAACTAAGACATGCATGAAGCAGCCGGGCCCATAGTTCCACCAAAAAGAACCTATCTCTCCGGTAGCCCTGCAAGGAAATAATGTCATTTGAGGACTCTTTCTTGGATTAATATTCAGGCCAATCTCTTCTCAACGTCATGTCCAACACCGGCCACTTTTGCAATCATTAGCACCACCATAACATAATCGCCCTGGTCGACGGCGCAATGTCCTCGCGTCCCATCAACAAGCAAATTTTTTTTTTGCGGGTGAACAAGCAATTTTATTAAAAAAAAAAGACATTGAACTTTTCATCATTCTCAAGAGAGAAACTTAACACACAGTGCTATTTAGATGAGTGAATAAGAATAGCATTAGGTGAAGTGTTGGATTCCATATATTGATATTACTATATGGTTTTATCTTTTGGTTGATGTGGTCGTTAAGCGGTTAATTGCTAGTGCTACTTGTAATTAAAGAATTGCGGACTGCGCCGGCCGTTGTTAGGTCAGACACGCATATATAGCTTGCCTCTTTTTGACGCCGCAAGTGTCTTAGCAGTGTCATACACTTGTCAGATGCATTAGTTCTTTATGTCACCCGTCAACTTTTTGCAAGGAATTGCATGGAAAAATAGTGTTGAAGAACTCCAACGTTGTTTACTAAGTATCTAAGGAGATGTTGTTAGGTGATGATTCATAGATGTGGGAAGATAATAATGATTTGTTCTCTAATCAGTCAGCATATATATTTCATTCAATTAATCTCTGAGAGCTAGCTAGATTCCCATGCAGGTGTAGGTTTGGATGGATGGATGGAGCAGATATGTGGGCCCGTGGAAGGATGCTCCATCACCAAGTTGTGTTGAGATCATGCATATGCACCGTCGTCTCCATTGGCTTCAGGCGCGCGGTTGCCCGGCGTTGTTTTGTTTGTGAACAAATCCATTTGATCAACAACTAACCCCAAATCGAACAAACCATGACGACCGACGTGACGGCTGAATCTGATAGATGCTGATTTTGCAAGCTTTACCGACAAAGCATATATGTGTGGTAGCGACTGGCACAGTAAATTAATTTGGATCCATTTATTGGAGGCTACCTTTTTCGCAAAACTCTGGCCCGTCAATCGGCTACAATTAATGTTGTTTAGGAAAGAAGACAAACAATTAACTACGTATTCCTGCTTTTTCTAGGGGAATTAAGTCCCCTAGAACAAAGTACTCCCTCCGTCTCAAAATTCTTATCTTCAATTTTTCCAAATACGGATGTATCTAGTTACGTCTTAGTGTTAGGTACTTTTCTATCTAGACACATTTAAGACAAGAATTTTGGGACGGAGGGAGTAGGTAATAAGTCATACACCCAACTTCATCTAAAAAGTCATATACACAACTTAATCATCACGATACATACCGTACAATCACTTTGAACCTAATTGTCTAGCTAGACAGGAATATTTACCTACCGTAGCAGCAGACCCGACACGCATGTATGGGCAGGCACCATGTGGGCGACTTGACTTGATCTACCGATACACCTTCAATTACGTGGCCGGCGTTGATTAATCTATCTACATCGCCATATAAGAACATAAACCCTAAGGACTACTAGGAGGTAGCTATCCCATTAGCGGCGCCTCAAACAGTACGGGACTACCAGCTAGAAATAGAAACTTCTCTTGGCCGGTGCAACTTTTCTCCATCCCTTTATTGACCTTGCAGTGCAAGCTTATTAGCTAAGAACAGCTTTGTGTTGCTTTCATGGTTAGTTAAGAACATAAGGGTAAGCTATCTAGGTAGCCATAGCTAGGTATCTCAAGGATACGTTGCGTGATCTCCTCTCCTTTGATTGCGATGACGTGTAGCACCCATGATTATTTACTTAACCCATGCATGCGTCGATATCAACATTTCTTCTTGTGTTCTGTTAACATGTCTGGTGCAAGAGCGGCGGGGAAAGGTGGCGATGGATTTGCCATTGTTTTTTCGTAGTTGTGTACCCACTATCTTTGGTACGGGCCGCATGCACCCAGGTGATCCTTTTTCGGTAGTCAGAGATGCCCATTTCTGGAGTGGATCAGTGTGTAGAGGCGGCCAAGAATATTTTAATAAGGCCTGTAAAGGAGGAACCAAGTGCTGACTCCAAAGTGGAACTGTATACTTTTCTAAAAAAAAATAGTGGAACTGTACACGAGTAAATCTATGTATGTTCTCTCAAAAAAAAATTCACTCTAAGTCTTTTTTTTTGTCTCGAGTACAAAGTATCAGCTTCATGGTGAAAATACTGTAGGTCTAAACCTAGTTAATTATACCGACAATAGCAATGATTTTATGTGGCTACCTTGTTGAAAGTATTGTTCAGATTTGTATGAACTTAATCTTCAAAGTGAAACACAGAATCTAACCTTTGTTGACTGGATCGGACGCTGGCGATGTTTGAGCGTTGTTCTCTCTTTGGAGACGTTGTTACTGTAAAACTTTTCGCATTGTCCTTGTGAAGTCGAGAGATGGTTGATGCGTATGTTTGTTTTTATAGTCTGTCATCCTTGTTTTGATCACTTTTGAGTTTTTTTTTCTTATTTTCCCCTCTTTTTTCTCCGCTAGGCATAGTCTCGGTCTTGTATGACTTTGCTCTTTGTCGAGGCATAGTTGTGTGTGTGTTAGCTCTGTGCGTCCTAATCACGCAGAGGCTCGGTGTGCACTCATTATGTTTGTATCCCCTTCAAGATTCATTTTTAGTCAATAAAATCCATCATTTATTGTAAGAAAAAAGTCCAAGAGTGACATTTAGGTGTGACTTATTGGGAATCGGAGGTGGCACGGAATGTTTCCTCTGGATAACACTACGAGTTTTGAAGGAATAGGCATAACTTTGCAATTATTGGCCAAGTAAATATACATGACCCATATCCAGAGTATACCTGGTCATGGGCCGGGCCGGGCCGGGCTTGGGCCAGGCCCTAAGAAGCCCATGGCAGAAAACTGAGGCCCAGGCCCTATCATCGGGCCTACTTTTCAAGCACAAGCCCGTCCCATTTGGTAAAAAGCCCTGAAAAGCCCTTAGGGCTTAGGTCCATGGGCCGGGCATCTTCCATAAAATGTCAATATCCCAAGCCCAAGCCCGTCCAGGCCCTGCTGGTGGGCTCAAAACTCAGGCCCAATCCCGGCCCACGGGCAAGCCCGTCGGGCCTAGGCCCTGGATTTTAGGGCCAGGCCTGGGTGGGCCGACAGGGCTGGGCCGAAGATGGCCAGGACTAATCCAGAGTGATGCCTTAAACAATATTAAGCTTTATTGGAAACTAAAAGTGCTGCTTAAGGTAAGTACAAATAGGCGATTTTCACCCGGGGGGGGGGGGGATATAGCTAAATGAAAATGAGCATGGGAGCAACCATTGTCGTTTTTGTCATAAAAAGGATCAAATGATGAAATGTCTTTTCTTTGAGTGTATGTTTCTCGTGTACTTCATTTCCTATCATTCACGATACTTAATGCGGTTTACCGAATATGTATGGGAGCTGGCTGTGTGGGGGTATTGATGCGAAACAGACGAAACTTATTATAGCGGGGTAGCAAAAGTTTGTTAGCATTGTGGCTATGTAGAACTGGTGAGGTCTTTTGTAAAAGAACAATCAATTTCTAGCAGGTTATTTAAACAAGCAGACAATAACTTTTTGTGAAAGCCAGCATTGGAAGTTCGATATCTTTGGGCTGCATGATGTTTTATAACACAAAAATGTGGTATTTGAAAGAAAAAAAAAGGTCATAGCATTGGTTCAAAAAAAAAATTAGGGGTGGTTCATAAAATTAATTCCGAACAAGTATACAAGCACCAGCTGGGCCAAATTGTTTGTTCGCCTCTCTACCTTGTTATCTTTTTTTTTAGACAACTGTAGCAGCCTATTGGGTATTGGGCCTTAATTCATCAACCACATGCCATATGCGAGAGGTAGGACAGCGTCGCACATGCTTACAAGCCACGTTCTTCCTCCGGTCAGTCCACATGTTTTGCTGTTGAATCAGACCTTTTTCAGACTGCTACAGGATACACCATAAACTAATATTCTTCTAGAAAAGCATAATTAAGTACAAGTGCACAGGCTGATATATTATTCCACCTTTGCGATCTGATTAGTTTTCTGCGATCACAAATCCGTATCAACCACATTATATATATAATATAAGAAAAGGTAGAATACGAATCACACCTTTAAGCCCATCAGATCACGCCCCTGTTTTGTGTCCACCTTTCACTGCAGGAACAGGTTCAGAGATAGTGCTCATGTATCATCCTACGAACTACTACTAAGTTGCTTTTATTTTTACAGAAAAAAACACAAGAACTTGGTGTATAAACTGAAAATGGTTCAAAGAAGGAACAGGGTTATTTTATCCTCCATGGTAATATACACAGCAATCTGGTGTTGTATGCTAAGCGTTAGGTCTGTGGCAAAAAGCTGATGAAGAAGCAAGCCGCTACGATGTCCAACAGAACTCAATTTGCAATGCTGCCTGTTTTTATTATTATTATTTTGCGTGTAAGTCAGCTGCCTGTTAACCGCAAACCTACCGATATTTAGGAATCAATAAGTTTTCTGAAACGGTTGACGAGGATGGGAGGGACGGACAATATAAGTTTGTTCATTTATGCCCAATCTTCTTCCATTCCGCTGATCGAAAGCAGCATCCATGGGAGGGCCAATCCTATTTACCGTACGGCAAATATGGGTAGCTTCACTCAGAGAGTGTCCCTCCGGACAGCCCAGTTGGGCCAGCCCACGTAGAGTTGGCTGTATCTTATGTTTCTCTTTTTTCTGTTTCCTATTTATTTTATTTCCTTTTTTCTATTTCTTTCCTTATCCTTTTCCTTTTTATCTATTTTTGTACTCCCTCCGTTCCTAAATATTTGTCTTTTTAGAGATTTCAACAAGTGACTACATACGAAGCATAATAAGTGAATCTACATTGTAAAGTATGTCTATGTACATCCGTATGTTGTAGCCATTTGAAATGTCTAGAAAGACAAATATTTGGGAACGGAGGGAGTATTATACAAAAACTTCACCATGTATTAAGAAAATGGTCATCGTACATTAAGGTAATGTTCACCGTATACTAAAAAAATGCACCATGCATTATAAAAATGTTCATCGTACACTAAAAAATTGTTAAACGTTTTCACAAAAGAAATCAATGTGTATTTTGAAAATGTTCACTGTATACTAATAAAAATTTCTAAGTATTACAAAGAAATATTCAATGTGAACTTTAAAATCTTCAGCGTATACTAAGAAATTATTGAGAGTATTTTACCAAAAGTTCAATGCATGTTTTGAAAATTATCACCATATGTTACAAAAAAATCACTGTATTAAAAAATTTTGGCTGCATATTAAAACTTGTTCAGCGTGCATATTGGAAAAGTTCACCGTGTATTATGGAAATGTTTATAGTACCAAAAATATAAAACAAAAACAATGAAAAATGGAAAAAAGATATAAAATAAAACATCAAAATCCTGTTTGCGGCAGGTGTGCCCGCCACTACAATGGATGCTACTGGGCCGGCCCATTGCGCTCACGTCATGTGCGTTGTGTCCACCATTTCCCGCCTGCAGACGGCGAATACACTACTAGGGAAACCCTTATAGGTAGACAGTTACCAGTGGCGCGGGGTAAGCAACCGACGCTACTGATCCTTATCAGTAGTGTTTGCTCAAGGACCGCATTGTAGGTGTACTTTAGTAGCAACGTGGCAAGGTGAGGCCGCAATACTACTATGTGGACCTCAATGTGTCCCTCAGTGCTGGCCACAGTAGTAGCGCAGGTTGGAGAACACGCACTACAACTAAGGATGTAGCAGTAGTGCGTTGTTTTGTACGCAGGTTGCTACTGTTTATACACAGGCCCAGCTCCCAGCCACCTTTTAGTAGTAGCGCGGGTTAAGTACCCAAGCTACAGCTAATGGGCTTAGCGGTTATATACTTGTGCTAGTACTTGTTGCACCTTATCCACCCCCATGCCATGTTTCCTCTCTCTCTCGCTCGCTCGCTCTCTGTGCCGCCGCCGTCGCCCCGCTCCTCCTCCACTGAGGTATACGTCTCTCCTCCCTCCTCCCTCACTCCTCCCTCCTTTCCTGTTGCTAGATGGATAGGTTGATGCTGCTTAGATGGATATATTTATGCCTCAATTTGTTAGATGTATGGATTGATTGTGGATGTTGTTACATGCATGGATGCACTAGTAGAAAAACGACCTTACGTGAGACACATTAGTCTCGGTTCGATTTTGGCCCGGTACTAATGGTACCAGTACCGGTTCGAACGGCTATGCATTAGTCTTGGTTCGTGTTGAACATTTAGTACCGGTACTAAAGGGGTGGTGGCAGGCGGGGGCCCCATGAGCCCCTTTAGTCCCGGTTTGTGGCATAAATCGGTACTAAAGGTGTAACCTTTAGTCCCGGTTGGAGACACAAACCGGGACTAAAGGTC
>LR738710.1:16493844-16561823 GCA_902687465.1 Secale cereale | reverse complement strand
CCCCTATCGCCTTTTCAGTTTTGAAAAAAAAAACAAAAGAAAATAAAAAAACTTCAAAAAGTAAAATCCTTCGAGATGTAGTTATGACTACATCTACTAGTTAGGGAAATTTAAAAACATAAATTTTGACATGTTTTGCAAAAAAGCGTTATGAAAAAGTAAAATGACTATATCTTTTGCATACGATGTCAGAAAAAAAACGTATAATATATCAAAATGTTCAGCACGAAAATCAACATCCGATTTTGACGGCCATAGGTCATTTGCAATTTTTTAGAATCCTCAAATTCTAAAAGGAAAAAAAGTTATGTTCAAATTTCAAAAAAAAAATTGAATTTTGGTTAAATATCATCAAACTAATTATTCAAGAAATATTAGTGTTACTAAATAATTATTCAATAAAATTAGTGATACTAATTATTATTATTTTTAAATTTTGGTCAAATCTGGTCAAACTATGATCAAACTACTTATTCAAGAAATATTAGTGTTGCTAAATAATTATTATTATTTAGAATAATAGTTTCAAACTCAAACATTGAAACAGGTGACTTAATGCTCAAGCTAATCTCCTGAGGGTTAATAAGATTGACAGCTTATTATTGTCAGGAAAACAACAAGTGCAGACTTGGAAACTAAGGGGAATAGAACTCGATAATTAAGCGTGCTCAGGCTGCAATAGTGAGAGGATGGGTGACCGGCCGGAAAGTTAGACGATTTAGAATGAGTACTCCACACTTCAGCAGTGATGAGGGGTGATTAGAGATTAAATCGTCAAATAATTAAGAAATCTGAAAATCGAAAAAAGAAATTCAAAACAAAATCCTTTAGTACCGGTTGGTGTTACCAACCGGTACTAAAGGTCTCCCCGCCCCTGGCGCTGGCTCGTGCCACGTGGTGGCCCTTTAGTGGCGGTTCGTGTTGAACCGGTACAAAAGGGGGGGGGGGCTTTAGTCCCCACACTTTAGTGCCGGTTACAGAACCGATACTAAAGGGTCTTACGAATCGGTGATAAAGCCCGGTTCTGCACTAGTGATGGATGAATTTGTAGATTTTTGCCACTATCTATTTGTAGATTTATGCCTCCATAGGTGCTGCCCGTTGTGCCTACTTTCGGTGAGATGGCGGTGGCCATGGAGGCCTCGTTCTGGCACGACACGACACTGTACAGCGGTGACGAGCGCCAATTCGAGCCCGCAGCTTGCATCGTGGGCTGCCACCAACGGCGGCGATGAGAGGTGCGCGGCCATGGTGCCCCGTCAACCAGTTCTTGGATGAACGCTGAAGAATTGCACACCCGCGTCCCTCCCTTTAGTGACTTGAGGATGAAGGAGACGACATCGAGGACATTGAACGAGACTAGCCTGGCCTTCTCACGCTGACCAGAGCCCACAATGGCCATGAGCGACACGGCGTCTCTGTAATTAGTTGATGTTACGGTTGCAACACAAACATGTTTCGATTTTCGTTGATTTACATTTACAATAACGACGGTACTTCATTACGTTTACGTTTATGTTGCTCCTGGCGAACCAAACACCTCCTTAAAGGAGTATATAGCTTGCATGGTTATATTATATATTTGCTAATGTACTAGAACACAAATTTGTACGTATCTTTAGATAACAAAATAGGTGTGGATGATTTTAGACTTAAGTTTCCATAAGCCAAAAAAGTGATGCAGTCATTTAGATTATATTCCGTGTTGAAGGGTATAGCTTCATTGAATAAAGCAACATATGTATATAAGCATTCTTCTTTTAGCAAAAGCGCATGCCATCTATATGTTTCGATTTGCAAGCTAAGAAGTGTTAACTTGATGACCCTTGTATGGTTAATTAAGACATGCATCAAACAACCAGGCCCATAGTTCCACGAGAAAGAACCTATCTCTCTCATTTGCCTGCAAGGATAAAAATGTGATTTGAGGAATCTTTCTTGGATTCTATTCAGGCCAACCTCTTTTCGACGTCATGTTCAACACCGGCCACTTTGGCAATGATTAGCACCACTATATAACATAATAACGCCCGGGGCGACGGCGCAATGTCCTCACGTCTCATCAACAAGCAATTTTAGTAAAAACACATTGAAGTTGTCATCAATCTGAAGAGGGAAACTTAACACACAATGCTACTTAGATGAGTGAACAAGAATAGCATTAGGTGAAGTGTTGGGTTACATATATTGACATTACTTGTACATGGTTTTATCTTTTGGTTGATGTGGTGGTTAAGCGGTTAATTACTAGTGCTACTTGCAATTAAAGAATTGCGGACCGCGTCGGCCTTTGTTAGGTCATACATGCACATAGCTTGTCTCTTTTGACGCCGCAAGTGTCTTAGCAGTGTCCTACACTTGTCTGTATCTCATCTCAACGCTGCAATCATGAATTAGTTTCTTTATGTCATCCGTCAACTTATTGTCAGGAATTGCATGGAAAATATATTGCTGAAGAACTCCAAACGTTGTTTACTAAGTATCTAAGGAGATGTTGTTTGGTGAGAATTCATAGATATGGGAAGATAATAATGATTTGATCACTAATCAGGCAACATATCTCATTCCTTTAATCTCTGAGAGCTAGCTAGATTCCCATGCAGGTGTAGGCAGTGGCGTAGCCAGCCAAGCACGACGCCCCGGGCTAACCTCAATGCTACAGTACTCAACAGTGACAAACAATGTTATTTCATCTACAATCAACAAAGGAACTACCTGCCACGTCCAGGGCCAAGGCCCCTGTTGCCCGGGGCCTGACTACGCCACTGGTGTAGGTTTGGATGGATGGAGCAGATACGTGAGGCCATGGATGGAGCATCACCAAGTTGAGATCATGCATATGCACCGCGAGTCATCTCAGATCGGCATTAGGCGCGCGGTTGGATGGCGTTGTTCTGTCCGTGAACAAATCCATTCGATCAACAACTAACCACTACCCGCAAAAAAGAAAAAGAAAAACGAAACACAGATCTTCATCGAAAACGAAAACGAAAACTAACCACAAATCGAACAAAGTATGACAATCAAGGTGAGGGCTAAATCTGATAGATGTTGATTTTGCAAGCTTTACCGACAAAGCATATATGTGTGTGGCAGGGAGTGGCCCAGTAATTAATTTCGATGTTATTGGAGGCTACCTTTTCACAATACTCTGGCCCTACAATTAATGGTTCTTCCATGAACGAAGACGCGCTGAAAAGAGTGTTTTTACCAACTTTTTGAGAAAGTAAAACGCTTTCTTGGTGCGTCAAGTTGGTAATTAAGTCATATACACAACTACTTCGTCTAAAAAAGTCGCGCACAGCTTAATTATCACGATACATATGCCGTACCACGCTTTATAGGTACGAGCTACTAGACGGGAATATTTACCTACCGTAGCACGCGACACGCGTGTATGGTCAAACACCATGTGCGGGCCTTGATTAATCCATCTACATCAACATAAGAACATAAAGCCCTAATCAGTACGAAGTAGCTATCCCATTAGCGGCGCCTGGCTACCAGCTAGAAATAGAAACTTCTCTTGGCCGGTGCCACTTTTTCCCATCCCTGTATTGACATTGCAGTGCAAGCTTAGTGGGACGTACTAGTCTCCAACCAGCTACTCTTGTGTTGCTTTCATGAGTAGGATTGGAGAGATCACAAAAGATTAAGCTAGTTAAGAACACAAGATTAGCAGTAAAAGGACTCGTTGTGTGATCTCCTCTCCGTTAGTCAACATTTTTATATACATGATCAACATTTTTTTTCATATACTTGTTCGACATTTTTTAAATACTTGTTCGGCATTTTTCGAATGCTTGATTACCATTTTTTAAAATCCTTGTTCAACATTTTCAAATACATTTTCAACATTTCTCGAATGCTTGATTAACATTTTTCAAATACTTGTTCAACATTTTTCAAAATGCTTGATTAAGATTTTACAAATACTTGTTCAATATTTTCCGAATGCTGGATCAACATTTTTCAAATACTTGTTCAATATTTCTATGAATGCTCCATTAACAATTTTGAAATACTTGTTCAACATTTTTTTCACATACTTGTTCAATAATTTTCAAATACTTATTCAAAAATTTCCAAATTTTTTGTACAGTTTTTTGTAATAAATATATTTTAAATATTTTAAAGTATAAACAAAAATACGAAATAAGACAAAAAACGAAACCAGAAAAATAGGCTGTGGCCTCGCTCGCGCGTGGGCCGGCCCATCTAGGCTCCTCCCGACGCGAGGCTGCCCCCAATGCTCGCTTAAAGCGAGAAATAAAAATTTACATGAAAGTTATATACAAAATATAAGTTCAATGTACAGAAATGTATACCAAAAATGTATAATGTGTATGAAAAATATATACATAAAAATATAAGTTAACAAAAAAATTATCCATGTATTCAAAAAATGATAAATACGTGTACAAAAAATATTCTGATGCACGGAAAAAATATACAATGTGTAAGGAAAACATAAAATTTAAAAATGTTTCAAAAAGTATTAATATTGTATTTGAAAACTATTAAACATGTATATATAAAATTTTTGCGATGTATACAAAAGATATGAAATGTTTATGGAAAAGTATACATCAAGAGTATATGTTTAACAAATGTTAAGCATGCATTTCTAAAATACACCCTGGGTCATGCTATTCTTCACCCAAGATGAGGAATAGTTATTCTTCACCCCCCTGTCCCTCTATTTTAACATCCATGCACTGTAATGTTACGTCGAATAAATTTTGTCGTTCTTCATACGTGGAAAGAGAATGTAATAAGATATGTTATCACCGTAAAAAAATATTTTATATTATATAAAAACATAGTGTAAAATATACATAAAATGCAAAAACAAATGTCTTACGACCTATACTAAAATAGAGCGGGGTGATGAACATTTTACAAGTACAAACTGATATATTTTTAATTTATGATGAATATTTTCAAATACATAATGCACATTTGTCAATCTATGGTGAACATTTTTCAAATACATATTTGATAATTTTTAATATATAGGCACTATACTTCAAAACACATTGATATTTTAGTATATGGTGTATAGTGAACTTTTTAGGTGTACGGTGAACATTTTTTTAACAATGCTGAACATTTTCTAAATGCACTTGAACATTTAAATTAAATAAATATAGAAGAGAAAAAAATCGAAAAAATGGGTCAGAAAACTAGAAATCCGGACAAAAAACACAAAGAAGAAGAAGATCATCCGGAAGCTTCCCAAACCTGTGAATTCAAAAAATGCCTGCGAATATAAAAATTATTAGTGAATTTGAAAGAAAAGGCGCAGATGGAAAAAATGAAAAAGAACCAAAAAGGAAAACAGAAACTTAAAAACTGAAGAAAAACCAGGAAACCCGACCAAGGAAAACATGTGAAAAAAAAAAGGAAAATGGCGCGAAGCTTCCAGAACCGATGGAAGCTTCCCAGAGCCGGAGGACCCTACTGGGCAGCAACTTAGAGTGTAATTGGTTTGGTGCCAAAAATTCGCTACTACTTGGTTGGTTACCGAGTCGTCTTGCCTATCTCACATAAAGTTGCCAATATTTGGCAAGTCTTGGTATTGCCAATATTTGACAATTTCAACATTTGGCTAGCCAAATATTGGCAGCAAACCAATCATGTTCTTAGATCCCTGTGTACCGATGTTTTGTAACCGCTTGCAGTGAGCGAAACATATCGGGTGGGCGCTCTGACTCCTCCGCATCATGTGTCTGTTGTAGGCTCCGTGGGAGCAATTAACCCATGGCTATCCCTTGCGGGGCTCCCGTAAAGGTGAACTTTTTGCCTGGGAGCGCGCTAAGCGATGCGTACTGGCGGTCCGTGCTGGATGTTCCCTCTAGATTTTATTTTGTTTTACCCGTTCTTGGGTTTAAATGATTTCTTTTGAAAATTTTTTTGGCTTTTGGGATTTTGACTGGTTTTTCCTATGTTTTAGAGAAAAATAAAAAAATATGGACCACAACTTGTGCTTCTTGGAAAGGGAAAAACGCAGCTATGCTTTCTCGATAAGCATAGTATGTGCTTCCCCGAAAAATGGCCATGGAAAATCCCCCTCGTGGGATTACTACCCTCGGATACTTTTCCTTGCAACCAAATGAGCCCTAATTGTGATGATGTGCAAGCCCCTTGACTACAAACTTAACCCAGGAGCGGCGGAGAAACGTGATGATGGATTTGCAGTTGTTTGTTTGTAGTTCGTACCCACTATCTTTGGTATGGAATGGGCCGCATGCACCCAGGTGCTCCTTTTTTCGAAAGATGCCCATTTCCGGAGTGCATCGATCAGTGTTGAGGCGGTCAGGAATATTTTAGGGCTGTAAAGGAGGAACAAGGTGCTGATTCCAATGCGAAACGGGATACGGGTAAAATTTATGTATATTCTCTTACTTATTTGCTCACTTTGAAAGTCATTTTTTCAATGCTCATCTTGGTATAACACACACCTACCCTCTACATGAAGAAATATAATTTGTCACACCTGAATGTACACATTTTCTTTGACGGAAAATGTACAATTTGATTTATAGTTGCAAGATGTGCATCCTTGTCTTTTAATATTACCATTTTCTTTAAGTATATACGGAAAAAATAAATGATATATAGGCCCCCTGCAGCTATAGGGAATTCCGGGTTCTAGATGCACAATGCACTCTTTTGACATAAATGGTTGTTCGTGCTCCTTATTGTGGATGGAACTGAGAGGCGGCGTTGAAACAATTTGCTCTTGCATCTCACTAATATACCGTGTCCAGTGAATAAAACACAAATTTAAACGTTATAAGGACTTCCCTCCAAAGGCGACTGGAACTGAGAGGTGGCGTCGAAACAATTTGCTCTTGTATCTCACTAATGTCAACATGTCTCGTGAACACTACGAGCTTTGAAGGAATCTACATAATACTACAGTTCTTGGTTAACTAAATATACATTGTGCTTTGCATAATGTTTTTTTTTTTGCTTGGGTACCTTATGCACATTGTTGTCTAATTGTTTCAACCTGAATGGGAAACTAAAAATCCTTCTTAGGTAAGATATCCTTTTGTTAATTGTGCAAATAGGTGATTTTAGTGGGATCAGACAAATTCTGGCTCTTTTAGGCTAGTTAAGATAAGCAGGCAGACGAATGCAGCGAATCATATCCTTGCTTTTATGGGTCACTCGCAATAACGCATTGTCTGTCGGCTTCGTAATTCTCATAGGGAGATAGCATAGTTGAATCAGAATGTAATCACCATGCTTGATTAGTGAAAAATCCTTTCACGCAAAAAAACTTGGGGGCATATACAACAAAAAAAAGGTAATAATATTGGTTCATATAAAATTAATTCAACCATAATAAAAAGGAACAGGTATACGACCACCAGTGGGCCAAATTGTTTGTTCGCCTATTGATTATTGGGCCTGGCTTCATCGGCCCATTGCCATATGCAAGAGATAGCACAGCGTCGCCACACGCTTGCAAGCCACGTTCTTCTTCCCGTCAGCATTTCCACATGTTTACTCTTATGTCAGACTTTTTTCAGATTGCTACAATATCCACCATAAACTGATCTTCTTCTTCTAGAAAAGGCAAATAAGGACAAGGCAGTGTTTTTGCAAAAGAAAAGAACAAGTGCAGTGACAGACGCATTAATTCCAGATTTCCTTGATCTGGTTACGTTTCTGCGATCATAAATCCGTATCGACCACATAATATAATATAGGAAAGTCAGAATTCGAATAGCACCTTTAAGCCCATCAGATCACACCCCTGTTTTCTGTCCACTTTTCACTGCACGAATAGGTTCAGAGATAATGCCCATGCATCATCCTACCAACTACTCGCTCTGTTCCTAAATATAAGTTTTTTTTAGACATATATTAGGGTGTAGATTCACTTGTTTTGCTTCGTATGTAGTCATTTGTTGGAATCTTTGGAAAGACTTATATTTGAGAACGGAGGAAGTACTAGTTGGCTTTCAGATTGTACAGTGAAACCGCAAATACTTGAGATAGAAACGAATACGATTCAAAGAACCAACAGGGGAGGAGCGCCGGGGGGGGGGGGGGGGGGGGGGGGGGGCATTTTATCCTCGGGGCGGAGGGAGTATACAGCAAGCAGGTGCTGCATGCTCGGCGACAATATTCAGGTCTGAGGCAAAAGCTCCTTCGGAAAAGGAAAAAAAAACTTGTGAAGAAGCAAAGCATCCTCGATGATGTCCAGCAGGTTTGGGTTTTGCGGTGCTGCATGTTCAAACCACGGACATGTAGGAACCAGTAACTTGTCTGAATATGTCGAGGAAACTCTGAACAATATAGCAGTGCTGATTTAGGGCCGAAAGAAAAAACAAGACTAGTATGTGCATTTGGGCATTCACCCTGTCCCAATACACTCACCAATGAAACGAATTCAGAGAAAGAAATTCTCAACAACAACAACAAAAACTCCATTGAGATGAGACGGGCCCAACATTTCCTTCCAGCCCAGTGAAGTTGTCTGCAATGTACAAAACATGCATATCTTCGGTCATGGTGCTTAGGCTTAGGAAGTACTCCCTCCGTTCCAAAATAGATGACCCAACTTTATACTAACTTTGTATTAAAGTTAGTACAAAGTTGGGTCATCTATTTTGGAACGGAGGGAGTACTTCCTAATAAAACCATGTAGATTTATTTTCTTCTTTTTTGAAATGTATGCGGTATACTTAATCAGTAACCATGTACCAGAAAGAGATCAGCTATCATGTTTCTGATGTTTTCCTATGCTGCAAAAGACTACAAGTTGTGTGACCATGCACTTGTTTTAAAATAAAATTTCAGGATGAGGACAACGGAGATGAATAGGTTTCTTACGGTTTTCCTTGTCATGTATACTACTCTGAAAGTGCAAACCTGAGATCTCTAGATTTCATGGTAGACATGTAGCGTTGAACTAGTAGTAAATTAATATAAAACTCAGTCATGATTTGTATGCCTTTCAAACATGGACTTCAAGCATGCAGTTGCCATTTTCATGTTGAGTGGACCTGTACGTGATCCATGACAAGTCTCTGTGATGTGCCTTCATCAATTCAACATTGCTACTGTGGAAAACAAGATGAATGTGATAGCTGGGTTTCACATGGAAGGGGTGAATGGGGTGTTCATGCCCTTATAAAAGGGAGATGTTGCCCCCATTTTGATTCTCTAAGAGGATTGATTTTGGGAGATAGGAGACCCGTTTCAAAAAGAAACGATAATGAACTTCCGAGCCGAGTATGCACAGTTGAAAGGTGTAGCTACATATGTGAGACGAGATATTAGAGGAATACTGAAGAAGTGCATTTATAAAATCATGCATGTCGAGCTCAGTAATCTGTCTATCTATTAAGTAGTAGAAGAAAAGCATTAGAAGCTCATATTAGCCGGTCATCAATAATTGAACAACAATCAGGAGCGTACCGTCACAGGCAACGTCAAGGCGGGCGCCACCAGGGCTAAGTGCTCGGCACAAGTGAAAATTGCCAGTTGACCCTAAGTGTTGAGCCCAAATTCACCGGCCACACCACAAAGAGAGTGCTCCTTATGGACACCATCCCAACCATGACGCATCACTCGTTTTGTTGTTTCATAGTAGCTAGTATATGGTCAGGATCGGCTAGTTCTCCGTTGGCACTCTACTGCTATCGCTGCCCGCGTGTTCTTTTTTTCAAGAATATTCATAAGGGTTGCGTGTCTTTGTATATGCTCCTTGTAATCTGTAATTTGCAATTGCCTGCATGTTCTGTTGCCATCCGTTGATGACACCGAAATTTGGAAGGAACAAGTCAAGAATAGTACTGGAGCACCATAGAAGTGTAGATGTTAGTAACAATTAAGTTCACATAAGGTGTAAAAAAATCAGTTTAGCTACGTACCAGTCGACTGATTTTCGACTTTAGGGCCAGTCGATTCTTGAATGAAGGAAGGAGACGGAAGAAGAAGGCTTCAGGGGTGGGGGCGGTGGTGGACGGCGGTGGTGGGGGTGGTGGTGTGGACGACGGTGGTGGGGGCGGTGGCGCACTTCGCCGGAGAAAAATTCCAATCGCGGGCGGGGCTAGAGGGATGGCCGGGGGTGGCGGCTAGACCGGCGGTGGGGGCGATTTCGGGGAGGGCGGGGCGGCGAGGTGGTCATGGGAGCACCGTCGACCACGGGTGGTGGTGATCGGCGGTTCAGCCGGCGGTCAAGGAGGGGAGGAAGAAGAAGGTCCAGGCGCCACATGATCTTCATCCAGCGCTCCACAAATCGACTGACCCAAACCAAAAAAGTCAGTCGACTCATGTGTAGCCTCTCCCAATAAACATTTTGGCACTAAACTGTATTATCTAGTCAACCACACACACAAGGAAAGAACAAAGTATAAAAAGGCAGGAAGAAGTACAAAACCAAACACTCCCATGGATGGCACTTTTAGTTTGCCCCGATGCAAAAGCACGCAAGTAATAAACGTTGTTGCTCGATGGTCGTCTACGGACACACACCTTGTCGAGCATGACACTGACGGAAATGAAAACGTCACGCTGCACCTACGTCGTCTCGTCGCTGCGACGAGCCACTGAAACACCCATCTGCAGCGCTGCTAGCTGCACACAAGCATGCATGCCAGCGTGAACTCAGCCACAGTGCATGGTGACATATTTCGTACCGTTAATTACTTGTACTCCTCCTGGTTCAGGTTCAGGTTCAGGTTCAGGTGATGAGCTCAGCAACAGTCGCGCTCTGTTGTACGGCGGGGTGGTGAGCGAAGGATGTCGTCGCCGTCTCGTCGATCCATTTTTCCCGGCGTTCGAGACAAAGGATGTTTAGTAGGAGTAGCTTTTCCGGCGTTCGACACGTCGGCGGCATGTAGTTGTGCATCGTCAATCATGGTACGTACTCTCTCCGTTCTGATTTACTCGTCGTGGTTTTAGTAACCACGACGAGTAAATCCGAACGGACTCGTCGTGGTTTTAGTTCAAATTACTAAAACCACGACGAGTGGAGGGAGTAGTTTCAATCTGGGTCGTTGGCAGGCATGGCGTCCGCGTGCAGGACCGAAAGCCTTGATGATGGCGACATGGTGCTTCCTTTCCTTCTGAGACAGTCAGCATCGTCTCTTGTCGCCAGACTGCTTGATTTCCGAAGAGCGGCCGGGTTGCTTTTCTTACACCGGCTCTGTTCCGACCGTTCGTCTCTACCGACGGTCAACTGCCAACTCCTGGCCACCCATTTAAAGGCCGATGAACAGAGGAACTCTCACTCTCTCTGTCTTTAGGTCTTCTTCAACCAAAGCTTATTGGAACTTCGCAGAATTCTATTCCTTGAATGTTTTGCAGAGCTCGTTGGTTTACAGTAGGATTAGAGCAAGTACAATAAGGTGATGTAGGCGGGCTGTAAGACATTAAGTATTTATATTTTTGCTTACTTGGAAGAGAGAGAAGTGGAGAGAGAAGAAAAGCGGGCTACTAGTTAACAGCCGGCTGCAGCACGTGCTCCTAGGTACTTTGTGAGAGAGTGGGGTGGGCCATGTATCAACAAAGTAGTACATATTTATATCTAGCTATTGTAGTTGTTGGCTATAAGCTTGGCTATATATGACATGACAACATCATATAGCCAGCAGCTGGCTATATTATTAACCATGCTCTTAGAAACCATAAGTTTCCTTATTAATCTCTTTTATGTGTAATTTGGCAGTGAAAATTCATGAAGCAATCCTCATTGAAATGTTACTTTCTTTCAATGAGAAGTTTTTTTTAACGAAAGAGGTTTCCCTCTGATTTCATTAATGAAACCATATAAGGACACTACAAGGCCACCCCCGTCCATCAATCGGGTTCGAAACGACGACATAACTAAGCTAACGACTACTCCCTCGGTTCCGATTTACTCATCGTGGTTTTAGTTCAAATTTGAACTAAAACCACGACAAGTAAATCGGAACGGGGGGAGTACTAAGCAGCGGGGGATGTTTCAATGAGAAGTATATCATGCAACCAATATTTATCCAATAAAATCACCGTCGCTGCAACCCGACAACTTCTGTTACACGTCATCGTATTCCCTCGAGGAAAGCGGGGGCCCTCGTGGAAAGATCAAAGAACGAAAAAGGGAGGTGGAAAGTCAGTGCCAAATGCATGGCAATCCTTGGTCGAGCAAACGAAGTAACACGAATATCTCCGGTAGTCAGTCTATTTCCATCAGCCGGCCGGTGGGAGCGAGAAGTATGGGCACCCAAATCTTTTTTTGGCCTCAAACTCTGTTGCCCTATCACTCCTCGATAAGTGTACTTACTCAGGTTGTGCACTTGGCTGAGCGCTACGTCAAAAGCTCGTTTCACTCGAATTTAAAGGCTTGCAATAAACAGAAGCTAAGGGAAGAAAAGCAATAAAACTAATTCACTTGCTTCTTGGGATCGATAAATGGCTTTTTTCATTTGGGACTGCCCTCTTCCAAGAGTTCATCCGCGAAAGGAATGGGATATTTTTTTTTAATGGTAAGGCTATTTAGTTTCATGTAGTCTCTTATATATGTTTTTAGTTGCCACGGCATTTATTGTTCAGGGAGTGGTGGAGGGTCCTTATGACAATTCTAGGCGATGACATAGGATTTCCAAAATAAAAATCATTTTCCCATTACTTGCCAGGGTCCCCGTCGATAGAATTTGGTAACATGGAGAGAAACATGAGACATGAAGTGCCCAGGGTTACGCCCCCATGCCTTGCATATATGAGTGTAAACTTTAACCAAAATTCAGTAGGTAATTTGTACTTATGTTTATATGTGAGAATAAATATATAAAATTATTATATTTTGTTCAGAGGGTAGAATGGTTATTTGTTAACATGTAGTCTTGTTATGAAGTTAGGTAGAATACAAACTTTTTCTAAGGTTTAGCAAAAATTAGTTGTGAATGAATTGTTCCTTAAGTTTGTTTAAGGCAAACAAAATTATCCCTTCATTTGGATCACTTTCAATTTTGATGAGAAAAGACTCACAGAAGAAATCAACTTATCTGCACTAATATTTCTTCTTCTAGCGAGAATTATCTCTGCGTCTCAAAATAAGTGTCTCAACTCTGTACTAACTTTAGGAACGGAGGGAGTACATGGCATCGTTATGTTTTTTTCTAGAGTCAGCATCATTGGCATCATTATGTTTTGATATACAAACAAAGAACGTGATAACTTGATGGAACAAATATTATTAACTAAGACATGGATTAAGCAGTTAGGCACACAATCCCACCAAAAAGAATCTCCCTCCCTCGTTTCTTTCAGAGAAAACAAATGTTAATCTCTCTTTTCCAACAAAAAGAAAAAGAATCTATCTTGGATTACTATTAAGGGTACTGCTTTTCAACGTCATGTCCAACTCCGGCCAATTTGCCAATCATTAGCGTGACTATAAAAATAACGCCGAGGGCAACGGCGCAATGTCCTCGCGTCTCATCAACCAGCGATTTGTTAAAAACACAGAAAAGTGGTCATCAGTCTCAAGAGAGAAACTTAACATACAATGGTATTTAGCTGAGCGAGTAAGAATAACATTAGGTGAACCGTTGGGATCGATATATTATATAGTTTGGGGTATCTTTTGGTTGATGTGGTGGTTAAGCGGTTAATTGTTAGTGCTAGTATAGTAATTAAACAATTGGAAATTGCGCCGTCTGCCATTAGTTCAATGGGTCAGTACTTACATAACTTGCCTCTTTTGAGGCTGCGGGTGTGTTTGAAGTGCCTACACTTGTTCCATGCATTAATATTATATATCATCAGTCAAGTTTTCATCAAGAACCAATCATTGTTGTAGAGAATCCATACTTTGTTTACTACGTATCTAGCATTCTAGCTAAGTTGGTGTTAGGTGAGGTTTCATAGCTACAGGATGATAACAACATATGTGATATTACTATTTTTTAGGAGAATATATGATATATTTCTATATTGGAATGAACTAATCAGTTATCCCTATATCCTTCAGATCTCTGAATTGAAAGCTAGATTCTCATGCAGGTGTAGGTTTGGATGGATGGCGCAGATACGCGGGTCCATCAAAGGATCCTCCATCACCAAGTTGATATGCATGCACCATCGGCTTTAGGCACGTTGTTTGTGAACAAATCTATCAGATCATGAGATCAACAACCGCAAATATGACGAGGTGACGGCTGATGTTGATTCTGCAAGCCTACCGGCAAAGCATATAGTGCATTACAGGTCCATTAGATTAATTCAATTGGATTTTAGAGGCTACCATTTCTCAAAATGCTGGCCCATTGATGGGCTAAGACAACTAATGACTTATTAAAGATAGAGAATACATTATTGACGAACATTGAATGTGTACTTGCCCACATACACAGACACACAAACCTTTAAATTCGACGAAATCCATACTTGCCTATGTCCGTTCTCAACTAACTAAGAAATAATTCTTGTTAATAGCGTGAAACCTGAGATCTGATCTTTCATGCATCGAGGGTATAATCATCCAACCCATAGTTGGCTCATACAATTAATGAATTTTATTGTATTCTTTGAGAAAAATAAATTCTATTGTAGAAAGCAATTAACCATGTGTTTTACTCCCTCCGTAAACTAATATAAGAGCTTTTAGATCACTATTTTAGTGATCTAAACGCTCTTATATTAGTTTACAGAGGAAGTACTTTTTAAGATAGTATAGAACCATCATACTCCTATTACAACTTCAGATGAAAGTAAAACACTTTTTGAGGGTGTTAAGTTCGTAAATAAGTCACACAATTGAGCATGATAATTATCTAGCTAAACGGCAAGATTAACCTACTGTCTACCCGACCCGACACACATGTATGGGCACCATGTGTATATGCGACTCGACTGATACACTTATAGTTTCATGGAAGTAGTGTTGAATAACCTATCTACATCACCATAAGGACACAAACCCTACTACTGACCAAGTAGCTATCCGATTAGCGGCGCCTCAAACCGTACGAAGCTACCAGCTTGGAAATAGAAAGTTCTTGGCCGGTGCCACCTTTTCCCTTCCCTTTACTGACCTTGTAGCAAACTTATTGATTAGTAGCAGCTTTGTGTTGCTTTCATGAGTTGGATTGGAGGGATCACAAAGAAATTAGGTTATTTAGAACACAAGGCGAGCTAGATAGATAGCTAGGTAAAGGATACGTTACGTAATCTCCACTCCTTTTTCATGAGGGGTTTTGTTGGCGTGTCTAGTCTACCGCAAGAACGGCGGAAAAGGTGATGATGGATTTTGCAATCGTTTGCAGTTTTGTAGCCACTGCCTTCGGTATGAGCCGCATGCACCCAGGCGCCCTTTAGTCTAAGTCAGATCGGATGCCCATTTCCGGAATGCGTCAGAGGCATATTAAAGTGATGCCTAATACACCCCTATAAAAAGTGATGCCTAAAACAATAGGAATATTGTAGGGTGTGATCTTTGCTTTGTTTGTAAAGGTGGAACCAGGTGCTAATTCTAAACTGGAATGGAATACATACGTGTAAAATCTATGTATATTCCCTCACTTAGTTGCCCACTATGAAAAGTAGTAAAACATTTCCTGAAGCGCCCTCCATGATGCAAAACATTTATTACGCTTGCACTGTGCATAAAGAAATGAATTTTGCACACATCTAAAGTAGCATATTAGTTAGGTCGTACCAATTTGATTTTTTGGCGCAGGATGCATGTGAACATTCTTTTGGCACTAAAACTTACAATTTGCTGTATAATATATATCGAGATGGACATCCTTTTGAATTTTAAAAAACATAGAAAAAGCCAGGCATAGGTCCTCTTTAAACAACCATGTACTCAAATCCAGGTCTAGAATTTAGAGCATAGGTCCTCTGTAAGCTACCATGTCCTCAAATACTAGTCAAGTCTATAGGCTCGGCGCCCGTCAAAGGTAAACATTTTAGGCCCGCCACTGGTAACATGTTCTACAACACTGCTTGTACTACAACTCAAATGGTACTCCCTCCTATCCAAAAAAAAAGTGTAGTGGCTTTAGTTCAAAGTGAAAGCTGCACTAAAACCACAAAAAAAAAATTGGATCGGAGGGAGTACCAAGTAGTCGCATTTGTTGGTTACTACTAGGTAGGATGATTACGAGTGTGGTTGTACCACTAGCCTATGAGGAATCGGAGCCAGGTTTTAACTTCTTACTAATGCAAGAATATTCATTTTTGTGCAACATAAACAATAAGTGTAACATGATATTCCTGTCAATATTGAGACTCATGTTCTGATCTCGCAAAAGGTGTGTGAGGTTTTGAGTCTATGTTTGTTGTTTCTAAAGTAAAACTAACTATACCGGCGTGACATGGTGAATCAAGGTGTGTCCCCTTTGTATATGCGAAATGGAGTTGGATGTGTACGTGTTCCCAACAAAATTAGGGCAAAATTAGGCCATACCTAGCCCAGCTCAACAAAAACGTATTGAGAGCAAATTCTATGAGGTATCCTTCACCCTGGCCTGCCTTAGCCCTACTCCGTGCAGCTATCTATGTAGTGAAAATATCTGCTCGAACAGTATTAAAAGCAAGCTACTCGAGCCTCAGTAAATAATATCAATCTTAAATAAATAGTCAATTGATCCAGAAAACAAGAGTCATACAAATACAAATACTGACAATCTCAATCTTAACGCTATAAAAAAAACAATCTTAACATACTACCTTAGCGTAAATCAGACAGTATTTCTTGAAATCGTAAGTCACGGTGTTTCTCAGGAAACAAATTAGCAATAAATATAAAAGACAATTGTAGTACTACCAACCAGGCCAAAAAGGAAAAAGCGTGTGCCTGCTTCTAATCTTATGCAGCTTATTGGGATGTTGGGGTTTCAGTCCACCAGAAACCACCACATTGCCAGAGATAGCAATAGCAACCCGCAAATGCTAGGTCTTGCTTATTGCGAGACCGGAGCAGCTCTCGCCTACATATTTCACTCAGGTGGGCCGGCTAAGCAAGATTTGTGCCAGCGGTTTTAGGAAAGGTTTCGACCTAAAATCTCTTTTACCCTCTCGTTTAGGGTTTAGTCTTTACCTCCGCCAGGCGATCTTCTGCCGGCGGGAGGTTTTGTCGCTACACCGGCCGTCTTTGCTGCCGTCTTCGGGTGACCGCGAGGCTGGGGGCCGTGCTATCCTATACCCTGTCCTAGATGGCGGAGGAAAGAGGATCTTCATCTCGATCCGGGCGAGGGGAAGAGTCTGATCTAGAAGAGATGCTAAAGAACATGGATCTGCTAGATGAGGAACTTGATGATGTGATCATAGGGAAGGAAAAAGTTAAGCAATTCAAGGAAGAAGCCCGCTGGATGGCGGTGGCTAGGGTTAATACTGACAGGCCTTTCAGTTCATCGTCCTTGTTTGATACGCTGACATTCGTTTGGGGCCTTGCGCAAACGCCAAAATTCAGGGAGGCGGGGGCAAACAGATTCATCTTCCAGATGTACTGCCTAGGATATTGGAAGAAAGTAGTCCATGGGGGACCCTGGCTGTTCAGGAACTTTGCGGTGGTTATCGAGGATTATGATGGGGTAACTGATCCCCAAGATTATGCCCTAGATGGTCTGTTTCTGTGGGCGCAGATTCATAAGGTCCCTGACCTCTATCGCCACCCGGAGGTGGTGGACGAGCTAGCCCGCAGGATTGGCAAAGTGAGGGAGGTTCAACTTCGTCCTAATCTCTTCTATGAGGGGTACTATGTAAGAGCTAGGGTTCGTGTTCTGACTGCCAAACCTTTGACTAGGTTTACCCCTCTTAACGTGGAAGGAGAGGGGAGAAAGATGCTAGTGGTGAAGTATGAAAAGGTCCCGTTCTTCTGCAAAATCTGCGGCATCATGGGTCACGACTTTGAGGAGTGTGGCAATGGTGTCTGGAGTGAATCTGATAAAAAGTGGGGAAGCTGGATGCTTGCGAAACGCCGGGAAGTACCCTACAACCAGCCTTCTGATGGGAGATCTTTCTTCCGCGGAGGTAGGGGTAGAGGAGGGGAACGAGGAAGAGGTCGTGGAATGTACCAAGGAAGGGGAGGAGCAGCGAATAACAGAGACTCCGGTCATGGGAGTGATGCCCCAAAAGAAGATGTCCAGGGAGCTGACACAGGGAACCGTATGGAAGAGGTGGCCTCTGATATCAGGGGCACCAATAAGAGAGCTTCGGTGGAAAATTCTCAGGCGAGTATGGCAATGGTTGCTCAATCTTCAGAGCTGCCAGAAGAGTTGGGATTGGTCCCGTTTGCAAAGACACCACCAGGCATTCCCCCCATGCTGCCGGTGTACGTATCTCCCAGGAAGATAAACAAAAGGTCAAAAAAGGGGATAGACCAAGGTGAAGATGGAGAAGGTGATGAGAGGAACAAAGAAAAAACTGCAATATCGGCGGGCTCCCTTGAGGGGCGCCGCCAGGACCAATGAGTATAATCAGTTGGAATTGTCGGGGTGCGGGCAAAGCCTCGACAATTCGCGAGCTTCGCGAAATCGCGAAGAAGTTTGTCCCTACCTTGCTTTGTATAGTAGAAACTCAAGTTGATAAAGCTAGGGTAGAAGGTTTAGCCAGTTCAATAGGTTTTGATCATTGCTATGCTGTTAGTAGTGATGGAAGGAGTGGAGGTATTGGCTTGTTTTGGAATAATGATATTGATATTGAGATTTTGGGTTACTCGGACTATCATCTGGATTGTGGAGTTCGAGAGGGTGGTTTCGACCCCTGGAGACTCACAGTGGTGTACGGGAAGGCTCAAACTCACCTTAGGCACCGGACGTGGGACACTATGAAAAATATCTCTTCTTTGAGTCCGCTTCCTTGGCTTTGTATTGGAGATTTTAACGAGGTGTTACGTCCGGAAGAGCATGAAGGAATTGGTCAACGTAGCAACGCGCAGATACAAGGTTTTCGTGACGCAGTTGATACTTGCATGTTGATGGATATTGGGTTCAAAGGGCGTTTTTGGACGTTTGAAAAGAAAGTTTCAGGGGGCTCATATACTAGAGTGATGTTGGATAGGGCGCTGGGAGCTACGGACTGGTGCACTATGTTTCCCTTGGCAGTTCTTAATCATGTCACTTCGGCCACGTCAGATCATGGCCCCATTCACCTCTCTTTAAATATGGGTGAAGTGGCGAGTCAGATAAAGAGCAAAATATTTTGGTATGAAGTGGCCTGGGAAACACATGAGGATTTAAAGGATACAATTCGTTCTTCTTGGAATGAAGGTGATAAGGTTGATAGAGTGTACGATTTAAAAGAAAAGCTTCAAAAACTATCCAAGAGCCTGGGGGGCTGGGATAAGAGGACCTTTGGGTCGGTTAGGAGGGAGATGAAAAGCATAAAAGAGGAGCTTGAGAGGCTCCAAGATGATCCCGCTCGCACTAGTCCGAGCCAGACTGAAAGGAAGCTTAATGAGAAATTGGTGGAGCTTTACCACAGGGAGGAACTGCTTTGGCGCCAGAGATCAAGGATAGACTGGCTAACGTCGGGGGATAGAAACACTAAGTTCTTTCACATGAGGGCGAGCTTGAGGCGTAGGAAAAATATGATAAGGGCGCTGATGAACTCGTTGGGAGTCCAGGTGGAGGACCCGAAGGAGCTGAAAGAGATGGTAACCGATTTTTACAAGTCTCTGTACACATCAGAGGGAGTAACTAATATTCAAGCGGTTTTGGACCATGTACCTCAGAAAGTTACAAGTCTCTGTACACATCAGAGGAAGACTTATAACGGATAATATTATTACAGCGTACGAGTGTTTGCATTTTATGAAGAGGAGCAAGGCAAAGGGTAGTAGCAGCTGTGCATTGAAACTCGATATGATGAAAGCTTATGATAGGCTAGAATGGGACTATCTCGAGGCAATGATGGTGAAACTTGGTTTTGCTCCGATATGGGTAAGCACAGTTATGAAGATGATCACTTCAGTATCTTTTTCAGTCCTTTTTAATGGAGAGCAATTGCAACAATTCAGACCTTCAAGAGGTATTAGGCAGGGAGATCCGATATCACCTTATCTTTTCTTGTTAGCAGCGGAGGGCCTTTCGTGCCTACTTAAATCCGTTCCTCAACCGTCAGCTTTTGTGGGGGTTCAGGTGGCTCCGACAGCTCCAGTTGTCAACCATCTACTCTTTGTTGATGATAGCCTGCTGCTTTTCAAGGCAAGTAATGAGGGTGCACAAGTGGTATCAAACCTGCTAAATACTTACTGCCATGCTTCGGGCCAGAGAGTGAATAACAGTAAGTCCTCGATATTTTTCAGCAAAGGGTGTCAACAAGTGGTTCGTGATGGTATTAAAAATCTTCTCAATGTGCATGATGAGCAACTTACGGATAGATATCTGGGTATGCCAACGGATGTGGGACACTCAAAGAACGGGACTTCCAAATTTTTGAGGGATAGAGTGTGGGACAAAATCAAGGGTTGGATGGAGAAACTGCTTTCATATGGAGGAAAGGAGGTGTTGATCAAGGCAGTAGCACAAGCAATCCCGGTTTACTCCATGGCATGTTTCAGATTGCCGAGAGGGATTTGTGAAAGCATTACTTCAATGATAAGGCAGTTTTGGTGGGGAAGTAAAAGGGGGAAGAGGAAACCCTGTTGGGTGTCTTGGGACGTCTGCACAAAACCAAAACATTTGGGAGGATTGGGCTTTCGAGATATAGAAATTTTTAACCTATCCCTTCTGGCGAGGCAAGCATGGAGAATTATACAGGATCCGTTATCCTTAAGTGCGAGAGTTTTGAAAGCTAAATATTTTCCGACAGTCTCGTTTCTGGAGGCCGAGTTGGGCAGTTATCCCTCACAAATTTGGAGGGCAGTGCTGGACGGGAGAGAAGCTCTTTCACGAGGACTCGTTAGACGAATTGGGACCGGAGAATCAACTAGAGTGTGGGAAGATAATTGGCTGCCAAGATCGGGGATGAGGAGGCCGATGCTCTCTCTAGTGGATGAAAGACCTATCTGGGTCTCGGAGCTGATTGATGTTTCATCGGCAACTTGGAATGAAGAGAAGGTACGAGCTACCTTTATACAGATAGATGCGGACATCATCTTGAGGATCCCACTCTGTACAAGTAGAGTGGAGGATTACTGGGCGTGGGGAGAGGATACAAGAGGCTTATTCTCGGTTAGATCAATTTACAAGTTCTTGGCGGGAGCGAAAAGGAGCAATGAAGAGCTACTGCAGCCTGTGGGTGGTCGGGTTGATTTCTCAGAAGATGAGAGGGCTTGGACCTCTTTGTGGAATTTGAAGGTACCATCAAAGATAAAAGTGTTCTTATGGAGACTTTGCCACGAGACTATACCCACAGGGGATCTATTACATCATCGGGATATGTCAACAACAAAGATCTGCCCCTTGTGCACGGCAGAGGACAGCTGGAAGCATGCGCTCATAGACTGTGTCATGGCGAGGAGCATATGGGCTTTAAGCTCTGAAGAAGCGGTGGAAACCATGATAGAAAATCTGTCAATGAATGCCAGGAGCTGGCTGTTCACAATTCATGAAGCGTTATCGCATGAGGAATTTACTCGAGTAGTGGTAACATTGTGGTCAATCTGGAGAGCTCGACGAAGAGCAGTTCATGAAGACATCTTTGAGAGCCCTTTTGCGATAAACAGTTTTATCAATAACTTTCTGAGAGATATTAAGATCATGGACAAAAATACTTCAGTTCGGTCCAGGAAGGTGCCACGACCAGCAGCGTGGGTGCCCCCTCCGGAAGGATATGCGAAGATAAATACGGATGCGGCTGTGGCAACTGAACGATCTTTTGGAGTGGTTGCGGCAGTGTGCCCTGACGATGAGGGCAATTTTCTGAGAGCTTTTGCGTGTAAGGTAAAGTTCATATCCGAAGCGGCCACTTTGGAAGCAATGGCGATCAGGGAAGGCCAAGCTCTGGCACAAGACTTATACGTTAACCGGATTCTTATTGCGTCGGATTGCAAGACGGTAGTCAGAGATATCCAGGAGAAAAACTCCAAGTCGGAGTATGGAGCTATAATTCAAGAAATTTTTTATCGAACTAGTCTTTTTAATTCTTGTAATATAACTCATGAGTATAGGAGCTCGAATGTTGAGGCTCACAATCTCGCTAGGCACGCTTTAGAACTCGGGTTTGGACGCCATGTTTGGTTGGGCCAACCCGGGGACCTGGCTTTCTTACCTATAAACACTTTGATCACTGAATAAAGCCTGGCGATGATTGTCTCAAAAAAAAAGGAAAGGTTCGACCTACATTAGGATTGCAATTGGATTTGGTTTTCCAAACCTTACACCCAGTTTTCTGTAAGGTTTTGTGTGGGTTTTTTCCCTGTTTTTATCATTTTTATTTATTGGTTTCGATTTGATTTCATAATATTTTTTCCAGCTCATTGTTCATTTTTATTATTATTACATTTTCATCTTTATCTTTTTTTTCAAATACATGTCGACCTTATTTTAACACGCGTCGAACATTTTTCATATAAAGGTTGAACATTTTTCAGATACATGTTCGATAATTTGAAATACATATTCAACATTTTGGCCGAATAGATGTTGAAATTATCTAATTACATTAAAAGAATTAAACACAAGGTGAATATATATTGTAACACACTTTGAACACTTTTCAAAGATGGTATGAACTTTTTTAAATGTGCGGTCATTTTTTAACATTGCATGAACATTTTTTAATGCCATTAACCTATATTTAAACACATGAACATTTTTTCAATGTCATCAACAGTTTTTTGGATGATACAATTTTTTTACAAATTGCCAAAACAAGCTTTTTCACATTTTCATGAAAATTTTCTAAAAAATACAGTGAACATGATTTAAAACGTGTGAACATTCCTAAATATCACGAAACATTTTTCAAAATGCACATAAGCCGGGTGTTTTTAATAGTATGTTGACTAGGCAGAGCGGCAAGCGCGTTCATAGATGATCGCGGTTCACGGGCCGGCCCAATAGGCGTCGTGAGCGACTAGCATCTAATGTTAGGGCTCGCAAGAGGCGATATACTCCCTCCGTTCCTAAATATTTGTCTTTCTAGAGATTTCAACAAGTGACTACATACAAAGCAAAATGAGTGAATCTACACTCTAAAATATGTCTACATACATCCGTATGTTGTAGTCTATTTGAAATGCTAGAAAGACAAATATTTAGGAACGGAGGGAGTACATGGGAACGATAATGAACGGGTACCCCCTTTGGGGGGATCCAAGCGGGCGCTCAGGGTGCAACGAGGTCGCGATGCATGGTTTTTGATGCATTTTGGGTTTTTTTTTAATTATGCATGGTTTTTCCTAAGTTTCGTGAAAAAAAATTGTTTTACTCGTGTGAAGCACACCATGCGGACAAAAGCACAGCTGTGCTTCGATGTCAAGCACCACTATGTTTTTTTGTGCTTCCAAAAAAAGTGAAAAGCATAGTTGTGCACTTGTGCTCCCGGTTTCTGAGTTTTTTTAGATTAAATAGGTCGATCAAAAATCAAGTTAGGAGTTGTCTTATGGATAAAGTCTAGTTTCAATTTTATTTTATTTTTTGTTTTCAGCTTCTTTGTTTTTGGTTTCTTTGGAGGTTTTTGTGCGTTCCCGATTTTCTCGATTGCATATATTTTTTTCCCAGGTTTTTTGAAAAAAAAAATTGTCCAAACATATCAACATTTGATCTAGCTTCAAAATATCTGCATGTGTGAAACCTAACAGTAAAAACTGTTCATGATTTGAACGTGCGGTTCAAGAGACAAAAACGTTTTGGAAAAATGACTGAACGAAGAAAAGCACAAACTCTCAGGTTTCAACAAAGTGACACTTGTCACCACAAGAGGAAGTGGGAGTGACCTTTGTAAAGGATACCCTAATGTCGATGCTAAATCCAGCATATCTCGAGGTAGGGGTCCTAACCTAGGTGTTTTGAAGGGATGATAATATGGACAAAGGATTTTACCCAAATTTGAGCTCTCTCGAAGAGATAATACTCTACGTTCTGCTTTTGATTGTATTGATATGAGGTACAGTACAGAGTACATGTATCTACCATGAGATTGTCAATCTAAGTTGTCATGATCTATTGACTAGCCTCGCCTCGGTTTATATAATGCACCGGAGGCCTATGATTTAGAAGAGTCCTCGTCTTGTGCGTCAAGTCTTATGGAAACTTCCTTGTATGCATCATGGGCTGCCCAACGTGACCCATTAGTGAATCGCTATAGGGATCCTCGGCACGGCCCTCCTGGACAAGAGACGATGTGGTGGGCACCCCCTAGTCTACGGTAGGGTGCATCGACTGCAAATTAAAATTTTCCTACGCGTAGAACATCCAAAAACATGCTAAGGGAGATGGATCACGGATCGTAACCACTAGACGCGCAGTGTCATGCAGCAAAAGTAGAGTAGGGGCAGCGCGTCTCCGGAGTCGTATCCTCCTCGTCGATCTCTCACATAGCCGATCGGATCCCTCGGACAGGTTCGCCGGAGTGGCGCAAGTGCACCGCCTCTAACGGTATCCGCACGTGTAGGAGGAACATCATGCGGTAGACTGCTAGGTCCGATCACACAACCGTCGGCGAGTGGAGGTGGCTAGTTGCTACACATGCAAAGCCTAATGACGGCATCGAAGCGATCAACTAAATGAGTGTGCCGCACCTTCACTATTTATAGGCATCTTACGCGGGCTCAATACTTGGCCTCGCACAGATCCTAAAGCCCACAAGTCTACTCGGTCACAATCCAAGTCCGTCTCGGATCACATCCGACTATTGTCCTCGGATCCAACCTCATAGGTTCCTTCCCTTAAGCGCGCGACCCCTTAGGTTCAAGTCGGTTTGGTCGCAGGTCGGATCACCTCCGACCTGCTCGGCTCGTAGCGGTCTCCAGCAAGGCGTGCCGACCACCAAGTAGACTATAAAGCTGGTTAGGCGAACCTGTACAACGTGTCACACTTCTGTTTCCCTTTGCATATATGTTGTTGGGCTCAAGGCGAGTCTGTCATTGTTATGCTAGCCCAACCTCTTTCTCGTTCCAGTGATGCCGACCACAAACCGGATTATCTCATAATACTTGTCGCATGGCCATGCTTATCCTGGTCGGATCACACGAGGGGCCCAGACTATATCTCTCCTGATCGGAGGGGCAAATCCCATCTTGCTCGACCATGTCTCGCGGCATGGGTCTAGACAAGCCCGAAATCTACCATTGTAACTACCCAGTCATGGAGTAGCGTTTGGTCGGCCCAAAGCAAGTCTGTCAGCATCACGAGTACATGCGTCGGCTCGGGTCTTAGGACATAGAACATATGTTGCACTAGAGACTCACAGGTGACATATCGCCGCGTCTCATAGTTGAGTCTGTCCAATCCTATATCCATCCGAGCTCGAATCCAGTACCTCGGATCCGATCAGATCCATGCAGTTCGGCAGCATCACATGCTTCATGGCTTGTGAGACAAAACCATCCACCGTTTTGCATGCTAGTCTAGTCTGACGTGTGCCAACACGTCACTTACAACAAGGGACCATTTAGGACGTATCATACAACACAAGATCTCACAAACAAGTCACGTACTTGCCGACAAGCATCATTGATTACATCCGGGGACTATCTTGATTCATAAACACATAGGAAATATCATCATACATGATTGATGTATATCTCCAACAGTCTAGGACTCCATCACCCCTTGACTAGTGATGTCAGATATACAAACATACCCGCAACAGTCCTATTTGATGCACATGGTGGAGTGTAGTGGGCCAGCCTAGATGGCAATTGTAGTTTTTGTTCTTTGTTCTTTCTTCATTTTTCCATTCAATTTTCTGCGGAAAAAATCTTGGCTTAAGAAAGTGGTCATCATGCATTTTATAATATTATGCCTACGTTCAAAATTTGTTTAGTGTATATTCAAAACATATTCACCATATTCACTAATATATTTAAAAAATCAATAGTCATTAAGAAAAATGTTTTGTGTGTATTTATAAACATATATTGATAATTTTAGAGAAAAAAACTTAAAATGAAAACAGGAAAGGTGAGAGGAAAAAGCAAAAAAATTGAAGAAAAAGCAAGAATATAGAATACAATAGAATATATATATAATGTAGAAAAATCACTGAAAATCATAGAAACCGAAAAGATGACATCACCCGAAATGAAAGAAACCCAAAACTTAAATGAATGATAGTAAAGAAAGAAAAAGGAAATAACATAAAAAACCGAGAGAAAGAAAAAAAACGGTGAACCCCAATAGAGAAATAGATAACAAAAAAACTGAAATACTAAAAAATAAGCGAATGTGACAACAAATGCCCGGAAAAAACGATTGAGACCGATACATGTGCGAACCCATTATTACATGCTAAAGGCGTCATATCGGATTTGTCACAAGGATCATATTTTCAAGGAACCATCATGTACGCGCACGGACTGCAGCCCACAAGCGTCTGCTCCTCCTGACCGGTTCTCTAGCTTCTATGGGGCGCGCCTATGACTCGCTTACTGCAAGACGTAGGGCAACCTCGCCATAGCGGGAGACTGGGCCGGCTCATGGCACGGGAGGCAACAGGTAAGAGCCACAACCTAATTTTTTTAACTGTTTTTCATGTTTTTTTTACTTTTGTTTACACTTCCAAACATTCTAAATATAAATATTACAAACAAACTTTACATCAAACATTTAAAAAATGGAAATCATGCATCATAAAAATGCTAAATATGTATAGAAAAAACATTTCCCATAATATAGAAAAAAAATGTATGTATGAAAAATAGAAATAAAAATATAAGTCTTCAAAGTGATAAGCATGTATCTAGAATTTTTTTTTAATGTGTATGAAAAATTTGTTTTTGGTGTACACAAATATATACAAAAAATGTACAACATGTATGAAAAATATAAACATAAAAAACATAAGTTTTCACATAGCTTAATCATGTATTTGGAAAATGTTAACTGTGTGCATACAGAAATATCCTGATGTATGGAAAAAATATTAAATGTATAAGGAAAACGCAGACATAAAATAGATTCAAAAAACTTTAATCATGTATTCAGGAAATACTAAACATGTATATATAAAATGTTTGTGATGTATACAAAAAAATAAATGTTTAGAGAAAATTAGACACCGAAAAAATATGTTTTAAAAATGTTAAACATGCATTTCGAACATAATAAAAAAATAAACATTATTTTCAAATACAAGTTCAAACATTTGTTCTTAACTAGGTGAACATTTGTTTACATTATATAAATATTTTTCAATATATGTTTGGAGATCCAAATTATATAAGTTTTACAAAATGATATAAATGTGTATGAAAAACATTAGACATGAAAATAATATTAATCATGTCTTTCAAAAATGTTAGACAAGTGAATACAAATGTTCCAGATGTATACAAAAATGTATGGAGGAAAATACAGAAAACCAAAAAAACAAAGAAGCAATGATAAATTAAGAAAAACAAAGAAACAAAAGAAGAAAATCAAAAAATCAGTAGAAACCGATAGGGAAATAAAGTAAAACAAAGAAAAAATAAACCAAAATAAATGTGAAAGTTAATAAAAGGCTGGTAAAAACAAAGAAAAACCAAATGAAACTATGAAGATACAAAGAAAACCAAATAGAAAAACAAAACAAAACAAAAGAATAAACAGACGAAAACCAAATAAAAAAACAAACCGACCAAAACCAGCAGTGGGCCGGCCCAGGTAAAACGTGACGTGAATTTCCTTCAGGCGAGCTTACGATACAACTTGCTATAAGCGATATATAGCCGGGACGGCTTCTTCGCTCGGCCCTTATGTGAGAGCTATAGTGGTACCTTATCTTTTGAGTAAATTTTGGGGGGTACATTCTACCTTGTATGCTCCACTCGTCTCAGGCGCTGCGCGACCGAGCCTGCCCACTACTGTAGTAGTTCGTGTGTGTTTTCTGTCTTTTTGGTCGGTTTTACTGTTTGGGGGCTGTGTTTTTTTGTTTAACGAGCGTACATACACGGCAGTTGCAGGAGCCCATCGACGACCTGGCGAGGGCACATCATGCTCGTGTGTCCCGTGTGGCCTAGGCGGCAGGTACAGACGGCGAGTCGACGTCGATGTGACGGGCGGTGATATATATCGTTTGAAGCGGGCAGCATGGATTGTGTCGCTTATGTCACATTGCGTCCGCGTCTTCTGCTCTTCATGCCATTGGCCAACAGAAGCCCATGGTAAATGCTCTTCTTCTTCATGGATAGCAACGTTCTTTCTTCTCGAAAGTAGACAGAGTTGACTGAGCTGGTTTTCTGTTCGCTATGATATGGTTAGTTTTCTTCTTTCTTCATCATGGTTAATTCACTAGTTTAGTTCCTATTTCGTGCTATGGCTACATGATGGAATAAAATGAAGTAGCAAAAATAACTTGAAGCTGTATTCAGGATTTAATTACTATTATTGGACAGAAACAAATGAGTCTATTGAGAACATTTTTTCCATAGAAATCATTTATGTTATTAGTTAATTTGATGACATTTTCCTACAAACAAAAAATTATAGCAAGGAACTTCGTGTAATTTTTGTCTTTTGATTTGAAATTGTTTTATTATTGCCCAAAAGAAGCCCTAGTCAATAACAAAATGTTCATGAATTATAAAAATTTCCATGAATTTCAAAGAAATGTGAACTTGATTTTGTTAACCTTTTATTCTTTATAGCTATATGTGATATATTTTTTCTAATATATGGTGAAGATTTTACAAATACAAATTAATATTTCTAAATATACCGTGAACATTTTCAAATACATACTGAACATTTGTTAATATATGGTGAACAATTTTCCACATACATATATATATAAGTTTAAATATACTGGGAATATTTTTTAAAACACATTGCATAATTTATGGATATAAAATTGATTATACATATATATATAATTGTATATGGTGAACTTTTTTTAATACACACTGATTTTTAATTGTATATGGTGAACTTTTTTTGATACATGCTGAATAGTTTTTAAATGCGCATGGAACATTTAAAATAACAAAAAGAAAGAAGAGATAAATATAATATTCTGTTAGTAAACTAGAAATATGGGAAAACAAAATGAAGAAGAAGAACAAGAGGAAAAATCATCCGGAAGCTTCCCAAACTGATGAATTCAAAAAATGTTTGCAAATTCAAAAAATGTCAGGAATAAGAAAATATTCATGAATTCGGTAGAAAAACAAAGATAAAAAAATAAAAGCAACCAGAAAGGAAAAATAGAAGATATAAAAATTGAAGAAACCCCGAGAAATCCGATCAAGGAAAAAATATGAAAGAATAATAAAGGGGAAATGGCCAGAAGCTAAATTATTCGTAACCACGCAGCAGCCGCCTCCTCCTCCTCCTCCAAGAAAGAAAGTTAGGGTTCGTACCTCTCGCCGGCGCCGGCCCAGGTCCGCCTCGTCTCTGGTGACCCTAGGGCCATGGAGGCGTGGTGGATCCTTGCAAGGGCCGGCGGGAGCGCTATGTTTTTAGTCGTTTTTTCAATCTTGTTAGGGTTTGTGTTTTGCTCAGGAAGGCGAGACGGCGGCGGCTCCCTGAAGATGGAATAAATGTCTCCCCGCCTAGCCCCCATTTCGGCGGTGCGTCTAGCATCGTTGGTGGGCGTGTGGAGGTGTGCCTTCGGTAGATCTATCTTTGGTGGATTTGCTCGGATCTCGTCGTTGTTCGTCTACGTTCGTGTGTCTTTGATTTGGATCCTTCTGATCTACGTTTTTCTTCATCGGCGGCGGTTGCTGTTCTGGGATGTTGGTCCTATGACGCCTTAGCACGACGACTTTCCAACTGTCTAGTACAATAAGTTGTGCCCGGCTCCGGTGATGGAGGGGCGATGACGGCGGTGCGCCTTCGGCTCGCTTCAGTGCTTGTAGTCGTCACTAGGTGGTCCACGGATCTGGATGTAATTTTTATTTTTAGTGTTCGTTGTACTGCCATGATTGAAGATGAATAGATCAGAAATTTTTCCGCAAACAAGAAAATGGCCAGAAGCATCCCAAAACAGGAGGAGCCTATTGGGCCGGCCGCTTAGATCCCCGTGTAGGCTATCGCTATGTAAACGCTCGCAATGAGCGAAACATATCAGGTGGGCATTATGACTCCTCTGCATCCTGTGTGTGGTTGTAGGCTCCATCGGAGTAACTAAGCAACGGTTGTCTCTTGCGGGGCTCCGTAAGAATATTTTTTTTTGCTAGAAGCGCGCCAAGTGGTGCGTACAACCGTCGTCACGTGTCGCGTGCAGGGTGTTCCTTCTTGATTTTTTTATGTTCGTATTTTCCGGTTTGAATGGTTTCTTTCAGGATTGGTGGTTTTTGACTGTTTTTTCCTAAGATGGAGAAAAAAAGTAATTTTTCTTTTAAAAGAATATAGGGTTCACAGTGGAGCTTCTAAAAAAACAAATATGTGCCACAACTTATGTTTCTCAAAAACCCAAAAAACAGAGCTATGCTTCCACGATAGGCATAGCATGTGCTTCCTCGAAAAAAGAGGAAAATCACAGCCCTTAAAAAGATGAGAACCGCATATGTGTTTTGAGGCTCCGGTTGTTTTGGGTATCTCTTTTTTGGAAAAAATATCTATTTTTCTACTTTTCTATTTTTGTTAAAAAAAGTTAATCAAAATCTATTAACATGAAATCAAGTTTGGAAGATCTTGAGCGAGAAATCTAAAGGTGAAAACGGTTCGCTATTTGGGCGCACAATTCAAGAGATAAAATGTTTCGAATAAACTAACCTAATTTTTTTTTTCTGAAAACTCTCAACTTGTGATAATTGATGCACATGCAATGGGCCACTGGTCAGAATCCGAAAAGGTAACATTAACAAAAAAAAGAATCCGAAAAGGTAACCCTTAATTAGTGATTTCGAGGCTTCGCGTGTTTCAATCTGAGCACGTAGCCAGCTTGAAAAGCACATGCCTGCTAGCTTTTTTTTTTTGAAATGAACACATGCCTGCTAGCTGACCGCATTTGACAACTCATCCCGCGGGACTTTTTGTCTTTAGTAGAACCCGTCCCAACAATTCTAGGGAAAGCGAAGAGCGTCGCCCGGCCACTGGAGGGCCCAGTTTATATTCCGAAACTTAATCACAATTTATAGTACAATTCGCTAACCTGCGCACACTCCACTGCCCTATGTATGTAAATGGACCGGCCCATGTAGGTCTTTTTTTTCCACCGGTTTTTTGGGAACCATTCCAATGATTGTACTGATGGATTTTCTGCGCGGTTTTTCTTTTGGATTTCCGTAGCATAAGTTTCGCCGTTTTCCCATATATTCCCTAAAAAAATCATACTTTTCATTTTCGTTTCTTCTTTTCTCTTTTTTTCTTTTTACCAAATTCGTGAACTCTTCACAACTTCTTGAACTTAAAAAAGTATTTTTCAAATTTATTTGAATTTTTTAAAAATTCATGAACTTTTTTCAAATTTGTCATTTCTAATATCACATTTTTTTTTAAATCTTGTAAACTTTTTCATTTTTAAGAACATTTCCAAGTCGTGATTTTTTTTTTCAAATCTGTGAACTCTTTTCCAAACTTTATGAAAAAATAATAATTTTTGGATTTTTACTTTCTTTTTGTAACCTTTTTCTTTTTAGAAATGACATGATCAATTCTCAGCGGTCAATGATCGATGGTTCATAGGTCAACGCAGCGGGGCCTATCTTGAACCAAACAGATCAAGAGATGCTGTGCCGGCCCTTATACTCCCGGGTGTGGGCGTCAACTAAGATAACTAGCGCCACAGGCGCCAATTATGTACATTCAATCGAGCACTCTGGTTAGTATCTAACGATATTTTTCCAGTTTGCTCCGCTTTTCCACGTAAGTTTTTCTCTCTTCTTTTGTTTTCTTTTTCATTTCACATTTATTACATTCTGGAGTTATAAAAAATGATAATAACTTTAAATTCCAACCTATTTTAAAAAATAAATGAACATTTATTTTCACATTTGATTAATCTTTAAAAGTGATTTCTTATAATAAAAATAATTCTTAAAAAACTATCTTAATAGTTAAAATTGATCATTTTGTAAAATTGATTTTTAAAAATTTAACCATTTTATTTTTTTAACATTATTCAAATATAAATATAACATTCAAATGTGAATTGCCTAAAATACTCCTGTATTCAAACCGACGATGGGTATCATCCAATACCCACCATACAAGATCTCTTTATCAATGGATGAAGTTGTATATGGCATGTAATATCTATTCTTATTCTTGCCGATCTGAAATCATGTGGCTTGCCAACTGATGGGATCCCCAAAGGGAACTAGCGGGGTTGGTGCTGCAATTTCTCATGTTTAGAGAAGAGTTCTACATGTCCAAGGTTTTATATGTTTTGTTCTTGACGCTGCAACACTTATTTGCATATATCGGCTTCTTGTTGAATCGCTTTCAGTAGATGCAGACCTGCATACGATAAACAGAAAGATCTTGTGACAGCTACGGAGAACCTCATGTCGATCTGGTTAGTTTTCTATAGGTTTGACATACATGCCGGGGAAACTATTTGAGAACTTGTTCCAATCGATTGATGGTCATGTGCAGTGATTGATGGTCGTGTTTGTTCCCTGTTTATGTCTTTTCTCTGTGTGTGTGCGCGCGCCCGCGCATGACGTGAGTGCGTGCTTGCTTTTTTGTGTAGGTGCGTGTGTGTGCGCGCGCGCGTGTGGTTTCAAGTGTGTCGGTGTACTTGTATCTATGAGAGAGAGAGAGTGGGAGCGATGAGGTACCGACATCATCAAGGTGAGAATCAATTCAATTTTGATGTGATGAGAGAAAATAAAGTGTCCAACATTGGTGCCCTCATGTTTAAACTCTAGGTACACAGGTGTATACATACAGGTTCTATGGAACATGTGTGCAAAATCACAACGTTGTTTGAAAGTTGTACTACTATATGATTATCCTTGCATATTATAGGAGAAAGCAAGTTCTATAAAATATGTGTGTGTGTATATTTTTGTCCTTGTTTACTTTAATTTTTCCACATCATTTTCTTTCTTCTTTTAACGCAATACAAATGCCGTTGGTTCATTCAACTTAGCAAAATATTTATTTTAATTTTATTATGAATATTTTATTGATGCTTAGTTTATTGTTTTGTGTTAGATTCCCTCCTACATTTGTGCACGGGACACCGTATTTGATGTTGTAATCTTGTGACACTACTTAATTTCATGTTAAAACTAATTTATCTACTTAATCATATTTTTTCTAAAGTTGCCCCAGTTTACAGTTGTTTTAGCACGGTAGAGAATAGTCAATAGTGCAAGTTTTGTATCCTTTGTGTGCAAGATTTCAGTATATCTAATTTCCCACATAAGAAAAGTTTGACAATGAGTCTTTTTTATTTCTATGGTAAGATAATTGTATAATAATGTATTTTTTAATTATTTGTTGAATCCGTTAGAGCTAAACCACTACCATAATTCCTTCTTACAAAGGAAAAAAATGTTTTACATTGCTTTTTCTGTCATTTTATTCCTCGTATATGATAAAAACCACTCCTAGAATTCTTTCTTCCTTAGAAATAAAGTTGTTCATCTTTCTTTTTGTTTTTTAGTTTCTTGTAATGCCCAGTATGTGACTATACCTCCACGTGTCGAGGCACGACTTAAAGGTATAATCACATACTAGAATGATCTCAAGTATGGTATCTTTGCACAACTCATGTAAAAGAGGGGATGAAAATGTAAAAGAGTAGTTGGCTTACATTCGCCACGTCACACAATGTAATACATTAACATACATCATCCAATAACATCAGAGTCCGACTACGGAGGAAGATCCAAATGAAAGATACCATAAATAAAGCAACACAAGGTCCCGATCATCCTAGTAAGAGCCCTATTGATCCTCTGGGTAAGACACGTAGTATCGCCCACGCTCTTCATCGAACTCCCAATACAACTCTGAACCACCAGCTGTGTAGTTCTCAACGGTACCTGCATCTGGTGTTGTGTAGAAACTATGAGCCACGGAGGACTCAGCAATCCCGTTCCCGGGTAGCAATACTATCAAAGTCTTAGGTGTGGAAAAGGCTCAAAACAAGATTGCAGCAGTACTAGCACTAAATTACGTGTTTAGAGCGAGAAGAGAAAGTGCCAACGATCGTCAAAGTGATCACGAAGTGATCCTAACGAAGCACGTCAAACATAACCCCACCGTGTTCACTTCCCGAACCCTTCGGAAAGCGACCGTCACGGTTACTCACGCTGGTAGTGTATTATGAACATGGTGTCAAGTTTTCTACAACCGAATATTAACAAATTCCCATCTGCCACATAACCGCGGGCACGGCTTTCGAAAGATCAAACCCTGCAGGGGTGTCCCAACTTAGCCCATCACAAGCTCACGATATGCGGAGTCGTAACTCCAAGGTGGGAAGACCCGAGTATTCTCGGAATCCCGTGCTCAAGATATTCCGACATAGGTAAAACTAATCCAGCAAGACCTCCCGGCGTGCCGACACCCTGATAGTAGCCGCGCGTATCTCATCTCAGGCCACGACCGGATGAGTCATCCTACAGTTTTTTACCAGCACTTGAGTTTCCTCGAGGTGGCCCCGCAGTCTGCTCAGTTTGGATCAACACTCATGTGGAGCACTGGCCCGGGTTGTTTATTAAGAACTCGGGTTTATAACTCTCTATGCAAGTTTTAGTTATTAGGCAAATGCAAAACCAATGTTGGGCCTTGCTAGAAAAGCTTTAGCGCTAAGCGGGTTATCAAGGGGGGTCCATAAACCCAACCTTGTTAGGGGCGCAAAATCAAGGAACATAACACCAGTTTAAACGATTCCTAGGGTGGCATGAGTGGAACAAAACACCAAGCAAGAGGCTTAGCCTTCCACTCATTACCAATATATAGATGATTTAGTTAAACAGTTATATATATTGTGATATCCCAACAATAACTTCAACATGAAGCAGAATCTTCAAATCTTCACCTGCAGCTAACAACGCTATAAGAGGGGCTGAGCGATGCTTACGTAGCCAAACAATGGTTTGCTAGGTGGGTGGTTAGAGAGTTTTACGGCAACAATAGGAGGCTGACAAACAAACATAGGCATCAAGGCAATAAGCTAAAGAGCGAGACATCTAGCATAGGCAAATATAGTAGTGATATCTGGGTAAGGTCATCTTGCTTGTTGATTCCACGAAGGGATCGTAACCTTGCTCCTCAAACTCAACCTCGGTAGGAACCTCGTACTCCGTATCCTCACCGGGCTCTAACCAAACACAACAATGCAACAATGGAACAAAATCAATCACCATGATATGCTCAACCACATGATGCATGAACATGATGAACAAGGACAAGAATAGATATGATGCATGGCCTAGGGACACAAGGGAGCAACATCATCATGTTCAAACAAGATCTTTCACATGAAAGAAAAACAAACAAAAGAACATCTATCAAGTTTATGTAATTATTCAAACAAGCATCCAACAAGTTTTTAAGGAGTTAGTTAACATGGCAAGGTGCAACTAACATTACAGCAACATGATAGCACATTTAAATGGGCTAGAAATAAATAACAACAATATCCAGAAACTACCATATTAATTTATTTGCATTTGGGACAGATCTGAAAAACTTCTGTGATAAAGTTGCCAAACATGCTAAACAACAGCACCAAAATATTATACACATTTTTCCACCCCAAATGCATATAAAGTTTGTTAGATTTGGAGTTGTAGATATTTAGTTATGATTTTTACAAGTTTAAGCATATTTAAAACAAGATTAAATTCAAACAGCATTTTAAATGTTTTAAACATGGCAACAAACAGCATATTCATAATCTACATGAAATTCTAAGCACTTTTCATATAGGAGTCATTTTCATCAGAAACATATATTCACATATATTAAATTAACAAGAAAATGACAGAAAAAGAAAAGAAAAACAAAACAAAAAAGAAAAACAAAACAGGCGCAGGGTCAAAGTGACCCAGGGCTCAGCTAGCCACGGCCACTGACAAGAGGGCCCGGCCTCGCTGAGCTGGTGCCAGCGGGTGCGCGCAAGGGTGGAGAAGGGCTGTGAGGCTGGCAGGTGGGGCCTGCCTGTCAGCCAGACGCGAAGCAAAAAGGGGGGCGAAATAACCCACTGCCCCCACAAGGATTCGAACACAAGACCTCGCGGATAACTGACGAAGGCGCTAGCCACTGGGCTAGACAGGTGATCTCGACAAATAGCAGGATCGATGATTGAAGAAGTGACCGCAGATGCAGAAACAGGGGAAAACGCAGGCTCGTTGGAGCTGCTCCGGCGACCAAACGAGGCGGCGGAGGTGTGCGGGGTGCTCCTGGAGGAGTACCGCACCCAAACGACGCACGCGCAACACCTAGCAACTACTGCAACGACGGCGGCGAGCGCATGGCAGATCTGCGGCGGCGGAGCTCTACGCGGCGCAGGGGCCTAGGCAGGGTCGGCGACGAGCGGCGGGCGTGCGGAACGGTGCGGCGGAGCTACTGCGACTAGCTACGGATCCAGAGCGGCGGAGCTACGGCCTATGCGCCTAACTGAAGCGCGCGACAGCAACATATGCAGAGAGATGGGGAGCACCGGGAGCATGACGACGGCATGGCTACGGCGACGCGCTCCATGGACTAACGGCGATGAGAAGACAACAAGGAAGAGTAGGGAGTACCTACTTACCCTTGGACAGGGAGGAGTCGACGGAGGCGGGCTGGAGACGACGACGGCGAGCTCTGAACCCTTGGCGCGTCTCTGTCCCGAGAAGAAGAGGAAGAAGAGGGCGACGCTGCGACGGCGAGTTGGCGCCCGATACATGCTGTAGGGGAAGAAGACGACGACGGGGAAGAAGAAGGACACAGCGCCAGCAGCTGGACCTGACCGGAAGATCGCCGGCGACGACGAGCGCTCTCAACTGTGCTCGGTGATCTGCGGGGACAAGGAAGGAGAGAAGGGGAAGGCTCTCTGGGAGGAGGCGGCGAAGGAGGAACCCTAGAGGGGCCAGGAGGCTTATATATGGGGGAGAAGCGGCGACGCTGGCCACGGCGTGTGTGACGGCGAGCTCACGGTGTCGGCGCTCTGGAGCAGAGGAAGAGCACGGCGCGACTGCGAGGAGCAAGTGGGCGTGAGGGTAGAGAGGCCGACAGGTGGGGTTAGGCGCGCGGGAGGGGGACGGCGCGACTGATGCGGCCTACTGGCTGGGCCTGCGGGCGAGAGGAGTTGGGCCACTGGGGCTGCTGCGGCTGCGCTTGCTGGAGCTGGGCCGAGGGGAGAGGAGAAAGAGGGGGAGGCCCAGAGCCACGGCTGGAGCTGCTGTTTCTTTCCTTTCCCATTTTCTTCAGACGGAAAAGACAAAGAAAAGCACAGACTAAAAGAAGAAGAGTTAGGGGGAAAGAAAAAATATCCCCATGCTAAGAGATTTATGCCCTATTTATTAAAATTGATTTGGACATTTTTGGAGGCAGAAAAATAAAAGGAGTTTGAATATGTTTCAAACTCTTGTCATTTTAAAACCTAACCAAATCAATTCTAAATGGGGTGATCTTTGGCAGAGAGGTTGTAGGCATGGTGCAAGGTTTAAAGGGAAAAGAAAGAACATTAAAGCACTTGGCTAGGTAGCTTGCACAAAAGAGCAAAGAAAGGACAGAAAAGAAAAAGGAAGAAGAAGAAGAAGAAGAGAAGAGGTTTAGGGTTTAGCTAGGCATAGCTAGAACCACACACATAACATCACAAGGCCTCACACACACTCATCAACAAAAGTAAACTAAGATGCCATGATGCCATGATGATGAAGCAATGCAAGGATGCAAAAATAATAAATGATATGGCAATGAAAAAAATAAAATGACAAGAACCCCCAAGGATAAGGACAAAGATCAAAATGAGAAAGCTTTATGGCCCTTATTGGAAAGTGTTACATATGGGGTGTTACATTTCTTCTTTGAGATAACACCACTTCTAGAATTCTTTCCTACTTAGATTGAATCTGATACTCTCTTTTTTTACATTTAGTTTCCGAGGTAACAACACTACCCACACGATTCCTCCTTCCTTAGATTTATTTTTCTTATGTTCATTTCTGTATTGAATATTTTTTTGTGTTGTCCTTTCATATCTAGATGGTTTAGTTCACTAATTTGAATAGACAATTTGTTGTTGTAGAAACATATATAGTAATCTTATTTTCATACAATACTTTGATTTGCAGCGAATTTTGTTTAACTATGTTATTGTGTTGGTCTTATTTCCACGCATTAAAGCCCATAGTGTGAGAATATTTTTGAAATTTCATACAACCGGTGTCATTCAATATGTGATTTTAATTAAAATCTGTAGCGTGATGATTTGTAGACTAAAGGGTTTTAATTTCCGCTTTTCTCCCTCTATTAATATTTATAATTAATGTGTATGTGTGTGAAAGGCCATGGTTATACAATGTTTTGCAAGTCTAGTGCATAAATTACTAGTAATAGCGGAAAGTGCATTTGGGGGACCGGCTCTATGAAGCCCGTTATTATTAGTTTCATTCAATATAGTTTTTCCATACCATAAAAAAACTTTTTCAAAAGTATGCATATCAAAATATATTTCTAGCATACACATACTAATTTTCATTAGTATATATTATGTGGTGTACACAAACAAACAAATATAGAAGCCTTTTCTTTGTTACATTTGGGATTTTTTTTTTGTATTTTTTGTATAGCCTGCAAATAATGGTATTATTTAATGAAGATTTAGATATAGTTAGAGAACATGTATATGTTTTTCAATGAGTTTTAATTTTTTAAATAGTTATGTTTTCCAAATGATGACCTCCATGGACGGGCATGTAGTTATATTTATTTTGAGTAGTTACCTTTTTTCAAATAACGACCTCAATAAGTGCTCAATTCTAGTAATAGCGAGTACCAGTAGTAGACTGCCATGTAGTTTATTGTAACCCATGCTTAATTAGGACACCATTAGCACATGAGGATAGAGGCATGGTTGTTCATCAAAGCGACGTGACTGCTCACTGAAACGATGTGCCTGACAAACCTCTAGTAATCACGCTAAACTAGACAAACGTACCCATTACCATTGCTTGCTTAATTTTGACTGATGCAGAGATCTAGCTTTTTTTAGTTTAGCAACCGAGATGTATTTGATTCACTGAAAGAGGGATACAAAGATTGTTTAGTGGATTACCAAACCAAGCATGTTTGCCAATCTCAAGGGATGTGGGCCCCTTGAATCACCACCTTGATTGTTCTCCCGCACAACTTCAAGGCAATTTGAGGCCACAAAGATTTTTGCCACATTCAAATCTATCAAGAGAGCTAGTTGTTCCATGCATCAACCACATGCAATTGTCATTGGCCAGTGTGTGGGCTGGATTCCACTTCGCAGTAGTTCTCTAGCACGTTGTGCCCCTCCCGTAAAGTGAAAATTTGAGTGGTACCTAGCCGACCAGCCAGTGACACCTTGCATGTATACTTACCCATGTTTCTTATAAACAAATTTTCCTTACTTAAGAAATATAGGTATTTCAGCAGCTAGCCCACCACTGTGTAACTTTACATGCAGGAGCATAGGCATATGGCAGACCCATTCTCTCTCTTCTCCCATACAATAATACAACATTTTCTTTCTCCTTGACTAATTTGAAACATCCATATCTTTTAAACCATATATTTGTTTTTGATTTTTTTTTAATATTTGAACTAATTGCGCCAAAATCTTTAAAATGAGATCAATCTTTGATAGTTTTCAACCATGTTTAAAATTGAATGTATAGTTCACATTGGAAATAATCAGCTTCACACTAATGCATTGCAATTTCACTTTATGTGTTTACTATTTCACAATTCCGAATGTACCTTTCACTTTTCACTGGCTTGTTTCACAACAAAAAAGAACATCTATTTGAATTGTACATTTCTCAAATAACCTATTTTCACTCTTTTAAAATAAAACGTTTCACATTTCCAAATAATCAATTTCACAATGATACATTACAATTACAATTTATGTGGTTACTATTTCACAATTCATAACCTATATTTCACTTTTCACTGGTTTATTTTTCAAAAAAACATCTATTTGAATTGCACATTTCTCAGATAACCCATTTCACTCTTTTGATTTATTTTTCACATTTTCAAAGTATCAGTGTCACATTTATATATTACAATTACAATTTTTATGGTTACTATTTCACAATTTAGAACTTACATTTCACTTTTCACTGACTTGTTTCACAAAGAACATTTATTTCAATTGCACATTTCGCAAATAACTTATTTTCACTCTTTTGAAATCAATTGTTTCACATTTTTAATTAACTAGTTTCACATTGATACATTATAATTTCACTTTGGGTGGTTACTATTTCACAATTTAGGACCTACATTTCACTTTTGACACATGTGTTTCACAAAAATCATCTATTTTAACGTGAAATAAGTTTGTTTTTCACATACAAATTGTGAAATGTTGAAATATAAATGTGCTTGAAATGTAACCAAGACTGGTCTAGTTCTAAAGGCTTTGCCGTCGGGATTTTAAATATATAAGTTATTCAAAAAACATGGTTTAAAAGATATGGATGTTTGTAATTGGTTAAGATGAAATAAAGTCCATGGATTTGTTAGCAAGGGAGAGAGAAGAAACAGATGAATGTTTGTCCTTGTCTAACCAAAACATAGTACTAGGGGGTCCCATTAGACTGATATAAAAGTAGTACTCCCTCCGTCCCAAAATATAAGAACGTTTTTGACACTGTCAAAAACGTTCTTATATTTTGGGACGGAGGGAGTACTATGGATGTCATGTATTTGGTCCTGCATATTTTTTGTATAACAGAAAGTAAGAATAAAGAGTGGCAGCAACGCAGATCTTGGTGCACATACGAATGACAGATGCAACCTCCCGTCACAGTGGTTTCTTGTTTCATTGCATTGCATCATGTTTTTTCAGGACGGATCCAAGCACCGCCAGATCCTGGGTTTTCATCCCAAAGTCAAAATCCGAGAAATCCGAGCATGCCTTCTCTTAGTCAGAAGTTGCAATGTTGGAATGACGACTGGAGTTCAATGTTTGGGGGTAAATGCCAACAGTAGTGAACCTTATCCCATCTGTTGATATATCTGAATAACCTGAACTGAATGCGCATAGGCTGTAATGTGTTCACTTCCCATGTAATTTGTTAGTTCCTGATGAAGTTTTAGGATAGAAATGCATTGCAGCTTTATGTAATGCAGGGATATATCTTCATGTGTAAGCATGAACTGATTCATATCAATATGATGATCTTTCATGTTTGAAAAAAGATGGAACATATGCCTCTGAAATGAACAAAGATGAACAACTAACAAGTACTATGATCTTTCATCCGAGATAACTTGCCTCATCACAACACAAGCCGTAGCAAAGTTCTCGCAACTATGCAAAGTAAAGCAGAACCATGCTAGCATTTAAATCTGCAAATTACAAATCCTAGATGTTTTTTGGGTCAATACAGCGAATCCTCGTCCATGGAAGCCTCGACGTCCTCCGCGGCCCTGAGCTCCAAATGCCCCTGCGGCGGGCCTACCGCCGGCAACGGCGCCTCCTCGAAGCTCCCGCCCTGCTTGAACTTGCGAGCAAAGTACTCGTACTTGAGCACGTCCAGGTCGCTGACGCTCCGCCTCGCGTGCTCCATGGCCCCCAGGAAGTGCTTCCGGGTGATCTCGGCGCCGGCCATGGCCGCGGCCTTGCCGACCAGCGAGCTCCTCTGGATGAGGTCGCGCACCGCCAGCTTGCACGCGCGCTGGCAGATCTCCGTGATGTCGGCGCCGCTGAACCCGGCCGTGGAGCGGGCCAGGTCCGGGAGGCTCACGCGCCGCGACAGCGGGGACCGGCGCAGGCACGACTTGAAGATCTGCAGCCGCGACGCCTCGTCGGGGAGCGGGATGTAGATGAGCTGGTCGAGCCGCCCCGGCCGGAGCAGCGCCGGGTCGATGATGTCCGGCCTGTTGGTGGCCCCGATCACGAACACCGTCTTCTTGGCGTTGATCCCGTCCATCTCCGTGAGCAGCTGGTTCAGCACCCGGTCCGACGTGCCGCCGGCGTCGCCCACGCTGTTGCCGCGCTTGACGGCGATCGAGTCCAGCTCGTCGAAGAAGAGGACGCACGGCGCCGACTGGCGCGCCTTGTCGAACAGGTCGCGGACGTTCGACTCGCTCTCGCCGAACCACATGGTGAGCAGCTCCGGGCCCTTGACGCTGATGAAGTTGGCCTTGCACTCCCTGGCGATGGCCTTGGCCAGCAGCGTCTTGCCGCACCCCGGCGGGCCGTAGAAGAGCACGCCCCGCGACGGCTCCATGCCGAAAAGCTCGAACATCTCCGGGTGCTCCACCGGGTACTGCACCGTCTCCTGGAGCTCCAGCTTGACGTCCTCCAGCCCGCCCACGTCCTCCCACGACACCTTGGGGACCTCCACCAGCCCCGTCTCCCGCAGCGCCGACGGCTTGATCACCTCCTTGGCGTGCACCAGGTCGTCCATGATCACCGACATGGAGTTGAGCACCTCCACGTCGATGGTGTCCGCCTCGAGGTCGAGCACGTCCATCTTCTGGCGGATGCACTGGAAGGCCGCCTCGGAGCAGAGCGCGGCGAGGTCGGCGCCGACGAAGCCGTGCGTGTCCTTGCCGATGCGCTCCAGGTCGACGTCGTCCGAGAGGGGCATGTCCTTGGAGTGGATGCGGAGGATCTCGAGGCGGCCGACCTCGTCGGGCACGCCGATGTCGATCTCCTTGTCGAAGCGGCCGAAGCGCCGGAGCGCGGGGTCGAGGCTGTTGGGGCGGTTGGTGGCGCCGATGACCATGACCTGCGCGCGCGGGCGGAGGCCGTCCATGAGCGTGAGCAGCTGGGACACGACGCGGCGCTCCACCTCGCCGTGCGTCTTGTCGCGGTTGGGCGCGATGGCGTCGATCTCGTCCATGAAGATGATGGACGGCGCCTGGGCCTCGGCCTGCGCGAACACCTTGCGCAGGTTGTCCTCGCTCTGGCCGGCCATCATGGACATGATCTCCGGCCCGTTGACGACCACGAAGTTGGCGCCCGACTCGGCCGCGATGGCGCGCGCGAGCAGCGTCTTGCCGGTGCCCGGCGGGCCGTAGAGCAGGATCCCCTTGGGCGGCTTCACGCCCAGCGTCTTGAAGAGCTTGGGGTGGCGCAGCGGCAGCTCGACCAGCTCCCGGATCTGCGCGAGCTGCTTGCGGACGCCGCCGACGTCGTCGTAGCCCGGGCCGTCGAGCCTCTCCTCGTCCTCCCGCTTGACCGGGTTGGCGTCGTCGCAGAAGACCTCCGTGCCGGCCGCCACGATGACGCACTCGTCGGGGTCCGTGTCGACGACCTTGAACTCCACGGCGTGCATGCGGCCGTGCACCACGAAGCGGTCGCCCTTGCGCACCGGCCGGCGCGCGCCAATGAAGTAGGCTGCAATGCATCCATTCCACCCATGGTCAGAGACAATCAACAGCTCAAGAAGACGCAAGAATCAAGAATCGAGCGGCGACGGTTACTAGCAGAGAGAGAGAGAGGACTTACGCTTGACGTAGGCGTCGAAGAGGTTGCCGCTGATGCCGTCGACGGAGTCCTCGAAGGGGGAGATGGCGACCCGGGCGGCGTCCTTGACGGCGGCGCAGAGGGCGACGGTGACGAGGTCGCCGAGGCGGAGGCGGAGGTTGCCGCGGACGACGCGGTTGACGCGGGCCAGGCCGTCGGGGCACGACTCGTCCTTGGCGGCGTAGCAGAAGGTCTCGCGGCGGCGCTTGCCGCGGAGGGCCACCACGTCGCCGTTGAAGATGTCGAGCGCGTCCATGGTGCCGGGGCTGAGCGCCACCGTGGAGGTGTCGACGGCCACCCCGCCCTCGGCGTCGTCCACCACCAGCCGGTTCGGCGCCCTCTTGCGCTCCAGGATCGCCGTGCTGTAGTCCTTCTTGGGCTCCATTGGCGCTACGGCGGCGGCGATCGACCGACCAAGCTTGCTCCGCCGATCTGGTCGAGGATCGAGCGAATCGGCTGGATCGAGTCGATGGCTTGCCGCCGAGAGGTTGTGGATGTGGAGGTCTCACGGTGTCGCGGTGGGGGGGATATATAGCGAGCGAGAACCGACGTACGAGAACCGACGTACGTACTTGGCCGCTACGGAATCGACCGACCTGAGTTCAGCTTGCAAATGTCGGTTGCTGTCACGTCCGGGGACTTTTTTTTTCCTTTTTTGACTGAAGTCCACATGGAAATTGCAAACCCTCCCCGGCTATACTTACCATACATAGCATACTCTCTCTTTCTTTCTTTTTTCACATGTGGCACCATAGCTTACTTGTGCCACATATGAGCAAATCGATGACATGTACGCTCCGCTTAATTAAGGAACATACAGAGAGTGTGTGTGTGTGAGAGAGAGATGGTGTTTCAATCTCCCTGGTCCCTGCAACTGATGCATATTTACAACTTCCCCGGATCGGGCGGTATGGTCCTTCCCCAAACCCCTCAAGAATTCCACCACCCGGGCTCCTGCTCCACCGCTGCCTTCGCGCCCCACCGGCGTCATAGCATTCTCGCCTCCTTTCCTAGTGGACATGCGTATGCCTTCGTCTTTGCCCGATCCTACGGCATATGTCGCCTCGCTAGGAGAAGCGCACGAGGAGGAGATGGGTCAAATTGATCATCGGTGGCGTGACTCTAATTTGAGTGCATTGCGCAGGAAGATTAGGTGGAAGGACACTGCAACATTTGTAAGTTCGGCATTTATTTGAACTTGTCTGCATTTATTAAGATGCTATCCAGTACACATCGCATCCCTTGCACAAACTTATGTGTATTACATTGCGGTCATGTCACCCCTTTTCGCCTCCAATCCGAGAAGTTGAGGGTCTTTACTGAACTCTCCACCCCAAGCCATTCCCATTGAGTCGAAGTACTCACTGCAATGTGAAATTTGCAACTTCTGATTTGCTCGCTACAAAAAAAAATCCACATCAAAAACGGAATCAACAAACACAATATTTTAGTTTAGCATTTTGTTACATATGTTGACCCTAGACATTGGGACATATATGAATGTATGAAATGCGATGCAATTATGAGATGAACATGGATGTGTATTGTGAGATTGTGTGAGTATATATGAGAACAAGCCGCAAATCTTGAGTTCCACCTCCGAAATGGAAATAGTTGTCGTCTTATGAGTGCTGGCCGAAAGAAGAAGAAAAACGAAATTCCACCTCGTATATGAAAATACAGAATGTTATGTTGCAGAAACCGCCTGGGATGTTGGTGTATCGGAGGCGGTTTCAAAGAAAAATTACCTCTAGTATTCCATGTATTGGAGGTTGTTTGTCTTTGTAAACCGCTTGTAGTGTCAAATCATTACATGTGGTTATCCATCCGCCTCTAATACTACAAATATTAAAGACACATGCTTATATGTAGAATAGGAAACCGCCACCAGCCCATATATAAAAACCGCCTCTAGACCTCGTGTTTGTATTAGTGGGTGTTCTTAGTTGCAACACTTTATTATGATAGTCACCCTTTTTATATGACACAAGTCTTGGGACAAGCCGAGCCTGTTTCTTTCCGTAGGGTTTATTGTCGTCCCACCTTGTAACATGGATCAAATTGCTCACTTGGAGCCCATCAAGTTGTCTAATGAGACTGATACTTTTAAATTGAAACTTGCAACAAAATGGAAAGTTTGCCATAAAATTCTTATGCATGATGGTGGCTCACAGGGATGTATATGCGGATAATAACAATTGTGAAAGCTAAAACTACGTCTCTGAATGAAGATATTCCTATGGTTCATGCCCCAGGGGATAGTCTTGACTTGGGATGACCTCGCCCGTTGTAATTGGAAAGGTAGTAAGTGTTGTGACATTTGTCCTCATAATAAGTCTATTAAACAAACATTCTTCGAATGTAAGCATACTTGCGTGGTATGGTCCATATATAGTCCACATAGCTTCAAACATCTACCCGTCCAGTAGCACACATAATATGATTGGCAACTAGTTGAGGGGTATTGATAAAAAGTTCCATCCACATATTCACTCGGGGCAGCCTTATGTTGGACCCTGCTTTCTAGGAATGATGTGGTTTTGAAGAAAAAGAATGTGTTTCAACTCTTGTGCTGGTCATTCATGCATGTACATACTGGCTCCATACTTGGTCTATCATGCAGATATCAGACCTATTTTCAATGATGTATACTTGGTTTAAGCTTACGGGCACAGAGGTTTTCTTCAACCATGGGTGGCAGTGTAGTCTTGAGATACCTCCTCCATCTTAGTTTCTACCGGCACAAAGTTTTTTTTAAGTCTGCATGGAAACTGCAAACCCTTCGCCAGCCGTCCTAATGCTCCACGACCATACTTACCATTGTCGGTACCTACCATAGCTTACTTGTGTGCCACATACGCAAATCGCTGACATGTACGCTTCACTTAATTAAGGAACATACAGAGAGTGTGTGAGTGAGTGAGAGATGATGTTTCTATCCCCGTGGTCCCTACAACTGATGCATATTTACAACTTCCCCCGATTGGGTGATATAGTCCTTTCCCGACCCCCTCATGAATTCCATCGCCTGGGCTCCTGCTCCGTCGCCACCTTCTCGCCCCATTGGCGTTATTGCATTATTGCTTCCTTTCCAAGCGGACATGCCTATGCATTCGCCTTTGCCTGATTCTACGACATATGTCCCCTCGCTAGGAGAAGCGTGTAGCTAGAGAGGAGATGGGTCAAATTGACCATCAGTGATAGGGCTGGAATTCGAGCCGAGTCGAGCCAGCTCGGCTCGACTCGCTAGAGCTCGTTTCGTTAACGAGCTAGCTCGACTTGGCTCGTTACTATAACGAGCTCAAACCCAAGATTGGCTCGACTCGTATAACTCGCGAACTGGCTCGTTTAGCTTGTTAAGCTCGTTAAAGATATGTAATCAAACCCTCAAACATGATAAAAATGATTATGTATATATCAAACATACACATGACTATATAATTGTAATTTCCTTGTAACGCATGCGTCTCCTGGGCGGCTGGACCTTCAACAACTGCGCCTTGTATTGTGCGCCAGCGACACAGGGTGTTGAGTGGCTGATCTTTTTTTGGATTGGGAGTGGCTAATCTTTTGTATCGAGCCTAACGAGTTACACGAGTACTCATCAGATTGGCTTGTTTAATTTGGTCTATAAACGATCTCAAACTAAAGCTCGGCTCGACTCGTTATTCTTCGAGTCCGAGTCGATTCAAGCCGAGTCACGAGCTACTTGTTTAGCTCGCGAGCTTCGAGCTTTTTTCCAGCCCTAATCAGTGACGTGACTCTAATTTATAGGTGCATTGTGCAAAAAGATAAGGGAAAGGGCACTACAACATCTGCAAGTAGTCCACCATCTATTTGAACTTGTCTGCATTTATTAAGATGTTAGTCAATACCCACCACATCCCCTTGCACAAACTTATGTGTATTACATGTGTGATCGTGTCACCGCTTTTCGCCTCCAATCTAAGAAGTTGAGGTCTTTACAGAACTCACCACCCCAAGCCATTCCCATTGAGTTGAAGTACTCACTAGAATGTGAAATCTGCAACTTCTAACTTGCTCACTACAAAAAAAAAACCACATCGAGGAATCAACAAACACATTGTTGCATATGTTCACCCCTAGACATTTGGACATATATGAATATATGCAATTCAATACAATTATGAGATGAATATAGATGTGTATGATGAAATTTTGCGCGTGTATATGAGAGCAAGCTGATAGTAAGAAGATACCACCCAGGCACAGAATCCGAAATAACAATCAGGAATAGGACTAGGAGAATGAGGTCTAATTTACGAAGTAAAGCTGTAATTGGGCTTAGTGCTCCGATTGCGCCTTAGGACTAGGACTGATAGGTAAATGCCCCTTACTCAACCAATGAAGGCGGGTAGGGCTTTTCTTTCTTTTGTTTAGGATTGGCAAGAGGATGGCTGCCTCGGCTTCAAAGCTGTTAGAGAATGTGCTCTTATCACTACAGGGACGCGAGAGAAATTCCTCGAAGGTAGTATTAAAGGGATGGGGCACTACCGGTGTTAGCGACGAAGGGATTGTTTGCAATAGAAGGTTGCCCTGTTAAAAAAACACTAGACTTCCACCTTCGAAGTGGAAATAGTTGTTGTATTTTGAGTGCCAGCCTAGAACATATAATGCAAGCATACCTTTAGCTTAAACTATCAAAGAATATGAATCATGCACACCTACAACATCATCTTCCTTTCGTGATAACTCTTTTCTGTTCAGAGGTCTCTTTCTTACTTGAATATATTGTTAGGCTATGTCAGATAAATCTGTTTAGTGTCGTCAAGTTCTCACAATAAAATATTTGTGCTACTAATTTTTATAAGAACCTTTTTCCCGCCACAAACAATAATTGTTCAATCCATCGTTCTATTCTTTTTCACAATCGATCCTTCACATACTTGAATACCCCATTATTCGACCTTCCCGCCTCCGTAGTCATATCGATGTATTTTCTTTGAAAGTGCTCCTGATTGTACCTCTAGAACTTGCTTCACGTCAGCTTTCAAGTCATTAGGACAACCCTTTCTAAAGAATACAAAAGATTTCTCCAAATTTACAAGTTGACCCGAGGCATTGCAATACAAGTTCAAAACTTTTCTAATTTTCTCGATGAATACTTCTGGAAGGAGGAAAAGAACCCAGTCCAATACATCATAAACTACCGATAAAGAAACCGGGGCCAACTAATCAACGAGTACCCTCCAGGTGCTTACCGCAACGGACAATTATGCTTCACGGTGAAACACAACTGTACTTCTTGAAAAGTGAAAAACATAGCTATGCTTCATGGTGAAGCTCATCTGTGCTTCTTGAAAAGTGAAAAGCACAATTGTGCATTGTCTTCCAAAAAGTGATCAGAAGTACAATTGTGCTTCACGAAAGTGAAAAGCACAATTGAGCTTCACGGTGAAGCATAGTTTGCCCCCCGAAAAGTAAAAAACCCAAAAATACGTTTCCGTGTGAAGCATGGTTGTGCTTTCGTTTTTTTTGTTCTCGTTTATATCCAATCTGTTTTTTGACTTTTTCCATGTCTTCTTTGTTTTTTCAGTTTAGATTTTTTTTGGTTCCTTTTTTTGGAAAAATCATCTTAATTTCTTAATATGGGACATAGTTTCGAAGATCTCAACGCTTATGTGATCTACTTTTGAAGATCTCAACGCTAGAACGCAACGATGACAACCATTTGTGATTCAGACGCGCCGTTTAAGATATAAAATGTTTTGAAAATATATATCTGAAAAAGCACAAAACTCTTATAATAAGTGTGTCACATACAATGCGCCATTTCTCCACACTAGAGGTGTGACATTTGCAAGAGGTACCCTTAATTAATCGGTGATTTCCAAGAAACCATCCCTAGTATCTTTTTGGCGGTAGAAACCATCCCCGGTAAATGGGTTGCACCGTGGCAGGAAGGGCCTGGTAGGCCAATGTTATTTGGGCCGTGAGCTGACCGTGGCTGGACCTGGACTGGACCAAAGTAGTCCTCACGCTAGCTTGAGCCTGGAGCGAATAGAGAGACCAATTCCTCCCGACTCCCCAAGAGACAGCGAGCGCCGCCAGGCAGCAGCAGCGGCGACGGTTGACGGCGAACGCGGCGGCGCCAGCACAGCTGCGGCAGAAGCGCCGGCGGGAAGGCGGCGACAGCACAGGTGCGTCCAGGCCATACCCGTCCGCGCAACCTCTAATTTTGTTCCGTCCGCCGCCACTGGACGAGGGTCTAGCTAGGGTTTTGATTCCGGCGAAACCCCAGCCCCCCCTAGCTCGACGCACCCGGTGCCCTTGTTGTTTCCTTGTTCGATCCGCTTTGGCCGGGCAGCGTCCGCTGGGATTGCCAGTTCCAACCTTGCTGGGCGGGGAGTGCGGCGGATTTAGGTTTACAATTCGAACCTTGCTGGGCTGTGCAGTAGCTTGCCACTGAGCCGCAGCATCCGCTTTTGCCCGTGGGTTAAATTCTAGATGCAGATAGGAGGGGATGGATGTATGTCATGACCTAGCCTATGATTTGATTGGGTTAGATGTAGCGGATCTGGCGAATGACAGCAGGGGTCAGAAGAGAGAAGATTTGGGAGGAGATGACAGAGAGGATGACACTGATAAATTATTTCTTCATTGATAATTCAGACCGGTTACAAACCCGGGCCTATAACCATGCCCACGCACACTGACGCTGACACCGGAGCCCTAGTCAGGGTTAGGATCTACAGTAAGACATTTGTGTACAATCATGTCAGTTCAGACACGTTGTTGGTGGGTTGAATTCGTTTTTCCTGTATACTCAAAAATGGTGATTCCCGAATAGTGTGTCCTGAACGGGGAACTATCTGGCTCACAAGTTCTTTCCAAGCAATGCTTATGCACAGTGTTATCCAACCCTGCCTACAGAAATCTGTGAGGGCTTGGAAATCCTACCAGATTTAATGTTCTACTCCCTCCGTCCCATAATATAAGAGTGTTTTTTACACTAGTGTAGTGTCAAAAACGCTCTTATATTATGGGATGGAGGGAGTAGTAAGTTGTAAATAGTACTCCCTCCGTCCGAAAAAACTTGTCATCAAATTGGACAAAAAAGTGTGTATTTAGAACTAAAATACATCTGGATACATCCCCTTTTATTCATTTTGATGACAAGTATTTCCGGACGGAGGGAGTATACTCCCTCTGTTAACAAATGTTGTCCTTTGTAAACATTGGAATAGTATTAGTGAAGATACTAAGATGCATGAGTAATTCATTTGTGCATTGTCTTGATAGTGCCAGGTTGACTATCATTTGTTTATGATTGGCACCAAACTCTGGAGATTTCTTTGGATTGGATCTTTCTACCAAAGCATTTATTATGATTAGTTTAATCCTTTTGATGCATGTTGTTCTTTTTTAATCAATGTAAAAAAACGCTCCTAGGTGTGTGCTTAAGTGTGCCTAGGTGCTAAGGGACAACAAAATGCCTAGCGCTTAAACGTGCTGGGCATGCACTTAGGCGAGATAAGCACCAGGTGGTGGCGAAACGCACAATTAATGCCCAGCACTTTCCTTATTCTTGTTTTTATAACTGCATTTGCTGCTTGTTTGCCTTCTCTTATTTGCATTTTGTGCTTGTTGTCCTTTTTTATTTGCACTTGCTGCTTGTTAAGTTTTACTTTTATTATTTATGTATACATATGGATGTATTGTAATGGAGCAGACATGTTATATGCATTTTTTCCCTTACAGTTGGCAGCATTTAAATGCATCTTCTGTTACAACTTACATGCTTGTTTAGTTTCTTATGGGTTTGGATTATAGAGCAATGATCATCTTTAACTCTTAAAGCTATTATCTGTTTTGCAGATTGTCATTGTATTGTGCAAGACTTGTCTTATCTGCTGTAGACTGAAACAACTTAAGATGTCATTTTATGCAAGAAGAGGTGGAGATAGGGTTAGTGAGCGTTTTCAAGGAGGAGGGGGGCGAGGTGGATATGCCATGCGTGGGAGATCAGGGCTTCCTCCTCGAGGACCACTTGGAATTAACGCTCGACCATCTGCACGCATTATTGCTAAGGCAAGGCCAAACCTGTCACTTCATTTTCGTTCATGGTCAGATTCCTGAATAAAGTAGAAAACTGAATGAGGAGAATGGAGAGCATCCCTGGGATTTTTATGAGGAGCAGTAGTAACAGTGTTGTTTACCACTAACGGGGCCTTTGTTGGCTAGAGCATCTCATTGATCATGTGGAGGGGCAGAAGTAACTTTGGTATTTTGATGAATATTTTGTTGGGTAGAGCACCGCCAAGCTTTCATTTATGGGTGACAGAAGTAACTGTGATGAATACATCGAATGGAAACTTTTAAGGATACCACCTGTTCATCAAACACATGGAGGGGGAAATACATGAAAAAGAAAATTCATGCAGTCCTTGCAATTTTATGTGTCTGGTTAATGTGGCACTGAAGCAAGAGTCCCCGCTGATCTTGTTGCTATGTTTGAAACTTTATGGAGTTCCATGATTCGATGTGTATGTTACATGAGACACTAATGGTTTTTGGAACTACAATGTGCTGCTCCTCAGACAGTTCTGGACTGTACTCCAGTGGTGTGCTTCTGGACTGTCTCCTGAGGAAGAGCTTAAGCCATTTATATACTTGGCTCTCGATATCTGTGATATTGTTGGAATTCTCTTCCTCTCAATCATTAACTTTATGAAGTATTTCTTAGCTTGGCTGTTCTTCAGTAGCTTGTTGCTACTCTACCATAATGGTTGATACATATTCTAGGTGATTCCTAATAGTTGTCATGATCATCTCAAAAGTTTGAGGTGGCATTCTTCTATGACAGACATGTTTCCTCACACACTGGTCATTTGGCGTTTTTCAGTCTTTTAGCAGAACCAAAGACATGACCTGGAGACCTGATCTATTTAGTGATAGTATGGCGGCTAGTGGAATCGAAACTGGTACAAAATTGTACATTTCAAACTTGGACTATCGTGTTTCCAATGAGGATATAAAGGTTGGTGAAACAAGTAGACAGCCTGAATTTACCATTCCTAGATTGCTATATAATAACTATTACACTAACATTTTTAATATGCCTTTCAGGAGCTGTTTTCAGAAGTTGGTCACTTGAAACGCTTTGCTGTTCACTTTGATGGTTATGGTCGACAAAATGTTCGTAACTCTTTTGGCATTTCAACTTTAAGTATTGAGCATATTCAGCATACCTTTTAAGAAAATTATGCATCATATGTTCTATATGAAAACTAGTTACTTATTTTTTTACTTCACATTGAATGAAAAGTTCATCATTTTTTATTACTATATGGAGAGTAAAAATGATACGTATATGTTGAATTGCTTTCAGAGGATATTGAAACCTTTTCGCGCTGTCCCTTCAGCAGTTTCTGTTTGCTCTAGATGAATATATATTCACAGCTTAATTATATGTTAGCGATGACAACTTGTTAGAAAATCTATCATCTTGCTTTCATTTGGATAAGGAAAGGGCAAGTCAAACAAGTGGGTAATGTTAGCGTGAACCAAAGAGATTTGGGTAGAGCTGGATCTAAGTGTTGGCGAGGTAAACGCCCTGCTGGGATTAATTCTTGTTTGCATATCCTTATTCTATTTTTTAATTAAAAGCCTACTTTGTAGCTGTTGTTATTGGACATCAATATTGGTGTGCGTCTCTTAACATAGGTGACTTAAGTACTGGTGGTCTGTGAAGCATCTAGCTTACCGGTAGAAGAGGAAATATAGGTCTAGTATTTAGCTAGTTTCTTCTCATATTTTTACCTTGGGTGCAAAAAATGGTTGAATGCATGCCTGTACATTATCTTTTTAGTTAGTGAAGACAATAAGTTTATAGTTTTAGATTATTATTTATCTATAAACTTTTTGTACTCACTATTTTATTTTTATTTTTTTGAAGGGCACAGCGGAGGTGGTGTTTACAAGGAGGAGTGATGCAATTGCTGCATTGAAACGTTATAATAATGTTCTGCTTGATGGAAAATCTATGAAGATTGAGGTTATTGGAAGTGACCTGGGTTTGTCTATGACACCTCGTATAAATGTTGTCGGGGCATCTAATGGCAGAGCTACGAGAACGGTTGTTATGACGTGAGTGAAAATTTCAAATTTGCTTACTTCACCGTTCTTCATGATTTTTTTCAATGTTCTACATCTGGCACCAGAAGTGTGTTCGATGGACGTGTTGGATATTTTGCTTTGACGAGTTCAGTGATGTTCTTATGTTGCCTGAACTTTCGCTGGTTTTCTCTTCTAAAACATCGGCTGGATCACCGCTTGGCCTCAGGCTATGCCAATGCATTGTTTCTTTTGTCCAATGTTTTTAACACTAATTGCTTGCCCACAGTGGAAACCCCCCTCTCATTGTTTTGTTTGTCAACCAACTTTAAGCTAATCTGCCATCTTCTACTTGTCTGATCAGCAACTTCTGCATTTTAGTCATGTACTCCCTCTGTTCCTAAATATAAGTCTTTTTAGAGATTTCAATATGGACTACATATGGAATTAGTATGCGGCCGCTAACTGTGTTTTTGCATATTTTTTTAATTAGCAGTATTTTTGGTGTGTGCATGTGGTCATATATCCACGCTATTTTGTTGTATCTAAACAAATGTTACATTTCAGGCCTGAAGCGGGTCGGCGTGGTGGTGGTTCCAGCACTAGGCCTTTGAGGTAAAGCTTCGAATGATTTTGACTTCTAATGTGGCAATTCAGTCTGTTACTAGCAATTATTTGGCTCGTGTAGTTTATCCTTGTGTCATTGTTTTTCATTGTTAACTGGTTATTACCAGCAATACTAGGACCTACAAATAAATTTCTTTTGACACATTCTGCTCTAAACTTGCGTGATCAACTGTGATTAGTGAGCATTATCTTTCTTTCAAGGAAAAACATGACAGAAAAGGTTCAGATGTGAGAGTGATAACTGGTAACACATGCATGCTACTCCCTCTGTTCCCAAATATAAGTCTTTTTAGATGTTTCACCATGGACTACATACGGAGCAAAATGAGTGAATCTACACTCTAAAATATGTCTATATACATCCGTATGTAGTTTGTAGTGGAATCTCTAAAAAGACTTATATTTAGGAACGGAGCGAGAACTAAATTTCTAGCACGAAGCAGCCATGTTGCCCGTACCATAGGACAAATTGCTATTTCAGATGTATGTATCTACTTTAGTCATGTTGTTTCTGCGAGTTGATGCCCTGAAAACAGACAGGAATTGTTGTGTTTGGTTTTATCTTTTAAAATTTTCTCACTCTCAATCTGCCGTTCCAGTAATCCTACAACCAGATTGAATCGTGGTGCTTTCCAAGCCGGACGTGGTGCTTTCCAAGCTGGACGTGGTGCTTTCCAAGCCGGGCGAGGCGGGGGCAGGGGCTTTGCTCCATCACAGGCCCAGTTCCAGGGCCGAGGCAGGGGCCGCGGTCAGTTCCGGGGCCGGGGCCGCGGTCGGGGCAGGAAGGGGGCAGAGAAAAGCGCAGATGACCTGGACAAAGACCTGGAATCCTATCATGCGGAGGCAATGAAGACCGACTGATTGCGGCGAAGTCGGTGACGATGGTGGCCGTGCTATCTGTTGGATGCAAGATTTGTCTCATGATCCATGGGATGTATCGGACTGGGAGCAGATGATCACCATGCATCCGTCTGCTCCGGTTTCCGGAACCAACTCAGCCTCTTAATTTGCAAGCTCTTAGATGTTGTCGCCCTAGAGATTGTCGTGTAAAGTAGAAGAAACAAACGAGCTAAAGATGGTATTTTGTGTCTTACAACCGATTGCCGCCTTTTGCAAATTTGGCTAGTTTGTGGCCTAGATGTCGTCTTCGACGTTCCTTTGCGGCGCAGTGGTTCTCTATTTCGCTGTGTTGCAAATTAGTCAGCATGACACCGGCTCATATTCCGATCAGTCTTTCGCTGTTCTGCCAAGCCGGTAAGCACCTCTACCAAAATGTAAGATGTTTTTTTGGTTTTGTGTAGGCTTAAAAAATGTCTTGCATTTTATTATGGAGGGGGAGTACAAGTGAGTAGCCATTAGAAAAGTTGTGGTTTTCTTCCCATGTTGAACCGCGGTAAAGAATTGCTTGGCGGAAGTTTTGAATGGTAATTAAGTTACGAGGTTCAGCTGTTAAAGTGGAATAAAAACATTAAGCAACGACGGCGGGTAACATTTTCCGATTTGGGTGGTGAGGAGTGAAACGTAGATTTTTCCTTCCTGGAAAAAAAGAGATGCCAATAAACAGTATTCTTCAGCCAAAAATGCTACACTTACGAAAATAACCTATATACTGTTACGTAACATAACTAACTACTAATCCCATCGGCCCCCTGGTTTCAAGTGGATGGGGTCCCTCCTCTAATTTCCTCCAATTAAAAAAAGACATCTAAGCTATTACGTAAGTTTACGTATGATAGCTACGTAGGTGTAGCATTGCTCTTCTTCAGCAAAACCTAATTTATTTTAGACATAGCAGAAAATAATTAAAAAAACCAGTAACACGCAGTGAGCCTGGCCCATTTGCGAGACCCACCGCGCGCGTCGCTCAACAAAACGTGCCCTGTTTTCTCCCTAAAAAACGAAACAAAACAAAACAAAAAACATGCCCTGTCTTTTTTCTTTTTCTTTGGAGAGAACGTGGCCCGTTCTCCTCTCTCCCTCCCAATCGATCGGCCCCCGCCATCAGCACAACTTCTCCATAGGTACAGCATGGAGCTACTGGCGCACCTCCTCGACAACGAGAACCTTACTGTCAAGTACATCCCGAAGAACATCAAGGTGCTCTTCGAGACGCCCTCCGGCTTCGTCGTCTTCTCCATCAACTCCGGCTACCTCTACGACATCGACAGCGACTACACCGGCATCCAGATGCAGGCTCAGTCTAGTGCAATTTACACTACGGGGGAGGATGCAGGCTGGGGTAAATGCAGGTGAAACGACATTTAGAACAAGGCGCAAAGCCTGCATACCATCAAACAGGCTCCACTAGGCCAGGCTCCTAGGAAACACAAAAATTGTGCAGGTAAGGTCCTTGGAGCAGAGGTAGCATATGCATGCCAAAGTATTAAATTACCAAGGAGTCCTTCAAGTCCAGCGATGACTAGTTAGCAGGAATATGACCTAAATTTGATTTTTTTCACAAGCACAAACAATTATACTGTATAATACTTTTCTTTAGCACGGTGGCTTTGAGCTAAGAAATTCATGCAAAGGATAAGTACACTACTTCTGAATTAACTCCCTTAGTTGGCGCGGTCACCGAGCACACTGGGAAATCGTATGAGGCAAGCGGGTGGGTGGGGAGGAGGGGGTTCACACATGGGCTCACTGCGGAGGGCTTTTCTATCGGAACACGATGGGGGGGGGGCACCCATGTGGTTTCCCCCTTCTCTCATTTCTCCTCTTCTTCCTTGTGGGGCTCATACATATGTGGCCGTTCTTTGTCGTGGAAGTTCCAAAAATTTAGAAGTTCAAATGTTTTGGCACTTTGAAAATTTTGGAAGTATGAATTCTGAATGTCAAGGTTTCAAATCAAAAGTTTAAACCATACAAAAAAACTAACTCATGAAAACTGGGTAATAAAAATACTTTTCGAACGTCAAAACCATAATTTCTAAAAGTGTCGAAAATGAAACATTGCAAAGAATATAAAGTGTCAAAAATGGAAAGTTTGCAAAACAGGTCCGCAACTGACCAGGCGGGGCAAAGGGTGTGGCTGCTTGCCAATCAGCCCCACACTTCTACTTCAAGCATGAACATAGTTACAATTTGAAAGACAACAACACTTAACAATCTAGGATATTTGGTCATATATGACCCAATCAAACTAGTTAACGATAAGAATCCACAAAAAATGGGCGATACATATATTGATTTGACTGTCTTGTAAACCATCTTCGCATTTTGAAGTGACAAAAACCATATGTGGAACAATACTGATTGTGCTACCTTTAAGAACGACACTTGTAAACACTTAGCGGCTCCGTGGTCTCCACATAGGCAAACGTCTGACAATGGTTGGGCAACGCAGCTTTTATAGTGAGGACTCTTGTTCCCGGACTCGTCTCAGTGATCTCCACCATGCCGCTATCGTTGTTGGGCTTGTGTTTATACACGACATTACGTGACCCTCCGCAACCATCATACAATTCCTCTGTGAGGAGGTACTCCCTGTGAGCAAAGTGTGGCCTTGTGAGCTGCCAGGTCCTCGGCGATGAGATGTCCCTTCTCACGATGTACCAAGGGCTCCATGTGTGTTCTCTCATTGTCGCTGCGCCCTCTAGAACCCAAACCTGCAGATGCAACTCAAACTGATTTAAAGATGCAATAGTTTCTTGTGACCAAACTTGATCAATCGGCTATTGTGTAGAAATTAAAAGCAGTGTCATTTCTTATATCTGTCGGAAAAACAATTGCACAAGTGAGTAAGTGTAACAATTTTGCTAATTGGATTCAAGTTGATTGAGATTTTTCTCAAGTGTTGACGAATATAGAGAAGGGTGACTTTTAGTTTGGTATTATAAATGTTACTTCCTCTGTCCCAAATTACAAGATGTTTTGGTAGGCTAAAATAGCCTAAAAGACTCTTATAATTTGGGATGGAGCTAGTAAATAGTACTCCCTCCGTTTCTTTTTAGTCCGCATATAAGATTTGGTCAAAGTCAAGCGAAGCAAAGTTTGACCAAATATATATAAAAAAATATCAACATCTACAATACTAAAGTTATACGATATGAAAATTAATATCACGACGCATTTATTAATGTCGATTTCACATTGTGAATGTTGATATTTTGTTCTATAAAGTTAGTCAAAGTTTATAAAATTTGACTTTGACCAATTCTTATATGCGGAGTAAAAAGAAACGGAGGGAGTACTCCCTCCGTAAACTAATATAAGAGCGTTTAGAATACTAAAATAGTGATCTAAACGCTCTTATATTAGTTTACAGAGGGAGTACTGTAGTACGAACCTACACACCCTTTTAAAGAAAAGTGTAACTGCATGGAAATTTGTGCTTCTCGCTCAACTAAAATTTCACTGTTTTGTGAACAAACTGAGACTCGAGTGAACAAAGGTGTGGACCTAGATGTAGATGGAAAATCCTCTAAACACGTAGTACATACCTCACACTGATGAGGAAACGAGTAAAACACCACCCCCAACCTCCCCCGCACCTCCGTCAGGTTCCAGCTTCCAGACGGCACATCAGGTAGCGACTTGATGAAAGAGAGACGCTCATGGTCGAGGTCCAGTGCCATGAGCTTCCTTCCGCGCTTCGCAGCCCAATACATGGTGCCGTTGACGCCGACAATGCCGGCGCTGTATTGGCATCTCGGGACAGAGCCCGTGGCAACGTCCCTCCATGACGACTCCCCCAACGTGAACACCTTCACTGCTCGATGAGAGTTTCCCTTCCTACCGTAGGCCGCCACATGCACGACCTTGTGCCGTCCAGTCGTTGGGTGGTACCCGAAGCCATACGCCTCGTGCCGACCCACGATGTAGCTCGTCGTCCCAGCTGTGGTGCGCGGCAGCGGCGGGAGAGACAGCTTTTCGCCGGTGACCGGGTTAATCACGGTGATGGCGCCGCCGACCTTCTGGTTGTCGCACAGGCATATCAGGCCGTTGCAGGTGCCGACGACGACGTTCCTGCGTTCGTGGGGGAGATCCGTAGGGATGCCATTCCACAGAACTCTGTGGCTGCCTGTTGATAGATCGTCCACGACGTGCGCGGAGCCCGCGTCCGTCACTACGAGAGGCTTGGCGCGGCTCCGCATCTCCGCCGTGCGCGTGTCTACGACGTCGCGCCATTGCCGGCAGACCAGGCGGGCCAGCCGCCGGGAGCTCGGAGGGAGCCGCAGCAGGATGCCCGCCAAGACGTCCGCGGATGTCGTCATGTCACCCTTGAATCCTTGATCGCCGACGCGAGTTCGAATTGGCTGTTATGATTCCGCCGATCGGTCAGCCGTTGTATCCGGAGTGCTAGGGTTTTTCTTTTCTTTTGGTAGCATCCGAGTGCCATAGTTGCCAAGCACAGACGAGACCTAACCTAAGGCGCCCGGCCAGGGTCCGTCAACGGTCAATCGTACGTACGTGTCCTTGGTTTCCTTTTTTTTTTGAGGGGGATTTCCATTTTTTAGACGGCAAAAATAACGTGCTAACAGCGCCATGTCCTACGTACGTGACTCCTAAGCCGGCGGCCGCCTCCTCATAAATGAGTGTGGAATGCTTTATCTGCCACTGAGGATCATACAAACTGCTCATTTCTTGCGAAGCAATTCTGGTAGTGGATGATTAATGGTGCCATAGTTAGAAACAAACTTCCTATAGTATCCTGCAAGCCCCAAGAATGATATGGCGGCCTCGAAAAACTCTTGCACGCAAGCCTTTTTTTTCCCTCCATATATATGTTGCATTTTTTTAGGATAAACTTCTGACCTATTCATCTTCAATCATGGCAGTACAACGAATATTAGAAATAATAAAAATTACAACCATCTAGCGACGACTACAAGCACTGAAGCGAGCCGAAGGCACGCCGCTGTCATTGCCCCACCCTCGCCGAAGCCGGGCAAACCTTGTTGTAGTAGACAGTCGGGAAGTCGTCGTGCTAGGGCCCCAAAGAACCAATGCCACATAACAACAACCGCTACCGATGAAGATTGTAGATAAGAAGGATCCAATCTGAAGACACAAGAACAAAGACGAACGACGAACCGATCCGAGCAAATCATCCAAAGACAGATCCACCGGAGACACACCTTCACACGCCCACCGACGATGCTAGACGCATCACCGGAATGAGGGCTAGGCGGGGAGACCTTTATTCCATCTTTAGAGAGCCGCCGCCGTCTCGTCTTTCTGAATAGGACACAAACCCTAACAACCCTTGAAAAGAGATCTAAAAGCGGAGCCCTCCCACTGGCAAGGGTCGGGATCCACTTCGCCCCCATGGCCCTAAGGCCATAGGGGATGGGGCGGACCGGCGAAGGCGCCGGTGGGAGTCAGAGAAACCCTAGCTTTTTTGGTAGGCGGAGGCGCGGAGCTCCCTGGCTTCTTGCACGATAAAACCGTATATATATTGCATTGTCCCCGTTGTATCATGCTCAATCACTAGCTAGATCCGTGGGAGAACATTGGACATTGGTTGGATCATTACACTGACAACATTGAAAAAGGGCCTTGTCTATTGAACACCAACTTGGCGAGGTCAAACAACAGACCATTTGGAACAGAGGGTAGCATTTGCATGCCAAAGTATTAGGTTACCAAAGGAGTTCTTCTCCAAGTCCAGAGACGAATAGTTACTAGCAGCAGGAATATGACCTAAACTTGAAATTTTTCACGTGCACAAACAGTTATATAAGAACATGGAAACTTTCTCTTTAGCACAGTGGCTTTGAGCTAAGAAATTATACCACTTCCGAATTTACTCCCTTAGTAGGTGCACTCACACTAATAGATAAAGGGTCATCAGACCCGGTTCATTTGGGCCTTTAGCCCCGGTTCCATAACCGGGACAAGAGGGTCGATACTAATGCTCTGACCCTTTAGTCCCGGTTCAATCCAGAACCGGGGCAGAAGGGTGTCCACGTGGCCTGTGCACCGAGCCCAGGCAGGAGGGGCTTTAGTCCCGGTTGGTGGTACCAACCGGGACCAAAAGGCATCCACGCGTCAGCATTTCTGTGGCTGTGGTTTTGTTTTTTTTTTGAAAAGGGAGGGGGGGTTTTAGGTTTTGGGGGGTTAATTTAGGTGTTTCATATATTGTGTTAGCTAGCTAATTAATAGAGAGAAGTGTCCTCTCTTATGTCCGTGCTTGGTCGACGCTACATACAACACATACGTATATAGAGAGGACTAGTCACGCTAGCTAGCTAGCTAGCTGCTAGCTACTAAGCAAACGAAGGAAACAGAAGATCGTATAATCAACATATATATATATGCATACAGAGAGAAGTAATATCGACCACCTCTCCTTCTCCGAGAGATCGGTCGAACAACAAGTTCTCGTATATCTATCCGACACTACCGGGTACATATATATAATTATCTTTTACAAAAATAATCTCCTATAGGATGGACGCATGGTCCACATGGTATTCTCCGGCTGGCGCGATCACGTGTTCAAGGAAGAATGCCGCCAATTCCTCTTGAATTGCTCGCAGACGATCTGTTGTTAGGAGTTCATCCCGCATCCGAAACATCTAATTTGAAGTAGGGGGTCAATACATGAAATGATGCTATAAAATTGTGAATATTATAATTAATTGCTTACGCACTTCAAATTGTGCTTCAGAGTAGCCCCGCTCACAGGTCGTGTGGCGGATGGACTCGCAAATGTAGTATCCACAGTAATTATTCCCGGGTTCCTCCACAACCACTTTACAAGAAATAGAGGTCAATCAAACTGATAAGCAAGAATGCCAACAAATGGTATTGATGAAACTAGCGCTTGAATCAAGATATAGGAGATGCGCGGAACATGCTACTATATAGTACTTACTTTCGGGTGTCTAAATTCTAACTTCTTCGGCAGTCCCGGAGCTTTTTTGGTGAATTTTCTCCAAACCCTGCCAGACAAAGAAAACAATTACTTGATATATATCAGAAATGAACAAAGTTGCTGATATGCATGGTGGATAATATTGATCAATTTAACTTACCTCTCGAGCATTTGAGTCATGTCCGCATACTCCTCAGGATCTTTACGTCTAGAGTCCAAGACAATTACTACTCCCTTCTCAAGCTTAATCTCTAAGAGAATATAGTGGAAGCTGCGCACGCATGCATGAACTCATCAATTACATCACTATAACCTTAACTGATATATAAAGGAAACCAAATATGCACAAGACAGTAACACTCACTTGAAGTTGTAAGGAAAGAGTATTATATCTTTGTTTTCATTTACCACCAACGATCGTAGCAAGTTGGTCTCGGTATCGTCGGGACGCAATTTAACCTCGGTTGCATCTATGAGGTATGTGTTAACGAACCCAATATCACCTACTTGTCTTTTCTTCAATTCGACGATCTTCAATCTGCATAATATAGTGAGGATAACCATAAATACATGCAATGAAGATCAGCTATATAGAGAGACTTAATGACAGAAGTAGTACTACTTACAGACAGTAGCAGGTGTGACCGTTGTTTTATCGAGGGCCAATTGATTGAAAAACTGATAGAACTCCTCAAATGGAACAGGCAACAGGTCAATTCGAATGAGGTCATGCTCCGGTTTAACTCTCAAATACAAGTTATCCCTCCCCCAGACTCTCTGCAGATTTTCAAGTACCAATCATGCAATCTTCGCATATTCGCTGATAGAGATCTTTCATTTTTGACGAGAGGCTTCCCGTACTCGTATCTTTGTATCTGCACTTCTAAGAAATCATAGTGTACATCGTCGGACGCGTAATCTGCAAGATTGGTATAACCGGGCACCATCCTCGGATCATTAGCGACCATGTCGCTAGACACCTTGAGCGGGGGGCACGATTGGTCCGCTTGTTCGCCGAGCTGGGCAATTTGTTTCCCAGCTCGTCCTTCTGCTAACCTCTGATCACTTTTTGTACTTCCCGACCGCTTGGCATCTTGAAATGTCTTTTGAATCATGCGGTCATAGTTGCCCTTCGGCTTACTTTTCGCTGGTTGCTTCAGGGCAGCAAGAGTGCGCTTTGCTTTCACCGCATCTATCTTCTCCTCCGGAGGTGGATGTCTCTGTGCTTTCAACCCTTCAAAAAAGCCCTTCACTTCGCCTTGAGCGATCTTCGTGTTTTCCTCGTCGAACCTCTCGTACGGTAACTTCTCTAGAGGCGTGAGAGAAGGACCGAATCTGCATCGCCTCCCGCCTCTGGCTGTACTGGTAGACGTCGCCGGACCAGACGAAACGGCTGTCTTTTTTACTTGCTTACGCGCCGGAGCAGGAGCAGCCGGAGCGGCGGCAGGTCTCTTCCGCCCTTGCTGATTAGGCGGAGAAGGAGGAGCAGGCTGGCTGCTCGGGCGCGCCGGCGGCGAAGGAGGCGGAGTGCCGCCACGCGCCGGCGGCGAAGGAGGCGGAGTGCCGCCACGCGCCGGAGAAGGAGCCGGAGTGCCCTGATGGTCACTTGCCGGAGGAGGAGGCGGTGGAGGAGGCGGAGTGCCCTGACTCGCCGGAGGAGGAGGAGGAGGCGGAGGCGTCCAGTTGAGAATGTTGATTAGGTCCTTCCGCCATAGGCATGGAGTCTTCAGTGAAGAACCCAGCCGAGTCTCCCCTTCACCGGTAGGGTGGTCAAGCTGGAGCTCCTCAAATCCCTCCGTTATTTCGTCGACCATCACCCTAGCATATCCTTCTGGAATCGGCCGGCAGTGAAAAGTGTCGTCGGGTCCAGAAGGATAAACAGAGCCAGCAGCCGCTTTGACCTTCAGATTCATCCACTGTGCCATAAGGTGGCAATTTTGTGCCTGCGTGATAGCATCCACAGGATTCCTGGCAGTAGCCGTCAAGGCAGGCTCTGGCTGAAGCAGCTCGGTGGAAGCCACGCTGCTTCTCCGCTGAGATGGCGGGGTAGCTTCGGGGGAAGCTTCGGCAATTCTTTTCTCCCGATTTGCTTCCCGTTCCTCTATCGCTTGTATTCTGGCCCGCAGCGCCTGGATTTCGGTCTGCTCCATTTTCTTCCTCCTGTCGTGGCATTTGTAGCCTCCTGCGTCCGGAAACCCAGCACGCCACGGAAGGGAGCCTGGCGTGCCTCGTGTCCGTCCAGGGTGCTCAGGATTCCCGAGGGCCATTGTCAGCTCGTCGTTCTCTCTGTCGGGGAAGAACGTCCCTTCATGCGCTGCTTTGATATACTGCCGCATCTTCCTGAGTGGTGTTTCCAATTGCTTGTCCGTCCAAATGCACCACCCTATTACAGGGTCCAAGGTTCCGCCAGCCCCGAAGAACCAAGTCCGGCAACGTTCTGGCCAGTGCATTGTCTCTGGTTCGATCCCTTTCTGAAGCAGATCATTCTCAGCCTTGGCCCACTTAGGCCGGGCTACGAGGTAGCCGCCCGACCCCGTGCGATGGTGATGCTTCTTCTTCGCAGCATTTATCCGGTTTGTCTCCGACATCGTCTGACTCTTTTCCGACTTCTTATGGGCCACAAATGTGGGCCAGTCATCTTTGATCTTCTCATATATGCCCACGAATTCTGGAGTCTTTTTATCTTTGACAAACGTATTCAGTTTTTTCTTCCATGCCCTGAATTGGTCTGCCATCTTCGAAAGTGCAGCAGACTTGATTAACTCCTCTTTAACTGGGTTCGCTGGATCAACCTCTCGCGGTAGGACGAAATTTGACTTCAGCTCAGTCCAAAGATCTTCTTTCTGCATATCAGTGACATAAGTCATCTGAGCGTCGTTTGCAGCCGGCTTTAACCATTGATGGATGCTGATCGGGATCTTGTCCCTAACCAGAACCCCGCACTGATTAACAAATGCGTTCTTTGTCCGGATGGGTGCAATCGGCTCGCCGGAGCGCGAGATTTCTGAGATCTCAAACTTTTCATCCGGCCTCAACTTTTTCTTCGCTCCTCGTCTCTTTACCGAAGATTTGCTCGATCCGGAGGGCTAGAAAAAGGAACAAAGACGAGAGTTAATGAATGAATCAATTAACTAGTCAACACATGCTTAACTAACATATATACCTCCTGGTCGGACTCGGTTCGGTCACCGGAGCCAGCATCACTGTCTCCTTCTTGCACCGGCATTGGGTCACCGGAGCCGTCCTCACGGTCTACTTCTTCCATGTGCATTGGGTCACCGGATCCATCAATATCATAGCCTAGATCTTCCAGCTGCAGCTCTTTTTCGACCTGGTCATCGGTGTCGTTGAGAAACGACAAGACGGCATTTTGTCCGTCTGCGATTATGTCCATCAACATCGCTTCTTGTGCTAGGTCTCGGGTGTTGTCGTCCATTGTTTCTACAAATATTTACAACATGCCAATTATTATTCAAACATGACGGATGGATATATTAATGGCAAACATAGAACTAGCTTCAACCCTCGACTGCTCGGCGATCCACAAACCCTAGACCCCCTCATGTCACATTTTGTCTAGTGTCAAAGGATTCAACAAAACCAATACTTCATCATTAGGGGAAAGTAACAGTAGCATGATGGTACGAAGCTCTCCAAAGTTGTTTTGGAACGGAGTCCCCGGATAAGATAATTCGTAACAAAAGACGGATTATCCTATCAGGGACTTCGTTCCAGAACAACTTTGCATAACTTCGTACCAAAATGCCCCGGTTACTTCTGGCAAATGATGAAGTCATGGAATTCTTCAATACTTTGACACTAGCTAGGCAACCTCTCTCGACCCCCCGACCCCCGACTTCTCGGCGATCCACAACCCTAGACACCCTCATGTCACATTTTGTCTAGTGTCAAAGGATTCAACAAACCAATACTTCATCATTAGGCGAAAGTAACAGTAGCATGATGGTACGAAGCTCTCCAAAGTTGTTTTGGAACGGAGTCCCAGATAAGATAATCCGTAACAAAAGACGGATTATCCTATCAGGAACTCCGTTCCAGAACATCTTTGCATAACTTCGTACCAACATGCCCCGGTTACTTCTGGCAAATGATGAAGTCATGGAATTCTTCAATACTTTGACACTAGCTAGGCAACCTCTCGACCCCCCCGACTTCTCGGCGATCCACAACCCTAGACACCCTCATGTCACATTTTGTCTAGTGTCAAAGGATTCAACAAACCAATACTTCATCATTAGGCGAAAGTAACAGTAGCATGATGGTACGAAGCTCTCCAAAGTTGTTTTGGAACGAAGTCCCAGATAAGATAATCCGTAACAAAAGACGGATTATCCTATCAGGAACTCCGTTCCAGAACATCTTTGCATAACTTCGTACCAACATGCCCCGGTTACTTCTGGCAAATGATGAAGTCATGGAATTCTTCAATACTTTGACACTAGCTAGGCAACCTTTCTCGACCCCTCGACCCCCGACTGCTCGGCGATCCACAACCCTAGACCCCCTCATGTCACATTTTGTCGAGTGTCAAAGGATTCAACAAAACCAATACTTCATCATTAGGCGAAAGTAACAGTAGCATGATGGTACGAAGCTCTCCAAAGTTATTTTGGAACGGAGTCCCAGATAGGATAATTCGTAACAAAAGACGGATTATTCTATCAGGAACTCCGTTCCAGAATAACTTTGCATAACTTTGTATCAAAATGCCCCGGTTACTTCTGGCAAATGATGAAGTCATGGAATTTCTTCAATACTTTGACCCCCGACTGCGCGGCGATCCACAACCCTAGACCCCCGACTGCTAGGCAACCTCTCGACCCCTCGACCTTCGGCCTCTCGACCCCTCGACGACCCTCGGCCCCTCGGCGATCTCTCGACCGGTCCCTCGGTCCCTCGACGATCCTCGACCCCGCCCCCCCTAATGTCGAAGTTATCGGGGAGGGTGTATATCGACATAGACATATCCGATAAAAAAAAGAGGAAGAAGAAGAAAAAAGGAACCGCTAGAGGAGAAGATCGAAGAAAAAAAAAGAAAAAAAAAGGAGAAGAAGAAAGGAATAGAGGAGAAGAAGAGAAATTCTCTTCTTCTCCTCTATTCCTTTCTTCTTCTCCTCTTTTTTTCTTTTTTTTTCTTCTTCTTATTTATTTCTCCTCTTCTTCCTCTCCTCTTCTTCTTTCTTTCCTCTTTCTTATTTTCTTCTTCCTATCCTTCTTTTTCTAAATTTGTAACTTTTGCATATATAAAACTTTCTATATATATTTAGCATATATAAACAAAAAACTATATAGCCACATACACATATATATACATCACATACACACATCACATACAGCAACTTCCTAAGAAAAAATATATTTATATACACATACATATATATTTAACATATATATATTTAGCAAATTCCTAAGAAAAAAAATATATACACATATATACATATATACACAGCAATATATATATACAACAATTTTATATATAAACATAAAAAAAGGGAGCCCTAGCTCACATCGCGCGGCGGGGCTGGGCGGCGCGACGGCGGCGGGGCGGGGCGCGCGGCGCGACGGCGACGGGCCGGGGCGCGGCGACGGCGCGGGGTGGGGCGGAACGGGGTCGCGGGGCGGGGCGACGGCGACGAGGCGGCGTCGGGGCGGCGTCGGGGGCGACGGCGACGGCGACGGGGCGACGGCGGCGACGGCGACGACGACGGGGCGACGGGGGCGGGGAAGGAGAGGGAGGCGTCGGGGGCGCGGAAGAAGGAAACTGCCCAAAATTTCGCAAGTCCTGGTTATATAGGAGGGGCATTTGTCCCGGTTT
>LR738710.1:16450466-16493299 GCA_902687465.1 Secale cereale | reverse complement strand
GTCCCGGTTTCAACCACAAACCGGGACTAATGCCACCCTTTAGTCCCGGTTGGTGCCAACAACCGGGATGAAAGGCCTTGCCGCAGTGCGGTGGGAAGTTTAGTCCCACCTCGCTAGTTGAGAGAGGCCAGCACCAGTTTATAAGCCCCGCTGCCTCTCTCTTCTCGAACTCCTCTAAACTGCAGGCCTAAGGGCCTAAACTGACACTGCTTTGCCTGTGGGCTTGCTGGGCTTTCTACGGGCCTGAATCCTGGCCCATGGTTGGGTTTCTAGTCGTATTCAGGCCGTGTGGGCCCAGCAGGTGGCGTATTTTTTATTTTTTTCTTTGTTGCTTTATTTTTAGTTTTGTTTCTACTTTCAACAAAATACTTACTGTTGCTATTTTTATTTATTTGTTTTCTTTGTTGCTTTATTTATTTTATTTTGTTTCTACTTACAAAAAAATACTTATTGTTGCTATTTTTTTTTCAAGTTTTTTTGTTTTGTTTTCTGCATTATTTATTTTCTTTTGTTTTTTGCTTTATTTTTTAATTCTTTCTGGTAAACCAATTACAAACTTTCTGTTAGTGCAAGTAGTATTCAAATTTGAATAGTTTAAATTTGAAATTATTTGTTTTCTTTGTTGCTTTATTTATTTTATTTTGTTTCTACTTACAATGAAATACTTATTGTTGCTATTTTTTATTTTTTTTGCAAGTTTTTTTTTGTTTTCTGCATTTTTTTTGTTTTTTGTTTTATTTTTTAATTCTTTCTGGTAAAACCAATTACAAACTTTCTGTTAGTGCAAATTTGAATAGTACAAATGGACAATGGTATCATACTCGTTTGTTACAAAGTTGGCATGGTATCATCATAATAGTTGCGGAGAAAACTCTTCACTTTTTCTTCGCTTGTGTCATTTGCTTATTGCGCCGTAACCATGGATAATCTTCATCGTTTATCAGGATGCTTGGGTCAGCCTTGACTTTGAAGGGAGGAATTTCATGAAACTTTTCATAATCTTCAGACATGTCTGTCTTGCCCTCCACTCCCAGGATGTCCTTTTTTCCCGAAAGAACTATGTGGCGCTTTGGCTCATCGTATGATGTATTCGCTTCCTTATCTTTTCTTTTTCTCGGTCTGGTAGACATATCCTTCACATAGATAACCTGTGCCACATCATTGGCTAGGACGAACGGTTCGTCAGTGTATCCAAGATTTTTCAGATCCACCGTTGTCATTCCGTACTATGGGTCTACCTGTACCCCGCCTCCTGACAGATTGACCCATTTGCACTTAAACAAAGGGACCTTAAAATCATGTCCGTAGTCAAGTTCCCATATGTCCACTATGTAACCATAATATGTGTCCTTTCCCCTCTTGGTTGTTGCATCAAAGCGGACACCGCTGTTTTGGTTGGTGCTCTTTTGATCTTGGACAATCGTGTAAAATGTATTCCCATTTATCTCGTATCCTTTGTAAATCAATACAGTCGAAGATGGTCCCCTGGACAACAAGTATAACTCATCACAAACAGTGTTGTCACCTCTGAGACGTGTTTCCAACCAACTGCTGAAAGTCCTGATGTGTTCACGTGTAATCCAGTCGTCGCACTGCTCCGTGTGTTTGGAGCGCAGACTGTTCTTGTGTTCATCGACATACGGGGTAACCAATGTAGAGTTCTGTAGAACTGTGTAGTGTGCTTGAGACCAAGAATATCCGTCCCTGCATATTATTGAGTCCCTTCCAAGCGTGCCTTTTCCAGTCAGTCTCCCCTCGTACCGCGATTTAGGGAGACCTATCTTATTAAGGCCAGGAATGAAGTCAACACAAAACCCGATGACATCCTCTGTTTGATGGCCCATGGAGATGCTTCCTTCTAGCCTTGCGCGGTTACGGACATATTTCTTTAGGACTCCCATGAACCTCTCAAAGGGGAACATATTGTGTAGAAATACGGGCCCCAGAATGAAAATCTCGTCGACTAGATGAACTAGGACGTGTGTCATGATATTGAAGAAGGATGGTGGGAACACAAGCTCGAAACTGACAAGACATTGCGCCACATCACTCCTTAGCCTTGGTACGATTTCTGGATCGATCACCTTCTGAGAGATTGCATTGAGGAATGCACATAGCTTCACAATGGCTAATCGGACGTTTTCCGGTAGAAGCCCCCTCAATGCAACCGGAAGCAGTTGCGTCATAATCACATGGCAGTCATGACACTTTAGGTTCTGGAACTTTTTCTCTGCCATATTTATTATTCCCTTTATATTCGACGAGAAGCCAGTCGGGACCTTCATACTGAGCAGGCATTCAAAGAAGATTTCTTTCTCTTCTTTCGTAAGAGCATAGCTGGCAGGACCTTCATACTGCTTCGGAGGGATGCCGTCTTTTTCGTGCAAACGTTGCAGGTCCTCCCGTGCCTCAGCTGTATCTTTTGTCTTTCCATACACGCCCAAGAAGCCTAGCAGGTTCACGCAAAGGTTCTTGGTCACGTGAATCACGTCGATTGAAGAGCGGACCTCTAGGTCTTTCCAGTAGGGTAGGTCCCAAAATATAGATTTCTTCTTCCACATGGGTGCGTGTCCCTCATCGTCATTCGGAACAGCTAGTGTGCCGGGGCCCTTTCCAAAGATTACGTGTAAATCATTGACCATAGCAAGTACGTGATCACCGGTACGCATGGCGGGCTTCTTCCGGTGATCTGCCTCGCCTTTGAAACGCTTGCCTTTCTTTCGACATTGATGGTTGGTCGGAAGAAATCGACGATGGCCCAGGTACACATTCTTCCTGCACTTGTCCAGGTATATACTTTCAGTGTCATCTAAACAGTGCGTGCATGCGTGGTATCCTTTGTTTGTCTGTCCCGAAAGGTTATTGAGAGCGGGCCAATCGTTGATGGTCACGAACAGCAACGCCTTTAGGTCAAATTCCTCCTGTTTGTGCTCATCCCATGCACGTACACCGTTTCCATTCCACAGCTGTAAAAGTTCTTCAACTAATGGCCTTAGGTACACATCAATGTCGTTGCCGGGTTGCTTAGGGCCTTGGATGAGAACTGGCATCATAATGAACTTTCGCTTCATGCACATCCAAGGAGGAAGGTTATACATACATAGAGTCACAGGCCAGGTGCTGTGATTGCTGCTCTGCTCCCCGAAAGGATTAATGCCATCCGCGCTTAAAGCAAACCATACGTTCCTTGCGTCCTTTGCAAACTCCTCCCAGTACTTTCTCTCGATTTTTCTCCATTGCGACCCGTCAGCGGGTGCTCTCAACTTCCCGTCTTTCTTACGGTCCTCACTGTGCCATCGCATCAACTTGGCATGCTCTCTGTTTCTAAACAAACGTTTCAACCGTGGTATTATAGGAGCATACCACATCACCTTCGTAGGAACCCTCTTCCTGGCGGGCTCGCCATCAACATCACCAGGGTCATCTCGTCTGATCTTATACCGCAATGCACCGCATACCGGGCATGCGTTCAAATCGTTGTATGCACCGCGGTAGAGGATGCAGTCATTAGGGCATGCATGTATCTTCTGCACCTCCAATCCTAGAGGGCATACGACCTTCTTTGCTGCGTATGTACTGTCGGGCAATTCGTTATCCTTCGGAAGCTTCTTCTTCAATATTTTCAGTAGCTTCTCAAATCCTTTGTCAGCCACAGCATTCTCTGCCTTCCACTGCAGCAATTCCAGTACGGTACCGAGCTTTGTGTTGCCATCTTCGCAATTGGGGTACAACCCTTTTTTGTGATCCTCTAACATGCGATCGAACTTCAGCTTCTCCTTTTGACTTTCGCATTGTGTCCTTGCATCGACAATGACCCGGCGAAGATCATCATTTGGTTCCTCTTGATCTTCAGCAGCTTCACCCGTTGCAGCATCATTGGGCACATCGTCTGGTTCCTCTTGATCTTCACCAGCTCCTTCCATTGCAGCATCACCGTATTCAGGGGGCACATAGTTGTCATCGTACTCTTCTTCTTCGCCGTCTTCCATCATAACCCCTATTTCTCCGTGCCTCGTCCAAACATTATAGTGTGGCATGAAACCCTTGTAAAGCAGGTGGGAGTGAAGAATTTTCCGGTTAGAGTAAGACATCGTATTCACACATTTAGTGCATGGACAACACATAAAACCATTCTGCTTGTTTGCCTCAGCCGCATTTAGAAACTCACGCACGCCCTTAATGTACTCGGAGGTGTGTCTGTCACCGTACATCCATTTCCGGTTCATCTGCGTGCATTTATATATAATTAAGTGTGTAAAAAACCATTACAGAACATCATAAATAGATAATTAAGTGACCAAATGGATAAAAGTTCATCATCACATTAAAACCAAAGTACATACATATATAGTTCTCATCTAACAACATATAGCTTTCCATACACATCGAAACTATGTAAAACATTTCAACGCGAAAACAAATGCTATCATAATCACAACCAAGGTAACAATTGATCCAACGGCATAATGATACCAAGCCTCGGTATGAATGGCATATTTTCTAATCTTTTTAATCTTCAACCGCATTGCATCCATCTTGATCTTGTGATCATCGACGACATCCGCAACATGCAACTCCAATATCATCTTCTCATCCACAATTTTTTTTTATTTTTTCCTTCAAGAATTTGTTTTCTTCTTCAACTAAATTTAACTTCTCGACAATAGGGTCCATCCTGATCTTGTGATCATCGATAACTTCCGCAACATGCAACTCCAATTCCATCTTCTCCTCCTCCATTTTTTGCAATTTTTTCTTTAACGAAATGTTTTCCTCTTCAACTAAATTTAACCTCTCCACAAGAGGGTCGGTTGGAATTTCCGGTTCAACTACCTCCTAGACATAATAAAACATCTATGCATGTCAGGTTGGTCGGCATAACTATCATAAGCACTAAAACAAATAGTTATAAATTAAAGATAATATACCACATCCGAATCGTAGACCGGACGAGGGCCCACATGGGCGGATATCAAAACCATCGCACTATATAATAACAAGCAATAATAAACGTAAGAAAATTAGACAAATATCTATCTAAAGCAATAATAAAAGTAAGAAAAGCATGGACATAACAAGAGGATCACCACGGTGGTGCCGGTGACGAGATCGGCGGGGGCGATCGACGGCGGCGAAGACGGGGACGGGACGTGACGGACCGCTAAACCTAGACAAATCTCGGAGAAAATAGAGCTTGAGAGGAGAAAAGCTTAACTAGTGTGGCTCGGGCATTCCACCGAACACGTTGTGTGCATAGGAGGTGAGCTAGAGCACCACTAACCCCTCTCCCCCTCGGCCAGAAAAAAAACAGAGCAGTGAGCTCTGCTCTTGAGTGAGGGGGTATATATAGGCAACTCACTGGTCCCGGTTGGTGCTACAAACCGGGACTAAAGGGGTGCCTTTGGTCCCGGTTCATAACACCAACCGGGACCAATAGTGGTGGGCTAGGAGCAAGAGCCATTGGTCCCGGTTTTTAGCTCCAACCGGGACCAATGGCCCACGTGGCCCGGCCGGCCTCCTGGGCTCACGAACCGGGTCCAGTACCCCCATTGGACCCGGTTCTAGATTGAACCGGGGCTAATGGGCTGGATCAATGCCCTGTTTTCTACTAGTGTCACTGAGCGTGCTGGGGAATCGGATGCGCGGGGCGGGTGGGTGGGGAGGAGGGGTGCATGCACATGGCACTCACTCACTTGGGACTTTTTTAGGAGGGCTGGGGCCACACATGTGGGTTTCCTCCTTTTCTCACATATCTCCTCTTCTTGCTGGTGGGGCTCATGCACATGTGACCATTTTCTCTTGTGAACGTTCTAAAAATTGTTTTGATACTTTGAAATGTTTGGAAGTTTGAATTCTAAATGTTGAGTTTTCAAAAGTTTAAACCATCCAAAAAAACTAAGTCCTGAAAATTGGGTACTTTTTTCAAAGGTTAAAACCATAATTTCTGGAAGTGTAAAAAATGAAAAATGACAAAGTATATAAAGTGTCAAAAATAGAAGCTTACAAAATAGGGAAAACAGGTACGCAACTGCCGGGCGGGGCAAAGGGTGTGGCTGCTCGTCAATCAGCCCCACCCTTCCACTTCAAGCATGAACATATATAGTTACAATCTAAAAGACAACAACACTTATCCTTCTAGGATATTATGTCATATCTGACCCAATCAAATAATTAGCTGACAATAAGAATACATAAAAGACCAGGGTACTCTCCCCTTCTCCTCCTCCACAAAAAGTTAGGGTTTTTGCCTCCCGCCGACGCCGCCGCAGGTCCGCCTCCTCTCCGGTGGCCTTAGGGCCATGATGGCGCGGTGGATCTCGGCAAGTGTCGGCGGGAGGGCTCCGTTTTTAATCGTTTCTTTCAGTTTTGCTAGGGTTTGTGTCCTGCTCAGAAAGACGAGACGACGGCGGCTCCCTGAAGATGGAATAAAGGTCTCCCCGTCTAGCCCATGTTCTGGCGATGCGGCTAGAATCGTTGGTGGGCGTGTGGAGGTGTGTCTCCGGCGGATCTATCTTTGGTGGATTTGCTCGGACCTCGTCGTTGTTCGTCTACATTCGTGTGTCTTCGGATTAGATCTTTCTGATCTACGTTATTCTTCATCTGCGGCGGTTGCTGTTCTGGTGCGCTGGTCCTACGGGGCCTTAGCACGACGACTTCCCGACTGTCTACTACAACAAGTTGTGCCCGACTCCGGCGATGGAGGGGCGATGACAGCGGCGCGCCTTCGGCTCGCTTCAGTGCTGGTAGTTGTCGTTAGGTGGTCTACGGATCTGGATGTAATTTCTATTATTTCTGGTATTCGTTGTACTGCCATGATTGAAGATGAATAAATCGGAAATTTTCTTGCAAAAAATAAATAAAAATACATAAAAATAGATGATACACATATCGATTTTAGTGTACTGTAAGAAATCTTAGCATTTTGAAGTGACAAAAAATCGTATGTGGACACAATACTGATTGTGCTACCTTTAAGAACAACACTTGTAAACACTCAGCGGCTCCGTGGTCTCCACACAGGCAAACATCTGAGAATAGTTGGGCAAGAACAAGGCAGATTTTATAGCGAGGAGTCTTGTTCCCGGACTGGTCTTACTGATCTCCACCATGCCACTATCGCTGTTCAGCTTGTGTTTATACACGACATTATAACTTGGCTCTCCGAAATCATATGACAATTCCTCTGTGAGGAGGTACTCGTTGTGAGCAAAGTGTGGCCTTGTGAGCTGCCACTGCCAGGTCCTTACGATGCACCAACGGCTCCATCTGTGTTCTCTCATTGTCGCTGCACCCTCTAGAATCCACACCTGCACATGTTACTCAAACCGATTTAAGGATGCAAAATTGGGCTTCTCGCTGAACTAAAATTTCACCATTTGAAAAGAAATTGAGACTTATGTAAACATAGGTGATAGGCCTGGACCTAAATGTAAACGGATCCTACATGTAAAATCCACTAAACATCATACTCTTGTGTAGTCTATAAAACAATTTTATACTCCCCCGTTTCTTTTTAGTCTGCATATAAGATTTGGTCAAAATCAAACTTTGTAAAGTTTGATCAACTTTCTAGAAAAAAAATATCAACATCTATACAATACTAAAGCGATAAGAGCATCGCCAACAGGCGCCCAAAAACTGCTCCGCGCGCTAAAATTTGAGTTTTTTGGGCGCCGAACAGCTACAGCAGAAGCTGTAAAATAGAGCGGGTGCAAAAAAGGTGGGGCGCGCGCTGAAAAACGCTATCAAAAGCTACAAATTTGAGGCGTCGGATTACGCGCACTTCACAGTTTACATTGCGTTGTTTTTTGGACGCGCGTTTTTAGGGATCTGCTAAAGCAATGTTGGATTCGGCGCGCTAAAATTGCTATAGTGGCGCACTAAAAACTATTTTAGGACGTGGAATTTTTGTGCGGTTGTTTGAGATGCTCTAAGATATGAAAATTAATTTCATGATGCATCTAATAATATTGATTTCATATTGTGAATCTTGATATGTTTTTCTATGAACTTAGTCAAAGTTAACAAAGTTTGACTTTAACCAAATCTTATATGCAGACTAAAAAACCGAAGGGAGTACATACCTCACACCGAAGAGCAGACGAGTAAACCAGCACCCCCAACCTCCCCTGCACCTCCGTCAGGTTCTTCCAGCTGCCTTTCCACACATCAGTATCATGTATTGACTTGACGTTCATGGTCGAGGTCAAATGCCACGAGCTTCCTTCCGCGCAACACAGCCCAACACATGGTGCCGTTGACGGCGACGATGCCGGCGCTGTATTTGCATCTCGGGGGACCAGACCCCGTGGCAACGTCCCGCCATGACGACTCCCCCAACGTGAACACCTTCACCTGATAGGAGCTGCCCTTCCCACCGTAGGCCTCCACATGCACGATCTTATGCCGCCCAGTCGTTGGGTGGTACCCGAAGCCATAGGCCTCATGCCAGCCGACGATGTACCTCCTCCGTCGGGTGCCGGCGGTGCGCGGCAGCGGCGGGACATACAATTTTTCGCCGGTGACCGGGTTAATCACAGTGATGGCGCCGCCAACCTCCTGATTGTCGCACAGGCAGATCAGGCCGTTGCATGTGCCGATGATGACGTTCCTGCGTTCGTGCCAGAGATACCTGGCGACGCCACTCCAGAGCACTCTATGGCTCCCCGTTGATAGGTCGTCCACGACGTGCGCGGAGCCCCCGTCCGTGAGGACGAGAGGCTTGGCGCGGCTCTGCGCGTGTCGACGACGTCACGCCATTGCCGGCAGACCAGGCGGGTCAGCCGCCGGGAGCTCGGAGAGAGTCGCAGCAGGATGCCCGCCAAGACGTCTCCGGGGATGTCCATGGACGTCGTCATGTCACCCTTGTTTGATCCCGATGAGAGTTCGAACTTAGAATAGCTCTTGTGATTTCGATCGATCAGCAGTTATATCCCGACTGCTAGCTAGGTTTTTTTTTGTCTTTTCGTTTGATGACATCCGAGTGCTAGTTGCAACTTGCAAGCGCACACCTAGGAGCTTGCTTCGGGTAACCTGTGCAGAAATAATTTTTGCTTCAGATGCCTTTTGCTGGTCAGATCTTTTGTAATGCAAAGCCCTTCCAGCTTTAACCATAGAGCGGCGGCAGTTTTCTCGCTCAAAACTTCCTGCAAAATATTGTTATGCAAATGGAGTTGAATTTGTGACAAAGCCTTATGATCCCTTCTTTTCTCATCATCAGTCCAGTTCTGAATTCGGTTCTTCCCAAAACTATCCAGTGCATCATCATTGTCGGCCTATGCCAACAACGCCCGCATCTTGACTTGCTATAGGGTAAACCTTGTGTCACGGTCCAGCAGCGGAAGATCTATTTCATGAATGCCATGAGTAAATAAATATGTGTACACAAAGTAGTACAAGCCGATAGAAAAATTCTGGACAGAATTTAATATGCGGATCAAACAAAATAGAAATAATAGCACCTGGTAGCTTCGCGTGAATGCAGCAGTTGAACGACAACGAAATCTGAAGTAGTAGTTAACTAGTAGCCCTCACGAGACTTGATGCTTGATGAATTGACGTGATGGGTAAAAGAAGTACTCAACTAGTACTCCTGTGCGTGGAGTAGATGAATTGGGGCAAATTTGAGAATTTTGACCTGTTGGCGTAATCAATTCACGGAATGAACTGTCCGTGAAACTATTTCACAGCTATGACCTTTTTGTGTAGCGCCTGTCACGACGGCGCTGCACCCTACTGTGCAGCGCCTGGCTCAGGGGCGTTGCACGCCTGTCCACCGTGGCAGCCCCCGGGCCCGCACCCAGCCGTGCAGCGCCTCAGAGCTAGGCGCCACCCAATGTAATGTGCAGCGCCTCCGAGCCAGGCGCTGCACTATGACTTATCCAGCAGTCGCGCTGGACCCCGCTCCCCCACTCACACTCTCTCCCACTCTCACCCCGAGCTTAGGCCCCTCTAGCACTCTCTTCCCCTCTCAAATCCTCTCTCATATCTGTTTTTTTTGAAGAATTTGTCCGTGGATTTCGAAGTCAAGCCCTCCCTAAAGGTAATCATCTCCGATCCCCTTGTTTTGGTCCAAGTAATGTTATCAAATTGCTCAAATGTTGCTAGTTTGGGGAAACCCTAGTTTTGTTTGGATCTAGTGATTTGCATGGAGAAGTGAGATGTATGTTTATGGGTGTTCCTATGGGTGTTCTTATGGGTGTTCCTATGGGTGTTGTTATGTTGTTGTTAGGGTTAGGTTATGGTTATGGTTAGGGTTATGGTTAGGGTTATGGTTAGGGTTGTTGTTTGATATATATATTAGGGTTTCTATTCTTTGTTAATCTTTGCATTTAGTACTCATGAAAGCAATGTTACCTTGTGTTCTTGGAATGTTATAGGGATGGGAAGAACATGTGTGTTTGTTCATCATGGGGACAAAGACGCCTTTTTGAAAGGCAATATTGAACCGGACCCGGATGAGCTTGACATTGTGTTTGATAGTAGTACTAGCTATGCGGAGCTCTTGCAACAAGTTAGGAAAGAATTGAATTGGATGGACCTTAGTGATATCGTTGAGTTGGAGGGAAGGCGTAATGTAGGCTTTGGAATGCGTGTCAACTCGGAGCAACGTTGGGTTGCATACAAGGAAACGGTGGCCGAATCACTTGACAAGGCTCTTGAGTTATTTGCAATGAAGAAGGTTGATTCAAGTTTGCATTTGGACTTGAGCCGGAAACCTTCCCCTTTGGTTCATAGTTGTTGGGGAACGTAGTATTTTAAAAATTTCCTACGATCACGCAAGATCTATCTATCAGATGCATAGCAACGAGAGAGAAGAGTGTGTCTACGTACCCTCGTAGACCGGAAGCGGAAACGTCAAGTGACGCGGTTGATGTAGTCGAACTTCTTCGCGATCCAACCGATCAAGCACCGAACGTACGGCACCTCCGCGTTCAGCACACGTTCAGCTTGATGACGTCCCACGAGCTCTTGATCCAGTTGAGCTTCACGGGAGAGTTTCGTCAGCACGACGGCGTGGTGACGGATATGATGTATCTACTGGCGCAGGGCTTCCCCTAAGCACTGCGACGGTATGACCGAGGTGTGTTTCTGTGGAGGGGGGCACCGCACACGGCTAGAACAATTCAACTTGTGTGTCTTTGGGTGCCCCCTGCCTCCGTATATAAAGGAGCAAGGGGGGAGGCCGGCCGGCCCTCCTATGGTGCGGCTAGGGATGCAATCCTACTAGGAATAGGATTGCAATCCTATTCCTAATAGGAATCTACCAAAGAAGGAAAAGGGGGGAAGGAAAGAGAGGGAGAGGGAGAGGGAAAGAGGGGCCGCGCCCCCCTTCCCTAGTCCTATTCGGACTCCTCCTAGGGAGGGGGCGCGCCACCTCCTGGCTGCTGCCCTCTCTCTCCCCTATGGCCCACCAGGGCCCATCATTCCCCCGGGGGGTTCCGGTAACCCCCTCGGCACTCCGGTAAATTCCGTAACTTTCATGAACACATCCGGTGTCTGAATATAGTCGTCCAATATATCAATCTTTATGTCTCGGACATTCCGAGACTCCTCGTCATGTTCGTGATCTCATCCGGGACTCTGAACTACCTTCGGTACATCAAAACTCATAAACTCATAATACCGATCGTCATCAAACGTTAAGCGTGCGGACCCTACGGGTTCGAGAACTATGTAGACATCACCGAGACTCATCTCCGGTCAATAACCAATAGCGGAACCTGGATGTTCATATTGGCTCCTACATATTCTACGAAGATCTTTATCGGTCAAACCGCATAACAACATACGTTGTTCCTTTTGTCATCGGTATGTTACTTGCCCGAGATTCGATCGTCGGTATCTCTATACCTAGTTCAATCTCGTTACCGGCAAGTCTCTTTACTCGTTCCATAATACATCATCTTGTGACTAACTCATTAGTCATTTGCTTGCAAGGCTTATTATGATGTGCATTACCGAGAGGGCCCATAGATACCTCTCCGACACTCGGAGTGACAAATCCTAATCTTGATCTATGCCAACACCATACTTTCGGAGACACCTGTAGAGCATCTTTATGATCACCCAGTTACGTTGTGACGTTTGATAGCACACAAGGTGTTCTTACGGTATTCGGGAGTTGCATAATCTCATAGTCATAGGAACATGTATAAGTCATGAAGAAAGCAATAGCAGTAAAACTAAACGATCATAGTGCTATGCTAACGGATGGGTCTAGTCCATCACATCATTCTCCTAATGATGTGATCTTGTTGATCAAATGACAACTCATGTCTATGGCTAGGAAACATAGCCATCTTTGATCAATGAGCTAGTCTAGTAGAGGCATACTAGGGACATACTATTTTGTCTATGTATTCACACATGTATCAAGTTTCTGGTTAATACAATTCTAGCATGAATAAAAGACATTTACCATGATATAAGGAAATACAAATAACATCTTTATTATTGCCTCTAGGGCATATTTCCTTCAGTCTCCCACTTGAACTAGAGTCAATAATCTAGATTACAAAGTGATGATCCTCACACCCATGGAGTCCTGGTGCTGATCATGTTTTTCCCGTGGAAGAGGCTTAGTCAACGGGTCTGCAACATTCAGATCCGTATGTATTTTGCAAATCTCTATGTCTCCTTCCTTGACTAGATCGCGAATGGAATTGAAGCGTCTTTTGATGTGCTTTGTTCTCTTGTGAAACCTGGATTCCTTCGCCAAGGCTATTGCTCCAGTGTTGTCACAAAAGATTTTCATTGGACCTGATGCACTAGGTATTACATCTAGATCGGATATGAACTCCTTCATCTAGACTCCTTCATTTGCTGCTTCCGAAGCAGCTATGTATTCCGCTTCACACGTAGATCCCGCCACGACGCTCTGCTTGGAACTGCACCAACTGACAGCTCCACCGTTCAATAAAAATACATATCTGGTTTGTGACTTAGAGTCATCCGGATCAGTGTCAAAGCTAGAATCGACGTAACCGTTTACGACGAGCTCTTTGTCACCTCCATATACGAGAAACATATCCTTTGTCCTTTTCAGGTACTTCAGGATGTTCTTGACCGCTGTCCAGTGATCCACTCCTGGATTACTTTGGTACCTTCCTGCTAGACTTATAGCAAGGCACACATCAGGTCTTCTACACAGCATTGCATACATGATAGATCCTATGGCTGAGGCATAGGGAATGACTTTCATCTTCTCTCTATCTTCTGCAGTGGTCGGGCATTGAGTCTTACTCAACTTCATACCTTGTAATACAGGCAAGAACCCTTTCTTTGACTGATCCATTTTGAACTTCAAAATCTTATCAAGGTATGTGCTTTGTGAAAGTCCAATTAAGCGTCTTGATCTATCTCTATAGATCTTGATGCCTAATATATAAGCAGCTTCACCGAGGTCTTTCATTGAAAAACTCTTATTCAAGTATCCTTTTGTGCTATCCAGAAATTCTATATCATTTCCAATCAACAATATGTCATCCACATATAATATTAGAAATGCTACAGAGCTCCCACTCACTTTCTTGTAAATACAGGCTTCTCCAAAAGTCTGTACAAAACCATATGCTTTGATCACCTCATCAAAGCGTATATTCCAACTCCGAGATGCTTGCACCAGTCCATAGATGGATCGCTGGAGCTTGCATACTTTGTTAGCACCTTTTGGATCGACAAAACCTTCTGGTTGCATCATATACAATTCTTCTTTGAGATATCCATTAAGGAATGCAGTTTTGACATCCATTTGCCAGATTTCATAATCATAAAATGCGGCAATTGCTAACATGATTCGGATAGACTTAAGCATCGCTACAGGTGAGAAAGTCTCATCGTAGTCAACTCCTTGAACTTGTCGAAACCCTTTCGCAACAAGTCGAGCTTTGTAAACAGTAACATTACCGTCTGCGTCGGTCTTCCTCTCGAAAATCCATTTATTTTCGATGGCTTGCCGATCATCGGGCAAGTCAACCAAAGTCCATACTTTGTTCTCATACATGGATCCCATCTCAGATTTCATGGCCTCAAGCCATTTTGCGGAATCTGGGCTCATCATCGCTTCCTCATAGTTCGTAGGTTCATCATGGTCTAGTAACATGACTTCCAGAACCGGGTTGCCGTACCACTCTGGTGCGGAACGTACTCTAGTTGATCTACGACGTTCAGCAGAAACTTGATCCGAAGTTTCATGATCATCATCATTAGCTTCCTCACTGATTGGTGTAGGAATCACTGGAACAATTTTTGTGATGTACTACTTTCCAATTCAGGAGAAGGTACAATTACCTCATCAAGTTCTACTTTCCTCCCACTCACTTCTTTCGAGAGAAACTCCTTCTCTAGAAAGGATCCATTCTTAGCAACGAATATCTTGCCTTCGGATTTGTGATAGAAGGTGTACCCAACTGTTTCTTTTGGGTATCCTATGAAGACACATTTCTCCGACTTGGGTTCGAGCTTATCAGGTTGAAGCTTTTTCACATAAGCATCGCAGCCCCAAACTTTAAGAAACGACAACTTTGGTTTCTTGCCAAACCACAGTTCATAAGGTGTCGTATCAACGGATTTAGATGGTGCCCTATTTAACGTGAATGCAGCTGTCTCTAAAGCATAACCCCAAAACGATAGTGGTAAATCGGTAAGAGACATCATAGATCGCACCATATCCAATAAAGTACGGTTACGTCGTTCGGACACACCATTACGCTGTGGTGTTCCGGGTGGCGTGAGTTGTGAAACTATTCCACATTGTTTCAAATGAAGACCAAACTCGTAACTCAAATATTCTCCTCCACGATCAGATCGTAGAAACTTTATTTTCTTGTTACGATGATTCTCTACTTCACTCTGAAATTCTTTGAACTTTTCAAATGTTTCAGACTTGTGCTTCATTAAGTAGATATACCCATATCTGCTCAAATCATTAGTGAAGGTCAGAAAATAACGATACCCGCTGCGAGCTTCAACACTCATTAGCCCACATACATCAGTATGTATGATTTCCAACAAATCTGTTGCTCGCTCCATAGTTCCGGAGAACGGAGTTTTAGTCATCTTGCCCATGAGGCATGGTTCGCAAGCACCAAGTGATTCATAATCAAGTGATTCCAAAAGTCCATCACTATGGAGTTTCTTCATGCGCTTTACACCAATATGACCTAAACGGCAGTGCCACAAATAAGTTGCACTATCATTATTAACCTTGCATCTTTTGGTTTCAATAATATGAATATGTGTATCACTACAATCGAGATCCAACAAGAATAGACCACTTTTCAAGGGTGCATGACCATAAAAGATATTATTCATAAAAATAGAGCAACCATTATTCTCTGATTTAAATGAATAACCGTCTCGCAACAAACAAGATCCAGATATAATATTCATGCTCAACGCTGGCACCAAATAACAATTATTTAGGTCTAAAACTAATCCCGAAGGTAGATGTAGAGGTAGCGTGCCGACAACGATCACATCGACTTTGGAACCATTTCCCACGCGCATCGTCACCTCGTCCTTAGCCAATCTTCGTTTAATCCGTAGTCCCTGTTTCGAGTTACAAATATTAGCAACCGAACCGGTATCAAATACCCAGGTACAACTACGAGTATTAGTAAGGTACACATCAATAACATGTATATCACATATACCTTTGTTCACCTTGCCATCCTTCTTATCCGCCAAATACTTGGGGCAGTTCCGCTTCCAGTGTCCAGTCCCCTTGCAGTAGAAGCACTCAGTTTCAGGCTTGGCTCCAGACTTGGGTTTCTTCGTGGGAGTAGCAACTGTCTTGCTATTCTTTTTGAAGTTCCCCTTCTTTCCCTTGCCCTTTTTCTTGAAACTAGTGGTCTTGTTAACCATCAACACTTGATGCTCCTTTTTGATTTCTACCTCCGCAGCCTTGAGCATAGCGAAGAGCTCGGGAATTGTCTTTTGCATCCCTTGCATATTATAGTTCATCACGAAGCCTTTATAGCTTGGTGGCAGTGATTGAAGAACTCTATCAATAACACTATCCTCGTCAACTTTGCAACCAAGTTGAGTCATATGATTGTAGTACCCAGACATTCTGAGCAAGTGTTCACTGATAGAACTATTCTCCTCCATCTTGCAGCTGTAGAACTTATTGGAAATCTCATATTTCTCAATCCGGGCATTTGCTTGAAATATTAACTTCAACTCCTAGAACATCTCATATGGTCCATGACGTTCAAAACATCGTTGAAGTCCCGGTTCTAAGCCGTAAAGCATGGCACACTGAACTATCGTGTAGTTGATGGCTTCTCGCCCCTCGTTGGTTACCCCAAGTGGAAGGTTTGAGATGCAGTGTAGCGGTAGTTTTCCCTTGGCAAAGATACCAAGGATCGAATTCCCCTGAGACTCCAAGGTTCAACAAGAAGGTGTCAACTGCTAGCGGCGCAACTAGCGATCGACCGGACCTGCACACAGATACAAATAACTTTGCTCCCAACGAGTATAGAGAGGTCGTCAATCCCTCCGGCCTTGTCGTTTACAAAGGATCAAATGCAAGAGATAATAGTGATAGGTATAACTGCAACTAGTAAGTAAGAACAGGAAAGTAAATAACGGGTGTGATCAGTGATGGTAATATGGACCGGGGTCCCATGATGTTCACTAGTGACGTCTCTCTCCAAAAAGATGATAAAACAGCTAAGCGAGGTAAACAAATTACAGCTGGGCAATTGACAGGATTATGTGCGCAAACCAATGCTAACTATGCTACAAAGAAAGGTAGAGGCTCAAAAGCATGGGCGGTACGCCAAGGCAAGTAGACCGAAATCCATCTGCATCTACTACTAATCATCCACCTTGAGATATCTATCCAGAACATCTCGCTGGTATTAAGTTGCGAGTCCCACCCATAGTGTAAACTCAGAGCAACAGACAACTGCATTAAAAGAACTTTGCGTAAAGTAAACAATCCCTGCACCCGCGATTACAAGCACCGTTGTTTTCCCCCTTGTGGCAACAGCACACCCCCTAGACTCATGTTTCTGTCACTCAAGCTAGTCATCGAGGGGCATGAACCCACAATCAAGCATAACGTTCCCTCTTGGAGTTACTACCTACTACTTGGCCAAAGCAATAAACAGCAACGGAGAACATGCAAGAATTACTCAAGAACATAAATATAAAAGAGGTAAATCAAATATATTACTCACACACAATCTGAACATAATCTCATAATCCATCGGATCCCAACAAACTCATCATAGCAACAGCATAAGGATTACATATGTGCCTCGATCATGTAGGGCAGCTCACGAGGTCTAATCGGTGAAGAACAAAGAGGGGAGGAGAACATCACATAGCTACTGGTCATGGACCCATGGTCCAAGGGAGACTACTCACAACTCATCTGGGAGGCGTCCATGGTGGTGGAGAGGCTCCCGGTGGTGATCCTCCCCTCCGGCAGGGTGTCGGGAAGAGTTCTCCTGGTGCTCCCGATCTTGGAAGCGCGGCGGCGGTGGAACAGAGATGCGATCGCGAAAAAGGGTTCCGTCCTCGAGGGTTTCGGGACGCGGTGTAAATATATGCCAAAGGGGGGCATCAGAGGAGGCCTGGGGGGCCCAGGCGCCCTGGCGGCACGGCCAGGAGGGGGGGCGCGCCCTCTGGCCGCCTGGAGCCCTGGTGGCCCCCTCCGGCCCTACTTTGGCCGCATGGAAGCTTCCGGAACGCTGATTTTTTATATATTTTTCCCGGAATTTTTCTGGCAGTTTACGTAATGGAAAAACCTGAAATACAAAAACAGCAGAAAATAGAAACTGGCACTGGGGGTGCACTGAGTTAATAGGTTAGTCCAAATATGATCAAAAGTGTATGGAAGTGCATAAATATCATAGCAATATCACACAAAAGAGGCATGGAGCAAGCAGAAATTATAGATACGTTTTGGACGTATCAACATCCCCAAGCTTAATTCCTGCTCGTCCTCGAGTAGGTAAATGATAACAAGCATAATTTCTGTGGTGACATGCTATTAACCATATAAGGACTTTTCACAGTCACATGACAAATGCTTACTGAGATAATGAATTTGTAGTAATTAAGTTGCCTCATGAGAAAATCACAAAGAACTGAAAGTTTTACAATATGATACTGAAACACTCAATAGATTTGTAGTGAGCATGGTGTGCAAATATGATAAAGTGGTACCTCGCTTGCCCCCTTTAGTGAAGCAAAACATAAATGCAGGGGCACCTCCAAAGTTTAAGTGACGACTAGATACAATGATTTCAGAATAAACGATATCATAATCATGCAAAAGACAATGGTACTTTGGGACAATGCACATTACACTCAGAATGACAATCATGCTCTCAATAGTTGGTGCTTTAAAGAAGGTGGAGACTCTCGAACCGTGGCTTTTGATGGCAAGGTTGAAAACCCGTGGTCGGAAACAAAAACTAAACATGTACCAGAGCTCTTGGTTTTTTAAAAACAGAAGTAATAATTATTTTTTTAGAATATGCATATTTCATCAACGAATGCTAGCTGATAACTCAATTACTTCTCGAGCTGGACAAGTTTCGAGGAACGGCTCCCACATGAGGACGATCACATCCCCTTAATCTCCTTTGTTTACCACTGCCAAAGTTTTCTGATTTATCATGAACAAAGCGTGAAGGAGGGTTTGTTTGTTGTATTATTTTTTAATGAGCCAGGCGCACTCTATGCCAGTTCCTTCTCGTATTAGGGGTTTGCACATTAGACATGCAATCCCGGGGTGAAGCTTGTCCAACTTAAAAAGATCATGAATTAACTACTACTTTCTCATGAGCTAAAACAGAGGCACAAAAGAGAAATGCTTTTTTGATTAATTTCGAGATGGTACATGAAAGTCTTCGTTAGGAATGGCAGGTAAATACCATGTATAGGAAGGTATGGTGGACTCATATGGCATAACTGGTTTAAAGAATTTTGGATGCAGAAGCAGTCAGTCCGCTTAGTACAGGCGAAGGTTAGCAAAAGACTGGGAGCAACCAACTAAAAGAGCAATGACGGTCATAATCATGCAGAGCGACAAAGCAACATTGAATCGGGCATGGAAGTTATATCGCTACTCAAAAATTAAAGATCATCAAGGCTTGATAGACTTTCTTTACAGTCTTAAATATGCGTGAGCATATGCCAAGTCAATCAAAATAAATTCTTGGAGGAAGATATCACTAAACCATACCACATCATAGGCAAACAAATCATGTTGGTACTCCAATAACACATTAAGAATCCCCCAGCTATTTGAGACTAACCATAAGAAAACATGAACTACTAAGCACCAATATGCACGTAGCGTTTTTATCATAGACATATCAACCAGTGCAACAGAAGCCAACTCTCTTAACAAGATAAGCATGATAACTAAAGAGAGTTCCAGCGACCAACTAAACAAAAGCTCTTTTAAAAGAAAAGCATGAAAACTAAGAGCTAAGCATGACAGTAGCTATTGAAAGACCAAGAACATACACAGCAAAGATAGACATGAAAATTCTATGTTGTGTTCCAGGTTGAAGTGGAGCGTGTTTCTCTCCCACACAAAGAAAGCTGAGTTCCAACTCGTTATGAAAAGCAAGCAAAGCTAAAGAAAACTTAAAAGGAAACTAAAAGCAAGACGCTCCAAGCATAGCACATAACACATGAAGTGATAAAAATATAGTGGAACGAAAGGCGAACTGATAATGTTGATGGAGAAGGGGACGCACGGGGGCATCCCCAAGCTTAGACACTTGAGTCTTCTTGAATATTTCTTGGGGGTGCACGGGGGCATCCCCAAGCTTGAGCGTTTGACACTCCTGAATCTTTTTATCATCTTCCCTCGCACACTTGAAAACTCCCTTCATACATAACTCATCATAATCTGATTAGCGAGGTTAGTACCCATAAATAAAATAATTTTTCCTTGCTGGAAATAAGGATATTCTTGAAGGTCTACTGTTTCTCAAGATTGCCAAAAGGTTTTTGCAAAGAAAAAGCAAGCTCAAGGTTTGCAAAATGAAGGAAAGGCAAAACATGACAGAATCTGTGAAAAACAGACCAGCAGGTAGTAAATAATTGTTTCGGGGCACTTCTGCAACTCGAATCAAAAAACTCAGAACAGACGCCCGAAAGCCAATTGTATAGAGCACGCTGTCGAAACAATGCAGACCAAAAAGATGATCTGGTAATTTTATACGAATTTTTCTGTCCAAGGATAGAATCTGTTTCCTGGACAGCACGTCACAACTTTTGAGCTTTTTTGCAATCAGAGGCTAAACTTGGCACAAAGCTGAAAAGTAAAGATACAATGATGATGCTACTATAGTAGCAAACATCAAGACACAAAAAAAGCAAAATAAAATTTTATTCATTGTGGGCTGCCTCCCAAAAGCGCTTTCTTTTATGCCTTTAAGCTAGGCATAATGCAAAGAGATCAAGTTTTATCAAGAGTAAAAGAATAGCTAGCCCGTATAACAGACTCAAAAGGTAACTTAATCTTCTTTCTAGGGAAGTGCTCCATCCCTTTCTTGAGAGGAAATTGTAATTTTATATTCCCCTCTTTCATGTCAATGATAGCACCCACGGTGCGAAGAAAAGGACGTCCCAAAATAATTGGACAAGAAGGTTCACATTCAATATCCATAATAGTAAAATCAACGGGAACATAATTGTCATTGACAATGATAAGAACATCATCGATCCTCCCCAGAGGTTTCTTTATTGAAGAATCAACAAGACGAACACCAAAAGAACAAGAATCAAAAGGTTTCAATTTAAGCATATCATATATTCTTTTGGGCATAACGGAGGTACTAGCTCCAACATCACATAAAGCATATCAAGAGAAGTTATTCAACTTAATTTTAATCATAGGATCCCAACCATCTTCTAGCTTTCTAGGTATGGAGGCTTCTACCCTAAGTTTCTCCTCCCTAGCTTTGATGAGAGCATTAGTGATATGCTCGGTGAAGGCAAGATTAAGTGTGCTAGTGCGGGGATCTCTAGACATCTTGTGAAGGAAATCAATAACTTCGGTAAGGGTGCAATTATCAAAATCAAGGTCACTACTATCAAGTAAAGTGGTAGTGGTGTCCTTTAGGCTCACTTGTTTGGTAGTATCTATGGTCATAGCATCACCATTAATAGGTCCAATGGGACCAGGAGTGCATTGGGTGCTAAGAGTTTGGATATCCTCAACAACTTGGATAGTAGAAACAGTGTGGTGGGTAGGAAGGTTCTTAATTCTATCTTCTTCCTCCTTTTCTCTAGCCCATCTCTCTTTAAGTTTAGCCAACATCCTAATGTTTTCATTAATTTTCACTTGAATAGCATTCATAGGAGTGGTCTTCCTCTCCTTAAGAGGGGAAGTTCTAATTTTAAGCAATTCTACCTCATGGGCTAAATTGTCTACCTTCGAAGAGAGATCATCTAGTTTGGCTAGTTTTTCTTCTACACTCTTATTGAAGGCTTTTTGGGTAGTGATGAAATCTTGAAGCATAATCTCTAGTTCAGAAGTGGAGTTCTTGGTGCTAGGATAAGCATTGTTGTTCCCATAGGAATTAGAGGGGAACAGTCTAGGATTGCTACCAAAATTACTCCTATAAGCATTGTTATTGAAATTGTTTCTAGAGATAAAGTTCACATCTACTTGTTCTTGAGCAATCAAAGAATTTAAAGGAACATCACGAGGATCAATAGAAGATTGCTTGGAAAGTAGAGACATGATCAAGTCAACTTTTTCATTTAGGGAGGAAATCTCCTCGACAGAGTTTACCTTCCTACCTGTTGGAGCGCGTTCGGTGTGCCATTGGGAATAATTGGCCATCATCTCATCGAGAAGCTTCGTGGCAGCGCCAAGTGTAGTTGACATAAAGGTTCCTCCCGCGACCGAATCTAACAAGTTCCGCGAGGTAAAGTTCAAGCTTGCATAAAAAGTTTGGATAACCATCCAAGTAGTCAAACCATGAGAAGGGCAGTTCTTGACAAGAGATTTCATGCGTTCCCAAGCTTGGGCAACGTGTTCATTATCCAATTGTTCGAAATTCATTATGTTACTCCTTAGTTGGATAATTTTAGCAGGTGGATAGTACTTTCCAATAAAGGCATCCTTGCACTTGTCCCAAGAATCTATGCTATTTCTAGGCAAAGATTGAAACCAAATTTTAGCTCCTCCTCTTAAGGAGAAAGGAAAAAGCTTAAGCTTAACAATATTACCATCTATTTCTTGGTACTTTTGCATATCACAGAGTTCAACAAAATTGTTTAAGTGTAAAGCAGCATCATCTCCAGCACCGGAGAATTGATCTTTCATAACTAGGTTCAGTAAAGCAGGTTTAATTTTATAAGAAGGTGCTGAAGTGGCAGGTGTAGTAATAGGCATGCAGATAAATTCATCGTTGTTATTGTTGGGGAACGTAGCATAATTCAAAATTTTCTACGCCTTCACCAAGATCCAACTATGGAGACATCTAGCAACGAGCGAGTAAGAGTGCATCTACATACCGTTATGGAGATTGCGAGCGGAAGCTTTCGAAGAAGCGTGGATGAAGTAGTCGTACTCTTCACGTTCTTCGTCACCGATGATCTAGCGCCGAACGGACGGCACCTCCGCGTTCAACACACGTCCGGTGCAGCAACGTCACCTCCTTCTTGATCCAGCAAGGGGGGAGGAGAAGTCGTCAGAGATCCGGCAGCGACGGCGTGATGACGGATGCAGTGGAGATCGCAGCAGGGCTTCGCCGGGCGCCCTGCGTGGGAGTATGGAGGTGTGACGGGAGGGGGAGAGGCGCCAGGGCAAGGGTGCGGCAGCCCTCTCCCCTCTCAAATATATATAGGGGGCCAGGGGGTGCGCCAGGGCCCCTGCAGATCCAATCTGCAGGGGGGCGGCGGCCAAGGGGGGTTCCTTGCCCCCCAAGGCTAGTGGGCACCCCCTCCCCCCTAGGGTTTCAACCCTAGGCACATGGGGAGGTGGGCCCCTAGTGGTGCGCCAGCCCATTAGGGCTGGACACTTCCCCTTGCGGCCTAGGGGCCCCACCGGGATGGGTGGCCCCACCCGATGGACCCCCGGGGCCCCTCCGGTGGTCCCGGGACGCTCCCGGTGACCCCCGGAGATCACCCGATGGCCGAAACTGGACTTCCTATACATCAATCTTTACCTCCGGACCATTCCGGAACTCCTCGTGACGTCCAAGATCTCATCCGGGACTCCGAACAACTTTCGGATTTCCACGTGCATTTATCTCTACGACCCTAGCGTTACCGAACCTTAAGTGTGTAGACCCTACGGGTTCGGGAGACACGTAGACATGACCGAGGCGACTCTCCGGTCAATAACCAACAGCGGGATCTGGATACCCATGTTGGTTCCTACGTATTCCTCGATGATCTTCATTGGATGAACCACCGTGTCAAGGATTCACTCAATCCCGTATGTTATTCCCTTTGTCCATCGGTACGGTACTTGCCCGAGATTCGATCGTCGGTATTCCCAATACCTTGTTCAATCTCGTCATGGCAAGTCTCTTTACTCGATCCGTAATCCATCATCCCGTGACTAACTACTTAGTCACATTGAGCTCATTATGATGATGTCTTACCGAGTGGGCCCAGAGGTACCTCTCCGGCAAACGGAGTGACAACATCCCAGTCTCGGTTCGTACCAACTCAACAGACACTTTCGGAGATACCCGATGCGTACCTTTATAGCCACCCAGTTACGTTGTGACGGTTGGCACACCCAAATTACTCCTACGGTATCCGGGAGTTGTACAACCTCATGGTCTAAGGAATAAATACTTGACACCGAAAAGCTTATGCATTATGAACTATACGATCTCGTGTTATGCTCAAGTTTGGGTCTTGTCCATCACATCATTCTCCTAATGATGTGATCCCGTTATCACTGACATCCCATGTCCATGGTCAGGAAACCGTGACCATCTGTTGATCAACGAACTGGTAACTAGAGGCCTACCAGGGACTCATTGTGGTCTATGTATTCACACATGTATCGCTGTTTCCGTACAATACAATTCAAGCATGAATAACAGACAATTATCATGAACAAGGAGATATAATAATAATGCTTTTATTATTGCCTCTAGGGCATATCTCCAACAGTCTCCCACTTGCACTAGAGTCAATAATCTAGTTACATTGTGATGAATCGAACACCCATAGAGTTCTGGTGTTGATCATGTTTTGCTCGTGAAAGAGGTTTAGTCAACGGGTCTGCTACATTCAGATCCGTATGCACTTTACAAATATCTATGTCTCCATCCTGAACATAATTCCGGATGGAGTTGAAACAGCGCTTGATGTGCTTGGTCTTCTTGTGAAACCTGGGCTCCTTGGTAATAGCAATAGCACCAGTGTTGTCACAGAAGAGAGTCATCGGGCTTGACGCGCTTGGAATGACTCCTAGGTCGGTGATGAACTCCTTCATCCAGACTCCTTCCTGCGCTGCTTCAGAAGTAGCTATGTACTCCGCTTCACATGTAGACGCTGCCACCACGCTTTGTTTGCAACTGCACCAGCTGACTGCCCCTCCATTCAAAATGTACACGTATCCGGTTTGAGACTTAGAGTCATCCAGATCTGTATCGAAGCTAGCATCGACATAACCCTTTACGATGAGCTCTTCGTCACCTCCATAAACGAGAAACATATCCTTAGTCCTTTTCAGGTACTTCAAGATGTTCTTGACTGCTGTCCAGTGTTCCGTACCGGGATCACTTTGGTACCTCCCTACCAAACTTATGGCAAGGTTCACATCAGGTCTGGTACACAGCATGGCATACATGATAGAACCTATGGCCGAGGCATAGGGAATGACACTCATCTTTTCTCTATCTTCTGCCGTGGTCGACGACTGAGCCTTGCTCAATCTCATACCTTGCAAAACAGGCAAGAATCCTTTCTTTGACTGATCCATATTGAACTTCTTCAATATTTTGTCAAGGTATGTACTTTGTGAAAGACCAATGAGGCGTCTCGATCTATCTCTATAGATTTTGATGCCTAATATGTAAACAGCTTCTCCAAGGTCCTTCATTGAGAAACTTTTATTCAAGTAGGCCTTTACATTTTCCAAGAATTCTATATCATTTTCTATCAGCAATATGTCATCCACATATAATATGAGAAATGCCACAGAGCTCCCACTCACTTTCTTGTAAATACATGCTTCTCCATAAGTCTGTATAAATCCAAACGCTTTGATCACCTCATCAAAGCGAATATTCCAACTCCGAGATGCTTGCACCAGCCCGTAAATCGAGCGCTGGAGCTTGCATACCTTGTTAGCGTTCTCTGTATCGACAAAACCTTCCGGTTGCATCATATACAACTCTTCCTTGAGGAAGCCGTTAAGGAATGCTGTTTTGACGTCCATTTGCCATATCTCATAATCATAGAATGCGGCAATAGCTAACATGATTCTGACTGACTTCAGCATCGCTACGGGAGAGAAAGTCTCATCGTAGTCAATCCCTTGAACTTGTCGATAACCCTTAGCGACAAGCCGAGCCTTATAGATGGTCACATTACCATCCGCGTCTGTCTTCTTCTTAAATATCCATTTGTTTTCTATGGCGTGCCTATCATCAGGCAAGTCCACCAAAGTCCATACTTTGTTTTCATACATGGATTCTATCTCGGATTTCATGGCTCCAAGCCATTTATTGGAATCCGGGCCCGCCATCGCTTCTTCATAGTTCGAAGGTTCACCGTTGTCTAACAACATGATTTCCAGGACAGGGTTGCCGTACCACTCTGGTGCGGAACGTGCCCTTGTGGACCTTCGAAGTTCAGTAGTAACTTGATCTGCTTCTTCATGATCATTATCATTAACTTCCTCCCTTGTCGGTGCAGGCACCTTAGGAACAGTTTCCTGCGCTGCGCTACTTTCCGGTCCAGGAGGGGTGACTGTCACCTCATCAAGTTCTACTTTCCTCCCACTCACTTCTTTCGAGAGAAACTCTTTCTCCAGAAAGCATCCATTCTTGGCAACAAAGACTTTGCCTTCGGATCTGCGGTAGAAGGTGTACCCAATTGTTTCCTTTGGGTATCCTATGAAGACGAATTTTTCCAATTTGGGTTCGAGCTTTTCAGGTTGAAGTTTCTTGACATAAGCATCGCAACCCCAAACTTTTAGAAACGACAGCTTCGGTTTCTTGCCAAACCAAAGTTCATACGGAGTCATCTCAACGGATTTCGACGGAGCCCTATTTAAAGTGAATGCGACAGTCTCTAAAGCATAACCCCAAAAAGATAGCGGTAAATCGGTGAGGGACATCATAGATCGCACCATGTCCAACAGAGTACGATTTCGACGTTCGGACACACCGTTACGTTGAGGTGTTCCGGGTGGTGTCAATTGTGAAACTATTCCACAGCTCCTAAGGTGTGTGCCAAATTCATGACTTAAATATTCACCCCCATGATCCGATCGCAAGAACTTTATTTTTCTGTCTCGTTGATTCTCAACCTCAATATGAAATTCCTTGAACTTTTCAAAGGTCTCAGACTTGTGTTTCATCAAGTAGATATACCCGTATCTACTCAAGTCATCCGCGAGGGTGAGAACATAATGGTAGCCTCCGCGAGCCTCAACACTCATTGGACCGCACACATCGGTATGTATGATTTCCAACAAGTTGGTTGCTCGCTCCATTGTTCCGGAGAACGGAGTCTTGGTCATCTTGCCCAAGAGGCATGGTTCGCACGTGTCAAATGATTCATAATCAAGAGACTCTAGAAGTCCATCTGAATGGAGCTTCTTCATACGTTTGACACCAATATGACCAAGGCGGCAATGCCACAAGTATGTGGGACTATCATTATCAACTTTACATCTTTTGGCATCTACACTATGAATATGTGTATCACTATGTTCGAGATTCATCAAAAATAAACCATTGACCAGCGGGCCATGACCATAAAACATATCTCTCAAATAAATAGAACAACCATTATTCTCCGATTTGAAAGAGTAGCCATCTCGCATAAGACGAGATCCAGAAACAATGTTCATGCTCAAAGCTGGTACTAAATAACAATTATTGAGGTTTAAAACTAATCCCGAGGGTAGATGTAGAGGTAGCGTGCCGACGGCGATCACATCGACCTTGGAACCATTCCCGACGCGCATCGTCACCTCATCCTTCGCCAGTCTCCGTTTATTCCGCAGCTCCTGTTTTGAGTACAAATGTGAGCAACTGCACCGGTATCAAATACCCAGGAGCTACTACGAGTGCTGGTAAGGTACACATCAATAAAATGTATATCATATATACCTTTGACGTTGCCGACCTTCTTGTCTGCTAAATATTTGGGGCAGTTCCGCTTCCAGTGACCCGTTCCCTTTCAATAAAGCACCCTGTCTCAGGCTTGGGTCCATACTTTGGCTTCTTCCCGGCAACAGGCTTGCCGGGCGCGGCAACTCCCTTGCCGTCCTTCTTGAAGTTCTTCTTACCCTTGCCTTTCTTGAACTTAGTGGTTTTATTGACCATCAACACTTTATGTTCTTTCTTGATGTCCACCTCCTCTGATTTTAGCATCGAATACACCTCGGGAATGGACTTCGCCATCCCCTGCATATTGAAGTTCAACACGAAGCTCTTGAAGCTTGGTGGGAGCGACTGGAGGATTCTGTCAACGATTGCTTCTTCTGGGAGATTCATTCCGAGCCGAGACAAGCGATTGTGCAATCCTGAAATCTTGAGGATGTGCTCACTGACAGAACTGTTCTCCTCCATCTTACAGCTGTAGAATGCGTCGGAGACATCATATCTCTCGACTCGGGCATGAGCTTGGAAAACCATTTTCAGCTCTTCGAACATCTCATATGCTCCGTGGTGCTCAAAACATTTTTGGAGCCCCGACTCTAAGCTGTAAAGCATGCCGCACTGAACCAGGGAGTAATCATCACTACGTGACTGCCAGACGTTCAAAACGTCTTGGGCCGCATCGGGAGCAGGTGCATCACCTAGCGGTGCTTCTAGGACATATGATCTCTTGGCAGCTATGAGGATAATCCTCAGGTTACGGACCCAATCCGTGTAGTTGCTACCATCGTCTTTCAGCTTGGTTTTCTCTAGGAACGCATTGAAGTTGAGGGAAACCTGAGCGTGGGCCATTTGATCTACAAGAGATATTGTAAAGAATTTAGACTAAGTTCATGATAATTATGTTCATCTCAATCAAATTTTAATGAACTCCCACTCAGAATGACATCTCTCTAGTCATCTTAGTGATACACGATCCGAATCGACTAGCCCGTGTCCGATCATCACGTGAGACGGACTAGTCATCAACGGTGAACATCTTCATGTTGATCGTATCTTCTATACGACTCGTGTTCGACCTTTCGGTCTTTCGTGTTCCGAGGCCATGTCTGTACATGCTAGGCTCGTCAAGTGAACCCTAAGTGTATCTCGTGTGTAAATCTGTCTTACACCCGTCGTATGCGAACGTTAGAACCTATCACACCCGATCATCACGTGGTGCTTCGGAGCAACGAACTTTAGCAACAGTGCACAGTTAGGGGAAACACAATACTTGAAATTTTAGTGAGAGATCATCTTATTTACTACCGTCGTGCTAAGTAAACAAGATGCATAAACATGGTAAACATCACATGCAATCAATTAAAGTGACATGATATGGCCAATATCATCTTGCTCCTTGGATCTCCATCTTCCGGGCACCATGATCATCTTGTCACCGGCTCGACACCATGATCTACATCATCATGATCTCCATCATCGTGTCTTGAAGAAGTCGTCACGCCAACTATTACTTCTACTACTATAGCTAACGTTTAGCAATGAAGTAAAGTAATTACATGGCGTTATTCAGTGACACGCAGGTCATACAATAATTAAGACAACTCCTATGGATCCTGCCGGTTGTCAAGTTCATCGACATGCAAGTCGTGATTCCCTATTACAAAAACATGATCAATCTCATACATCACATATATCATTCATCACATCTTCGTTTTTGCCATACCACGTCACATAGCACATGCTGCAAAAACAAGTTAGACGTCCTCTAATTGTTGTTGCAAATTTTTACGTGGCTTCTATAGGATTTCTAGCAAGAACGTTTCTTACCTACGCAAAAACCACAACGTGATTTGTCAACTTCTATTTACCCTTCATAAGGACCCTTTTTATCTAATCCGATCCGACTAAAGTAGGAGAGACAGACACCCGCCAGCCACCTTATGCATCTAGTGCATGTCTGTCGGTGGAACCAGTCTCACGTAAGCGTACGTGTAAAGTCGGTCCGGGCCGCTTCATCCCACAATACCGCCGAATCAAGATTGACTAGTAACGGTAAGAAAGTTGAACAAACGCAAACGCCCACAACTGCTTTGTGTTCTACTCGTGCAAGATGCTACGCATAAAACCTAGCTCAGATGCCACTGTTGGGGAACGTAGCATAATTCAAAATTTTTTACGCCTTCACCAAGATCCAACTATGGAGACATCTAGCAACGAGCGAGTAAGAGTGCATCTACATACCGTTATGGAGATTGCGAGCGGAAGCTTTCGAAGAAGCGTGGATGAAGTAGTCGTACTCTTCACGTTCTTCGTCACCGATGATCTAGCGCCGAACGGACGGCACCTCCGCGTTCAACACACGTCCGGTGCAGCAATGTCACCTCCTTCTTGATCCAGCAAGGGGGGAGGAGAAGTCGTCAGAGATCCGGCAGCACGACGGCGTGATGACGGATGCAGTGGAGATCGCAGCAGGGCTTCGCCGGGAGCCCTGCGTGGGAGTATGGAGGTGTGATGGGAGGGGGAGAGGCGCCAGGGCAAGGGTGCGGCAGCCCTCTCCCCTCTCACATATATATAGGGGGCCAGGGGGTGCGCCAGGGCCCCTGCAGATCCAATCTGCAGGGGGGGCGGCGGCCAAGGGGGGTTCCTTGCCCCCCAAGGCTAGTGGGCGCCCCCTCCCCCTAGGGTTTCAACCCTAGGCGCATGGGGAGGTGGGCCCCTAGTGGTGCGTAATGGGCTGGACACTTCCCCTTGCGGCCTAGGGGCCCCACCGGGATGGGTGGCCCCACCCGGTGGACCCCCGGGGCCCCTCCGGTGGTCCCGGGACGCTCCCGGTGTCCCCCGGAGATCACCCGATGGCCGAAACTGGACTTCCTATACATCAATCTTTACCTCCGGACCATTCCGGAACTCCTTGTGACGTCCGGGATCTCATCCGGGACTCCGAACAACTTTCGGGTTTCCACGTGCATTTATCTCTACGACCCTAGCGTTACCGAACCTTAAGTGTGTAGACCCTACGGGTTCGGGAGACACGTAGACATGACCGAGACGACTCTCCGGTCAATAACCAACAGCGGGATCTGGATACCCATGTTGGTTCCTACGTGTTCCTCGATGATCTTCATCGGATGAACCACCGTGTCAAGGATTCACTCAATCCCGTATGTTATTCCCTTTGTCCATCGGTACGGTACTTGCCCGAGATTCGATCGTCGGTATTCCCAATACCTTGTTCAATCTCGTCATGGCAAGTCTCTTTACTCGATCCGTAATCCATCATCCCATGACTAACTACTTAGTCACATTGAGCTCATTATGATGATGTCTTACCGAGTGGGCCCAGAGGTACCTCTCCGGCAAACGGAGTGACAACATCCCAGTCTCGGTTCGTACCAACTCAACAGACACTTTCGGAGATGCCCGATGCGTACCTTTATAGCCACCCAGTTACGTTGTGACGGTTGGCACACCCAAAGTACTCCTACGGTATCCGGGAGTTGTACAACCTCATGGTCTAAGGAATAAATACTTGACACCGAAAAGCTTATGCATTACAAACTATACGATCTCGTGTTATGCTCAAGTTTGGGTCTTGTCCATCACATCATTCTCCTAATGATGTGATCCTGTTATCACTGACATCCCATGTCCATGGTTAGGAAACCGTGACCATCTGTTGATCAACGAACTGGTAACTAGAGGCCTACCAGGGACTCATTGTGGTCTATGTATTCACACATGTATCGCTGTTTCCGTACAATACAATTCAAGCATGAATAACAGACAATTATCATGAACAAGGAGATATAATAATAATGCTTTTATTATTGACTCTAGGGCATATCTCCAACAATTATGACTAGTGAAGTCACACAACTTGGTGTTCTCGGTGGAACCCATAGCAGCAAGCAAGCAAGATAACTATTTTTGTGATTTTTGATAAAGGATAGTAAAGCAAAAACTGAAAGGTAAACTAACAAGACTAAAAAGCAAAGGTAAAAGATAGCGTGCAACTCCCCTATCTTGAAGAGTGGAGTCCCCGGTGATGGCGCCAGAAAACTTTGCTTGATGGCTTCTCGCCCTTCGTTGGTTACCCCAAGTGGAAGGTTTGAGATGCAGTGTAGCGGTAGTTTTCCCTTGGCAAAGATACCAAGGATCGAATTCCCCTAAGACTCCAAGGTTCAACAAGAAGGTGTCAACTGCTAGCGGCGCAACTAGCGATCAACCGGACCTGCGCACAGATACAAATAACTTTGCTCCCAACGAGTACAGAGAGGTTGTCAATCCCTCCGGCCTTGTCGTTTACAAAGGATCAAACGCAAGAGATAATAGTGATAGGTATAACTGCAACTAGTAAGTAAGAACAGGAAAGTAAATAACGGGTGTGATCAGTGATGGTAATATGGACCGGGGTCCCATGATGTTCACTAGTGATGTCTCTCTCCCAAAAGACGATAAAACAGCTAAGTGAGGTAAACAAATTACAGCTGGGCAATTGACAGGATTATGTGCGCAAACCAATGCTAACTATGCTACAAAGAAAGGTAGAGGCTCAAAAGCATGGGCGGTATGCCAAGGCAAGTAGACCGAAATCCATCTGCATCTACTACTAATCATCCACCTTGAGATATCTATCCAGAACATCTCGCTGGTATTAAGTTGCGAGTCCCACCCATAGTGTAAACTCAAAGCAACAGACAACTGCATTAAAAGAACTTTTTGTAAAGTAAACAATCCTTGCACCCGCGAGTACAAGCACCGTTGTTTTCCCCCTTGTGGCAACAGCACATCCCCTAGACTCATGTTTCTGTCACTCAAGCTAGTCATCGAGGGGCATGAACCCACAATCAAGCATAACGTTCCCTCTTGGAGTTACTACCTACTACTTGGCCAAAGCAATAAACAGCAACGGAGAACATGCAAGAATTACTCAAGAACATAAATATAAAAGAGGTAAATCAAATATATTACTCACACACAATCTGAACATAATCTCATAATCCATCGGATCCCAGCAAACTCATCATAGCAACAGCATAAGGATTACATATGTGCCTCGATCATGTAGGGCAGCTCACGAGGTCTAATCGGTGAAGAACAAAGAGGGGAGGAGAACATCACATAGCTACTGGTCATGGACCCATGGTCCAAGGGAGACTACTCACAACTCATCCAGGAGGCGTCCATGGTGGTGGAGAGGCTCCCGGTGGTGATCCTCCCCTCCGGCAGGGTGCTGGGAAGAGTTCTCCTGGTGCTCCCGATCTTGGAAGCGCGGCGGCGGCGGAACAGAGATGAGATCGCGAAAAAGGGTTCCGTCCTCGAGGGTTTCGGGACACGGTGTAAATATATGCCAAAGGGGGGCGTCAGAGGAGGCCTGGGGGGGCCAGGCGCCCTAGTGGCGCGGCCAGGAGGGGGGGGGCGCCCTCTGGCCGCCTGGAGCCCTGGTGGCCCCCTCCGGCCCTACTTTGGCCGCATGGAAGCTTCCGGAATGCTGATTTTTTTATATATTTTTCCCGAAATTTTTCTGGCAGTTTACGTAATGGGAAAACCTGAAATAGAAAAACAGCAGAAAACAGAAACTGGCACTGGGGTGCACTGAGTTAATAGGTTAGTCCAAATATGATCAAAAGTGTATGGAAGTGCATAAATATCATAGCAATATCACACAAAAGAGGCATGGAGCAAGCAGAAATTATAGATACGTTTTGGACGTATCAGTAGTCATCAGACCGCGACTGCCAGACGTTCAAAGCGTCTACATTAGCGAGAGGGGGCTTGTCACCTAGCGGTGCTTCAAGGACATAATTCTTCTGTGCAGCAATGAGGATAATCCTCAAGTTACGGACCCACTCCGTGTAATTGCTACCATCATCTTTCAACTTAGCTTTCTCTAGGAATGCATTAAAATTCAAAGGAACGGTAGCACGGGCCATTGATCTACAACAACATAGATATGCAAAAACTATCAGGACTAAGTTCATGATAAATTAAAGTTCAATTTAATCATATTAATTAAAGAACTCCCACTTAGATAGACATCCCTCCGGTCATCTAAGTGATCACGTGATCCAAATCAACTAAACCATGTCCGATCATCACGTGAGATGGAGTAGTTTCAATGGTGAACATCTTATGTTGATCATATCTACTATATGATTCACGCTCAACCTTTCGGTCTCCAGTGTTCCGAGGCCATATCTACATATGCTAGGCTCGTCAAGTTTAACCCGAGTATTCTGCTTGTGTAAAACTGGCTTACACCCGTTGTATTTGAATGTAGAGCTTATCACACCCGATCATCACGTGGTGTCTCGGCACGACGAACTTTTGCAACGGTGCATACTCAGGGAGAACACTTATACCTTGAAATTTAGTAAGGGATCATCTTATAATGCTACCGTCGTTCTAAGCAAAATAAGAAGCATAATAAGATAAACATCATATGCAATCAAAATATGTGACATGATATGGCCATCATCATCTTGTGCTTTTGATCTCCATCCCCAAAGCAACGTCATGATCACCTTCGTCACCGGCGCGACACCTTGATCTCCATCGTAGCATCGTTGTCGTCTCGCCAACTATTGCTTCTACGACTATCACTACCGCTTAGTGATAAAGTAAAGCAATTACATGGTGATGACCCTCAACCATAAGGGATCTGTTGCAGCGTTTTCGATAAGTAAGAGTGTCGAACCCAACGAGGAGCAGAAGGTATTGATAAGCGATTCCGAGCAAGAAATTACTGCAGGCACTGAAAGATAACTTTTAGGGGTTTTCTCGATATAAGCAACAGGAATGTAATGGCAAGTAATGTAAAAGGTACTGAGAGTAACAAGTGGCCCAATCCTTTCTTAGCAAAGGAGAGGCCTAGCAACTGAACTTATAAAGACTAAAGCGTTCTTGAGGACACACGGGAGAGGTAGTCATGTGCTTTCGCCATATTCCGTATCGATACTATGTTATGTGTTGATAAGTGTTGGTGGGTGGATCTATGCTAGTGCACTCTCTAGACCAAGATGAATGCACTCTTATGATTAAACACCTTGCAAGCATCCGCAAATACAAGATAGAATTTAAGGCAAAAGCCTAACCATAGCAATACGATCAAGGATCCATTATTCCCTTATGCAAAAGCGTGCGAACTGGGGTTCAGGTTTCTGTCACTCCGGCAACCCACCATAAGCATTCTTTATACACAATGCATTCCCCTAGGTCCTTAATAAGGCGAAGTGTTGGGTGTTCGACTCACACAACACCACTAGTAGAATGACAACACAACTTAAGTATCAAACAACACATATTACTTCAACAGCATATGACTACTAACAACAAGACTTTCCCCATGTCCTCAAGAACTAAAGTAAGATTTTTTTTTCAAAAGTATGCCTAAATTTATACGAAATTTGAACAATGTTTGTCTGTTTAAAAAAAACAAATCTATGACCCTGTCGGCTTAGAGTGTGCCGAAAGGCCACCCGTCGGCCAGCACTGGGCCGAGAAGTGGCCTGTCGGCCTAGCCTGGGCCGACCAGTGCCTGTCGGCCTCGCCTGGGCCGACCAGTGGCCTGTCGGCCTAGTCTGGGCCGACCAGTGCCTCTGCCAGCTAGCAACTGCATCAGCCACATTTTTTTAGACGAGTGCATCAGCCTCAAAATTCTTCCCGCCTCATTTTCCCGCCATAATTCTTCCCACCTATTTTTTCCATATTTTCATTGCCGCCAAAATTCTTCCTGCCTCTGTTTCCCGCGAATATTGTTCTCGCCTTTCATTGCCGCCAAAATTCTTCCCGCCATTTATTCCCGCCAACATTCTTCCCGCTTCGGTAGTTCCCGCCATATTTTCCCGCTCTCTACTTCCCGCCATATTTTCCCGCTCTCTACTTCCCGCCATATTTTCCCGCTCTCTACTTCCCGCCATATTTTCCCGCTCTCTACTTCCCGCCATTTTCTCTCGCGCCGTGCTGTTGCTACCGACAACACATTGCTCCTCATCTTTATATACGACATGCCGTTGCCTGCTCTCTCACGGTCTTCTCTTTGCTTCTGCCCACACTGCTTGCTCTTTCTCACTGTCTTCTCTATAGTCCAGCCGCACTTGAAAACACCAACGCGCTAGTCATTATGAGTTTGCCTTGCTCGGATCAAAGCATTAGGCCTACGAAAATGAAGAGTGCGAGTTTGCCTCGGGGGGTGGAAGTACTTCGTTGTTGGTGTGGCGATCTCTGTAAGGTGAAGGAGGTGACGGCTTTTTCAGATTGGTTGGGCATGAAGTTTTTCATGTGCGCCAATTATGAGGAAGATCCACCCGTTGCTCCTTCACCGTACATCAGGCCTCAGGTGTGTTTCAGTCATGAAGAATAAACACGTTGTTGATATTATTGTTGATTTGATATTTCTATTTCTATTTTGGTTGTAGTCTCCTCCGCCTCTGTGCATGTACTATCGTTGGATTGACACGAAAAAACCGGACTGGGCGATCACCGAGATTCGTGAAAGAGGTCGTCGTGCATGGGCAAGTTTGGACTTAGAAGAGCGCCAAGCGAAGGAGGCAGCAGAGGAGAAATCAGAGCAGGAGAGAGAGTGGCAAGAGTACTGTGTGAAGCAGAGGGCTTTTCTTGATGAGATGAAGAAGAAAAACCGAGAAGAGGGACTTCGACTGGCGGAGGTGTATCGACAGCGAGAGGAGGCCCGTGAGGCTGAGAGGCAGATAAAAAAAGAAAGGGCTCGTGCAGCCAAGGCAGCAGAAGAAGCTGGTGATGGAAAAGGAAAATATCCCCGTTGGACTCAGTAGATTTATGTTATTGTATCGTAACCTTCGCATTGCAGCAAGTTGTATCTTAAAATTCACAATGAACTATATCGTAAGATTTATATTATGAAGTTTAGTAGTACCTTGTAAGTCAGATGTACCTTTATCGTAATGAACTATTGCAGTTTCTTTGGAAATGTAACTGGAATGACAATGCGACTTAATAGTAATATGTCTCATACTCTGATAGAAGTGCGATAATAAAACATACATCAATCATGTCTCATACATAGATAATGACTCTACATAGATAATGTCTCATACATAGATAACCATATCACTGCTGTGGACGACGACGAGTCTGGGTCTTCCTCGGACGAGGACCGGAAGGCGATAAGCGCGAAGGCGGTGGACGATGCTGACGATTACCACGACCATAGATAATCTCGTCTGTCTGTGACTCCTGCGTGAACGGTGGTGGTGGAGTGTGAAGAACTGTCTGCGACAAGTCATAGGTGTTTGCAGCTCGGTCGTTGTCATCGGCGTCGCCGTCTAAGTACGAACCACCACTAAGCATCGGTGACTGGACTGAATGCATGAACTGCTGCGGCTGACTACCGACTGCAGTAAAGTAAAACATGTGAAATTGATTGGCGAACCTACACTGTTTAAAAGAATGTACAAAGTAGTGTTACCTATGTCCATCTGATGATGATGCCAGGAAAAGCCACCTAGTTGTGAAGTAGGTGGCTGCTGATAGAAAGAGCTCCCCGCTAAGTCCGGAGGTGGCTGCTGCCAGGAAGAGCTCGGTGGCTGCTGATAGAAAGAGCTCCCCGCTAAGTCCGGAGGTGGCTGCTGCCAGGAAGAGCTCGGTGGCTGCTGATAGGAAGTGCTCCCTGGTTGTGAAGGAGGTGGCTGCTGCGAGGAAGGTCGTGGTTCTACACGCTCCTGCATAGAGCGTCGAGGTTCTGAACGCTGCACCGAGGGTCGACCTTCTGAACGCTGCACCGAGGGTCGACCTTCTGAACGCTGCACCGAGGGTCGACCTTCTGAACGCTGCACAGAGTGGCGTGGTGGACGATGTGATGGAGGAGGAATAGCAACATCTGAAGATCGTCTACATGCAACAGATGCGTAAATCCCGCGTAGCTTCTCAACATGACGCCTCAACCATGAGACGTTCTCATGCCGTGGGATATTATCTCCCCTCTCAAATCGTTGCATTAAAGCGGAAGCCTCCTGTATCGCCTCGCTTGTCAAGTCAACCTGTACACGGAGAGTTAACCAATTACATCATCGTTGTATGGGAGACAACACAAATAGTGAACCAATTGTATATGTTCAAGTTATGAACAAAATTGACATGCGAGAACCATAGCACGTACCGCGTGGTGTCTGGTACCCACAACTGAGGCGGTTGGGAACATATCGCTGGTGAGAGCGGTTTCGATCTGATCAGGAGCTGCTGATGGAACCAAGTAGATCCTCGTGCTATGCCGGTAACGCTGCAGATACAACCCGAACTTGTTCCAGTCGAAGGCCCCAACCTCATCCCAGATATTTGTCGGCGCAGTACTCCATTCGTCCACGTAAGGGCTAATGTCGCGAAGCCAAGATGCATGGGACTTGTTTCCTCCTGCGCGACTAAACCTGAGATTGACAAGCACGTAACATGATTAGTTTTATTCTGAATGCAGACATGACAACAAAAACAATATTACTTACTTGTGCACGTGATCTGGTAAGTGTGGAATAACTGGAATGATAGGCTCTTGGCATAGACCGAACTGTCTCATAACCCTATGAAGAGCCATCTCCTCAACTGTCACGTCGAACACCACCTTGGCCTTGGTCATCCAATAGTGTCGATCTCTAGTGCATAATCCAGAAATCCCAACTGGATACCTGGATGATATAGCCTCATGGGAGTATGGTTCCCATATAACTTGAGCCTCGTGCAAACTATCAAACTGCGCCGTGAAGGAGGGGTAGCAGCCCCTCACCTGGCTATGATGAAACTGTCTCTGTGCATGACAACAAATTAGCATTAGTAATACTATTGAATGGCAAGAAATAAACACTCGTAATTCGTATTGTTATTAAATATGAAAATACCTCTCTACGTGTCCAAACAGATCCCATAGTTGGCAAGTCGCCGATTGTAGGCACATAAGTCCAAGCTATGTCTTCCAAATCAAAAGGCTTCTCGACGTAGACATAGGGTCGACCAATCGGGAATCTCTCGTATGACCAGAGCTGCAACAATAGTGGACATCCAACAAGACCTGATTTTCTAGACTTCAACATACAAGCTTTGCACAGGCCTCTGTACGTAGCTGCTAACACAGCAGAACCAAAACTCCTCTGCTGAATGTCCTCAGGGGAACGTGCGTCAGCTATCTCTCGTACAATACTGACGAGTCGTGCATCGACGGTGGTCACGTGGTTCTCCGTGAACATCGTCTTGCCGAACAACCACATAACATATGCCTCTAGAGATCGATCAATCTGTGCCTCTGAGAGCTCAACACCAGGATATCCTAGGGCTACAATCTACATAGAAAGCAAATGATTCTATGAACTATGCAATGAGGACAACAATGAAAAAAAACATTTTTTAAACTAGCCGTGAAGGTTACCTGAAACTGGGCCAACCACCTAAAATGAGGGCCGTGTTTATCGTCGCCTAGGCACTTAGCAGTTGGCACCGCAGCCAAAAAACGGTTCTGCATTGATGCGTGCCAACCAGGATCTAATTCTATAGGACCTATGGCAGCACCAGCCAGAGGTAATCCCAACAAGTAAGACACATCCTGTAAAGTAGACGCCATCTCTCCCCAGGGAAAGTGAAACGTATGTGTCTCTGGTCTCCATCTATCTACTAAGCAAGTAAGGAGTGACCTGTCGTAAGAGAAGCGTGCAATATGCTTCTTGTGTAACTGTATAGGTTCACCTGCCTCATCTAAGTCCGGACCATCAACCCACTCATCCAATATTCCCTCAACCAGTCGTGCCAAGGGTAGAAGTCCAGCCCAACTTAACCTACAAAATAAAGAGAATGTAGCATGCAGTTAGCGGCTATCAAAAGTATGTCAGACATACTAAGTCATTATACCGACACATACCTATCAACCCATGCAGAGTGTATCATCCAGTTAGTCTTTGGGGTGCGAGTTACCAACACGTCTAAGTCCTTGCCCTCTGCCATAAGTGCGGCCCGGTGCCCTCTATCAATAATACCATTAAGCAACGGATACGAAGCCATATCTGTAGTTCGAATAAAAAATCTCAGGTGCAAATTAAAATATAGTCCTTCCGACATATTACAAATTCAAACGTTGTCCGACATATTACAAACTAAAACATAGTCCGCACTTATTACTAATTAAAACATAGTCCGACATATTACTAATTAAAACATAGTCTGACATATTACAAACTAAACCACTTGGCAGCACATTATATAGCTTCTGAGTTATTCCTTCCTCGTCCGCCCCTTCGACCTCGACTGCCACGAGCACCACGACTGCCACGACCACCACGTGCTGCTACTGTCGTCGATGTGGAAGCACTCGTCGATGTGGAAGCACCGTCTTTGTTCAGTTCAGGACAGTATTTCATCCTATGACCATAAGCCGCACATAGCAAACATTGTCTGGTTGCTCCACCAGCTTCAGATTGGTCCATATCGTTTCGGATGCGTTTTACCTTACGTCTGCCCCTGCTTGTTCGCCGAAGTCCTGGATCTGGGATGTATACTCTATCCCCGTCGTTTACCTTGTTGAAATTGCCGACGACTCTAAACCCAGTCATCTCACCTGTCCAGACATTGAGTACTGCTTCTTTTAAATAGTACGGGGACACGAAGGAGATAGCGTCCAACTTAATCTGGCCACATGCAGCCAACACATGTGAGCAAGGTAGGTGCAGCAACTCCGGTTTGTTGCATGTACACTCACAAGATGGATAAAGTTCATTCCCTATTTTTACCTCGTGCGTCTTCACCTCATTTGCAGAACCAAAACCATCAGTAGGAAGCTGAACCTCATACCTCATTTCCTGATTACCTATGAGTCTGACAGTGTGCTTCTTTGCTTTCTCTATCTTCTTTGCCATGTACTCCATGACACGGCTACAATAAGGTGTGTTTTGTTTATCTGCAATATGCTTCTTTGCTAGCTCATGCCTTTCTCTGAAATATCTCAAAGTGCCATGGAATACAGCCTCCACAATAGCTGTGAGTGGCAATGCTCTATTCCCTCTAAGTACAAAGTTATACACCTCTGCAAGGTTGGTTGTCATGTGGCCATACCTAGCTCCATGGGTGTCATGCAGCAAAGACCAATTTACGGGAGGCTCTTTCTCTATCCACTGAGAAAAACTCTTTATTGCCCTCCCCTTCTTTCTCTTAGTATTAGGAGGGTCAATTCCTGGCAAGTCACAAAGACCTACAGGCTCCTCTAGCTCTGCCATGAGTGTTGCTAATTTAACCTGGTCTGCTTCCATTTTCTTCCTGGCAGTAACCTGCTTCTTAGTAAACTCATCAAGTTTTGACCAAATAAAATGGTACTTACGGTGCTGGTTCTGCTTGCATAATTTTTTGAACAAGTTCATCAACCGCTTGTTCTTAAACTGTGAGAAAAAATTTGCCCCTAGATGGCGCATGCACCACCGGCTCTGCAAGTCCTTCCAAGGTGTTCGTTCGTCTTCTGCTGGATTCCTTAGTGTCTTCACTGCCTTCAATATACCAGCATGTCTGTCATGAATGACACACACGTTTGGTCGGTCCTTCACGATCGCAATTTTCACTTGCCGGAAGAACCATACCCAGCTTGGAAAGTTCTCACCCTCCACAAATGCCATGGCAAGTGGGATGATTTGATTGTTCCCGTCCACACCAATTGCGGTCAGGATTTGCCCTTTGTACTGACCAGTCAGGAATGTACCATCCACAGACATCACAGGAGGACAATGCCGGAAAGCTTCGATGCACATAGCGAAAGAGAAGAATACTCGTTTCAACACCTTGAAATCTTGTATACTCTCCAACCTCGTGTGCTGTATGTTTACATAAGTGCCGGGATTCCTCTCCTTTAGTATGGCAAGGAGACGGACAACATTATCATATGAGTCGAAGAACGTCCCAAACCTTTCCTCCATAGCCTTCTGCTTAGCCCTCCAAGCCTTCCCATAAGGAATGTCATATTTCCATCTGACCTTCACTGCTGTCTGGATGTGTTTTGCTTCCATATCTTTCTTCTCCACTATCTCAGTATACATGAGTTGCGCAATGAGAGTTGAAGTCAGGTTTGGATGACGAACCAATAGGTTTCTCCTCACACAATTATGTGGGATCACATTGGTGACAACCCAGTGGATGTTATACTTCGGCACATGCCCGTGCACCTTCGCAGGACAGCCTTTTTCAACACACTTCACGGTATAGTTTGTTGGACTTGATATGTGTGTTCGAAAAACCCTTTGCGTAGACATAGCCCACTTTATCACCGCATACTTCAATTTTTTCTTTGTATCAAACATAGCCCCTATCTGGACTTGGTTCAGATTATACTGCCATGGAGTCTCATGGACATCATTGACCGTAAGGCCGGTGGATATGTCCTGATCCCATGCAGAAGGAATCGGTACCTCCACTTCATCCTCGGAATTTTCAGAATCCAGATCCTCAGCCAATCCATCCTCATCCTCTTCCTCCATCACCCTCTGCATTTCCTCCTCTTCCTCATCCACATCAGAATCCAGATCCTCCGCCAATATAATCGACCGACTACCCTGCCCAGTATTATGACCACAAACATTGTCGGACACGAACTCTGACTCTTTCTCGACTTGGATAGCATCCACATCCGGTGGCTGTGACCCGGATAAATAATTCTCGTTAGCCACTTGACTACCTTGGCCGGGTTCATACCCCACGTGAAGTTGTACGGTATTCTCCTCCTTCGCCACAGGTTGCACTAGAACATATGGGTGGATTCTTCGGTCTCGGCAACGACTTAACAGAGTCAACCAATGCTGGCTCCTATTTACCGGCATCAACTCCCACTTCACATTTTTACAGGATTTGGTCCACAATGCATGAATGTTGACGGAACATACTTCAGGATTCAACCCAAAACTAGTAGTCAACCAGTCCTTCAACTGTCTAATGTCCAGTCTGTTCGGGTCTGAAAGTGTCATGACGCCATTTTTAAACTCGCTAAGATCAACCCCAACTCATTATATCGAACATTACCAGGGCCGTAGTAAACAGTCAAATTTATTGATTCAGACATTTTCACCTGTCAGACATTAACAAAAATATTTGTTACCGGCTACACTAACAAAATTTGTTACCGGCTACACTAACAAAAATATTACCGGCTACACTAACAAAATATGTTACCGGCTACACTAACAAAAATATTACCGGCTACACTAACAAAATATGATACCGGCTACACTAACAAAAATATTACCGGCTACACTAACTATACGCTAAAATGTCTATGTACACTAAATATACCTTCGACGCGTGTGTGCCCTTATCGCGTACTCTTCGCACCACCGGACAACACCACCGAAACTCCTCACCACCACCTCCTTCTCCTCCTCACCACCACCAAAACCGCAGCTCCTTCACCCCACCACACCACACCATGGCTCCTCCTCAAATACGCAAAAAAAACTACCCCATAGCAAAAATAAATTGGATGGATCGGTGGAGAATGCTATGATCTATTGATTCTGCTACTTAGAACACAAAATGGCTGGTAGAATGGGTAGATCG
>LR738710.1:16419965-16450456 GCA_902687465.1 Secale cereale | reverse complement strand
GTGGTGGAAGAACGAACAGAAGACTAACAGAAGAACGAACCAGAGAAGAACGAGGGAAGAAGAAGAAGCTGCCTTATCCAGTGCCGGTCGGCCCAGGCCAGGCCGACGGGCCACTGGTCGGCCCAGCCGAGGCCGACTGGTGGCTGGTCGGCCCAGTCGTGGCCGAGAGGCCCCCTTTCGGCCCACTTAAGACCGACCGGGTCATATATTTGGTTTTTTTGCTAACAGCCACACATTTCTCAAAATTCGTATAAATTTAGGCACAGTTTTGAAAAAAAATCCTAAAGTAACTACTCACAAGACATAAAAGAGATCATGATCAGAGGGGATAAATATGTGATAAACAATCTGGACATAATAATATTTCTCCAACAAAACTCAATAGCATTCACCACAAAGTAGTAATCAACACCGATGGAGTAGAGAGTATAGGTAGTACAAGTTACAACACGAGTTGCGATGGAAAGATGAGATTTGGATGAAGATGGAGATGGCGCTGGTGTTGGGGATGATGTTGATGATGATCTCGATGATGCCCGTGATGATGGTGATGACGATGGCGACGATCTCCCCTTCCGGGAGGTGATCTCCCCGGCGGAATCTGCCCGCCGGAGATGTCCTTTTCTTCTCTGTAGGTTTCCGCCTCGAAGCAGCGGCAGAACTCCGAAAAAAGTCTCGTGCCTAGGGTTTTCGGGAGACGGAGAGCATATATGCAGAAGGGGGCGGCCAGAGGTGGGCCAGGGGCTCCAGGCGCCCCCCGGCGCGGCCAGGGGGGGGGCGCCCCCAGGCCGCCTGGGCACCCTGTGGCCCCCCTCTGACTCCCCTTTTGCGTGTCTTCGTTATTCTTCTGAAAAACACGTCCCGTCAATTTTCAGGTAATTTGGAGGTGTTCTTCTTCAGCAACTCAGTATCCACTTTTTCCTGCTGAATCCTGCGTCTGCTGTTTCGGCATCGGAAAGTTGCAAACTGTGTGAAATAGACCAAAACAACATAAGAACATCATCATAACATGAAATATATCAATGAATAAGGATAAATTATAATACAAAATAGTGATGCATTTTGGACGTATCAACACCCCCAAGCTTAGACCTCGCTTGTCCCCATGCGAATATGAACTCGGTAAATCTATCCACAAGTTTAGAGAGTGAAGTGTCGATAAATAGAATATGGACAAGAAGCATCATAGTCTCTTCACCAACTCAAATATCCGCAGCAACAATCTTCAACTCATAAGGCTCTCATGAAAGAGTGTTAACACTTATATTCGAAAGTAGGACCAATAGAAACTCATTATATCATGGCAAACATGTCCTTTGGTCAAGGAACAACAAATAATTTTAACTTTTGCTTTTGATGGGATTAATTGAAGCTTCTTGAAATAACAAGTTAATAAGCAAGAAGTGAAAGTGTTAACGCAGAGGAAGATATTTGCCTTAGCCGGGCATGACAAACAACTTACTTATCAAATGATAACGTCAACCAGGATATGATATGACAAATCTTAATGCAGCTTTATATGCATGAATCCTTATCAACATCAAACGTCTGCTCTCTTCGAGAAATAGAAAGAAGTAGGAATAACTGGCTCAACTTTTAAAATTAAAGATAGGCCCTGCTCTAGGGTAGTAGGGAAAACTCATGTGCTATCCTCAAATCAAACAGAGTGAAAACAAGTTTTTGAGAGGTGCATGATTCGTCAACGAATGCTAATAGATAACTCAATTACTTCTTGAACTGGACAAGTTTCAAGGAACGGCTCCCGTATGAGGATGATAACATCCTCTTATTCTCCTTTGTTTATCACTGCCAAAGCTTTCTGATTTCTCATGAACAAAGCGTGAAGGAGGGTTTGTTTGTTATATTATTTTTAAGCCGGGCGCACTCAATGCCAGTTCCTGTTCGTATTATGGGTTTGCACATTATACATGCAATCCCGGGGTGAAGCTTGTCCAACTCAAAAAGGTCATGAATTAGCTACTACTTCCTCATGAGCTAAAGCAGGGGCACAAAATAAATGATTTGAACATTTAAGGATAACACATAAATTATATACTTTTAGGAGGTGGTAGTGGAGTACCACGACTAGGTAGGTATGGTGGACTCATATGGAAGGTATTGGCTTAAGGGTATGGACGCACAAGCAGAATTCCGCTTAGTACAGAGTTAGGCTAGCAAAGGTTTTGAGAGAGCAGACAACTGATGATGACTAAGATGCAAAGCAATATAAAGCATGAACATTGAAATAAGCATAACACATCAAGTTGTCTTCCTTGTCAACATAACACTTCAAGTATAATAACATAAAGATTTTGGCTATGTTGATACTCTAAGAGAATCATGCTTGTTGTTATGACCAAAGCTATGTTTGCCAAGATTAAATAAAGTTTCATAGCCATACCTGACATAAGGTCAATACTCCCCATAAGAATCATCATATAAGGTCGATTGCGTGAAGAGAATACCGAGTGCAGCAAAAAGGAACCGATAAACTTCTCATTAATATTCCATCATAGACGACTCCACACACACGGATACAATTCTTCACCAAGGGACGATAGACCTCAATGCACACACCTATCTCATATAATAATCTCCCTAGACATGATACGACTCTACTTGACTTCTAAAAGACAAAAGGTAAAAGATAAAGATACCGGGCACTCCCCCAAGCTTGGAACAAGCAAAGGGAATGCCATTACCCATGGAGATTTCACCCAAACTTGTTGGCGTTAACCACGCAGTCCTTGGCGAAACGCTTCCATGGATACCTTGCTAAAGTCTCTCGTGAGAGGCTCATCTCCTGAATCCTGCATTCAGCACCCAAACTCATGTGCATAAATCTTAATTCATACTCACAGTTCTGGTTATATAGATCATTAATTTTCCCTTGGAGTTCTATGATTCTGTCTTCAGACGCGGCGATTCTTTCCCACATCTCCTTCATCTCCTTCAGGAAGTAGTTCTTCAGCTCGTTGGTGATGTCAAAGTTAGCTTCGACACCACGCTCGGTCATCTTCTTGTACTTGAAGACTTCTTGCTCCACTTCTTCCAGCCTGGCCTGGACGCTCCCCTCCTTGATAGGTCCCTTCAGATCTTCTTGATGAAGGACGCCCTCCTTCATCTGAACCACCTGAGGGTGCTTCTTCACCTCAGCGAGGTAAGGGTTGATGACGTTGACGACGAACGTGTCCTTGGGGGAACTTGGAGAAGCCATGGCACCTAAATTTAGCTGAAAGATTTCCTGGCAGAAACAGATCGAAGAGAAAACACGCGAAATCGCAAGATACGTTGCTGGAACAACCCGGGCAAATATATAGGAAACATTTATGCACAGAAAGGAAGGTAACAGACCAAAGCGGGGTCGGAGTCGGGCACCAGGGTGTCCAGGCGGCCTGCCGGTGCGGCCCAGGGGGGGCGCGCCAGGGGGGCGCCTGGACTCCCTGGTGGTCGTCTCCGGCTCCACTTCGACTCGGAATTTTACTAATTTTCCAAAAACACGTAATACGGAACTTTTATGATGTTTTGCGGTGTTTTCTTACCGTACTACGTACCTTTCCTTTATTCTGCTTCTGTTGGCGTCTGAAACAGGGCTGCAACATGTTCTTCATGGGTAGTTGTGTATATTATATTCACATCAACATCGACAGGGTTTCCTGCTATGTAATGTTTAAGTCTTTGCCCATTCACAACTTGAGGTTTGGTGCCTTCAAAATTATTAATCTTAATTGCACCAGACCGATAAACTTCTTCAATATGAAATGGTCCTTCCCACCTGGAAAGTAGTTTACCTGGAGAAAACCTGAAACGGGATCTAAACAACAAAACTTTATCACCAACATTAAATTCACGTTTCAGAATCTTCCTATCATGCCACCTTTTTACCTTTTCCTTGAACATTTTAGCGCTCTCGTAAGCTTCACTTCTCCATTCATCTAGAGAAGTCAAGTTCATGAGACGCTTCTCACTAGCTAGTTTAGGGTCAGCGTTAAGCTCTCTAACAGCCCAGAAAGCTTTGTGCTCTAGCTCTAATGGCAAATGGCAAGCCTTGCCATACACCATCTTATAGGGAGACATGCCCATGGAGTTTTTGTAAGCAGTTCTATATGCCCACAAAGCATCTCCCAATTTATTTGACCAATCCTTCCTATTTCTATTCACTGTTTTCTGCAAGATCAACTTAATCTCTCTATTGGTGAGCTCAACTTGCCCACTAGTTTGAGGATGATAAGGTGAAGCAATTCTATGATTAACATCGTATTTAGCCAGAGCTTTTCTAAAAGCTCCGTGCGTGAAGTGTGATCCTCCATCGGTCATGAGGTACCTTGGTACACCAAACCTAGGAAAAATTACATCTTTAAGCATTTTCAAAGATGTTTTGTGATCAGCACTTTCAGTGGGGATTGCTTCAACCCACTTGGTCACATAATCAACAGCTACTAAAATGTGAGTGTACTTGTGCGAAGAAGGAAAAGGGCCCATAAAATCGAAACCCCAACAATCGAAAGGTTCAATCACTAGTGAGTAATTCATAGGCATCTCATTCCTCCTACTAATGTTACCAACTCTCTGACATTTATCACAAGCTAAAACATAATTTCTAGCATCTTTAAAGAGAGTAGGCCAATAAAAACCTGATTGAAGAACCTTATGTGCAGTCCTCTCACCGGCGTGATGTCCTCCATAGGGACTATCATGACACCGTCGGAGAACGTCCTTCTGCTCATGTTCCGGAATGCATGTTCTCACGATCCCGTCGGGACCTTCTTTGAAAAGATGTGGGTCATCCCAAAAGTAGTGCCTCAAATCATGAAAGAACTTCTTCCTTTGCTAAAATGTTAGACCTGGAGGCAAATACTTTGCAACAATAAAGTTAGCATAATCTGCATACCAAGGATCGGAGAGAGGTTGTACTTTTACAACGGCAAGTTGCTCGTCTGGAAAACTATCGTTAACTGGAATGGGGTCATGCGGTATATCTTCCATTCCTGAAAGATTGTCCGCTACCGGATTGTCTTCCCCTTTCCTATCAACAATCTGCAAATCAAATTCTTGGAGAAGGAGTACCCATCTGATAAGCCTTGGCTTGGCATCCTTCTTTGTCATAAGATATTTAATGGCAGCATGATCAGTATGAATAATAACTTTGGAATCAACAATGTACTGCCTAAACTTATCACAAGCAAAAACTACAGCTAAGAATTCCTTCTCAGTAGTAGCATAATTTCTTTGAGGACTATCAAGGGTCTTACTAGCATAATGTATAACATTCAATTTCTTATCAACCCTTTGTCCTAAAACAGCTCCAACAGCAAAATCACTTGCATCACACATAATTTCAAAAGGTAAATTCCAGTCAGGTGGTTGTACTATAGGAGCAGTTATCAAAGCTTTCTTAAGGACTTCAAAAGCTTCCTTACAATTTTCATCAAACGCAAAAGGAACATCCTTCTGGAGAAGATTAGTGAGGGGTCTCGAGGTTTTAGAAAAGTCTTTAATAAATCTTCTATAAAAACCTGCATGACCGAGAAAACTGCGAATACCTTTGATGTCCTTTGGATAAGGCATCCTCTCAATAGCTTCGATCTTGGCTTTGTCCACTTCAATTCCCCTTTCGGAAATCTTGTGACCAAGAACAATTCCTTCATTAACCATAAAGTGGCACTTCTCCCAGTTGAGTACCAAATTTGTCTCCTCGCATCTCTGCAAAACTTTATTAAGGTTGTGAAGAGAATGGTCAAATTAAGTTCCATAGACGGAGAAGTCGTCCATGAAGACTTCCATAATATCCCCGCAGAAACCATGAAAGATAGCTGACATACACCTTTGAAAAGTAGCAGGGGCATTACATAAACCAAAAGGCATACGTCTGTAAGCATAAGTACCAAAAGGACAAGTAAAAGTGGTCTTCTCTTGATCGACAGTGTTAACATGAATTTGAGAGAAGCCAGAATAACCATCGAGATAACAAAAGTGGGTATTTTTGGATAACCTTTCAAGCATTTGGTCGATGAACGGCAACGGGTAGTGATCCTTCCTGGTTGCCTTGTTCAACTTCCTGTAATCAATACACATTCTATATCCAATAATAATTCTCTGAGGTATTAGTTCATTTTTATCATTAGGAACCACAGTTGTACCTCCTTTCTTAAGAACACAGTGTACCAGACTTACCCACTTACTATCAGCTATAGGGTAGATAATACCTGCGGCTAGAAGCTTGAGAATCTCAGTTCTCATGACATCCATCATCTTCAGGTTCAACCGTCGTTGATGATCAACAACTGGTTTAGCATCAGGCTCAAGGTTGATAGTATGTTGACAGATAGATGGACTAATCCCCTTAAGGTCATCAAGGGTGTAGCCAATTGCGCCTCGGTGTCTACGAAGTACTTCCAATAATCGCTCCTCTTCATATCCTGAAAGGTTAGAATTGATAATAACATGATATACTTTCTTTTCATCTAAATAAGCATACTTGAGTGTGTCGGGAAGAGGCTTAAGATCGAACACCGGGTCTACTTTCGGTTTTGATAAAATTCCCAAAGGTTCAACCGAAAGGTTGTGCTTCAGGATAACAGGCTGCCTCAAGAATATTTCATCTAATTCATTTCTTTCCTGCATACGCAAATCATTCTCGTAGTCCTCCATGTATTGCTGCAAAGGATCATCAGGAGGAATAGCAATAGAGGCAATACTTTCAATAATTTTATCATTACTAGGTAAATCAGTACCACGTGGCTGCTTAGAGAATTTAGAAAAATTAAATTCATATGGCTCACCATTGAATTCAACAGAAACTTTACCTTTCTTGCAATCTATTATAGCTCCACAAGTTCTAAGAAAAGGTCTACCAAAAATGATGGGACAAAAATCGTCCCTGGCTGAACCAAGTACCAAAAAGTCGGTAGGGTATTTTACCTTTCCACATAGGACTTCAACGTCCCTCACAATTCCGATGGGAGAGATAGTTGATCTATTTGCAAGATGAATAGTAACATCAACTTCTTCAAGTTCACAAGGGGAAATCTCACCGATGATTTCTTCATAAAGTGAATAAGTAATAGCACTCGCACTCGATCCCAAATCGCATAGCCCATAATAATTGTGATCTCCTATTTTAACAGATACCACTGGAGTACCTGAAATTGGGCCTTTGTTCTTGGCTGTGACAAGATTAGTGGAAACAGCACAAAAAGTTATATTGGAATCCAAAACATCATTAGTAACAAGGTCTTTAATCAATGCAACTCGAGGATCGACCCTGATCTGGTCCTCAGGTTCATCAACTTTTCTCTCACTTTTATTTATTATGCCTGTCACAAGAGAGTGCTCCTTTATCCTCGTGGGAAAAGGAGGCTGTTCATATATAACTGCAGGCAAAATAGGCTCAGCAACATAAATATCAATAGGTTTTTCTTTAAAAGGTGCATGGTGCTGGTCTCTACTCTTTTTAAAAGAATCAACATGAGAGGCAAAGTTCTTACATAAATCAATCACTAGATGGGAATCAAGACCAATCTTAGAGCAAAAAGTATTGAAGTAATCAGTTTCTACACAGCTCTCAATATAATCATGTTCATAATTTATAGCGGGTTGAATACCTTTATCAATTTCCCAATCTTCGGTATTCCTCTGGATTCTTTCAAGGAGATCCCACCTTTCTTCAACACTCTTCTTCTGAAATACCCCACTAGAGGAGGCATCCAACATCTCCTTATCCTGACGAGAAAGCCTGGCATAAAAATTTGTAAGTATTATTTCCTTGGGAAGCTTATGAATAGGGCATTTGAGCATTAGGGACTTCAATCTCCCCCAAGCTTGAGCAATGCTTTCTCCGTCACGAGACCTAAAGTTCTAGATATAATTCCTGTCTCGATGAATTTCATGAAGAGGATAAAATTTAGTATAGAAGAGGGACATAAGCTCCTGCCAGTCCAGCAAGTGTGGGTTATCAAGAAGCCCATACCAATCTGAAGCTTTATCTGTAAGGGATACGACAAACAATTTCCTCATGACAAACTCCCTCGATACACCTGCAAGTTTAAATAATGAACATAGTCGTGACAAATATAGCAAGTGTTCACCGGGATGTCTGTCTCCTGCATAACGATTATTCAAAACATAATCGATAATGCCAGCTGGTATTTTATAAGGCACAATTTCAGTAGGGGGAGGATCAACCACCACAGGTGTGGGGTGTCTTCCCGCAAGCAACGCTCCAATAATAGGGTTATCCATAAGGACAAAAAGCAACAATAGTAAAAATAAAAACAGAATTATAAAAAGACTTTCTTACCAGTTTCACTTTACCAATAGCGCTACGCTCCCCGGCAACGGCGCCAGAAAACGGTACTTGATGACCCTCAACCGTAAGGGATATGTTGCAGCGTTTTCGATAAGTAAGAGTGTCGAACCCAACGAGGAGCAGAAGGTCTTGATAAGCGATTCCGAGCAAGAAATTACTGCAGGCACTCAAAGATAACTTTTAAGGGTTTTCTCGATATAAGCAACAGGAATGTAATGGCAAGTAATGTAAAAGGTACTGAGAGTAACAAGTGGCCCAATCCTTTCTTAGCAAAGGAGAGGCCTAGCAACTGAACTTATAAAGACTAAAGCGTTCTTGAGGACACACGGGAGAGGTAGTCATGTGCTTTCGCCATATTCCGTATCGATACTATGTTATGTGTTGATAAGTGTTGGTGGGTGGATCTATGCTAGTGCACTCTCTAGACCAAGATGAATGCACTCTTATGATTAAACACCTTGCAAGCATCCGCAAATACAAGATAGAATTTAAGGCAAAAGCCTAACCATAGCAATACGATCAAGGATCCATTATTCCCTTATGCAAAAGCGTGCGAACTGGGGTTCAGGTTTCTGTCACTCCGACAACCCACCATAAGCATTCTTTATACACAATGCATTCCCCTAGGTCCTTAATAAGGCGAAGTGTTGGGTGTTCGACTCACACAACACCACTAGTAGCATGACAACACAACTTAAGTATCAAACAACACATATTACTTCAACAGCATATGACTACTAACAACAAGACTTTCCCCATGTCCTCAAGAACTAAAGTAACTACTCACAAGACATAAAAGAGATCATGATCAGAGGGGATAAATATGTGATAAACAATCTGGACATAATAATATTTCTCCAACAAAACTCAATAGCATTCACCACAAAGTAGTAATCAACACCGATGGAGTAGAGAGGATAGGTAGTACAAGTTACAACACGAGTTGCGATGGAAAGATGAGATTTGGATGAAGATGGAGATGGTGCTGGTGTTGGGGATGATGTTGATGATGATCTCGATGATGCCCGTGATGATGGTGATGACGATGGCGACGATCTCCCCTTCCGGGAGGTGATCTCCCCGGCGGAATCTGCCCGCCGGAGATGTCCTTTTCTTCTCTGTAGGTTTCCACCTCGAAGCGGCGGCGGAACTCCGAAAAAAGTCTCGTGCCTAGGGTTTTCGGGAGACGGAGAGCATATATGCAAAAGGGGGCGGCCAGAGGTGGGCCAGGGGCTCCAGGCGCCCCCCCGGCGCGGCCAGGGGGGGGGCGCCCCCAGGCCGCCTGGGCACCCTGTGGCCCCCCTCTGACTCCCCTTTTGCCTGTCTTCGTTATTCTTCTGAAAAACACGTCCCGTCAATTTTCAGGTAATTTGGAGGTGTTCTTCTTCAGCAACTCAGTATCCACTTTTTCCTGCTGAATCCTGCGTCTGCTGTTTCGGCATCGGAAAGTTGCAAACTGTGTGAAATAGATCAAATCAACATAAGAACATCATCATAACGTGAAATATATCAATGAATAAGGATAAATTATAATACAAAATAGTGATGCATTTTGGACGTATCAACACCCCCAAGCTTAGACCTCGCTTGTCCCCAAGCGAATATGAACTCGGTAAACCTATCCACAAGTTTAGAGAGTGAAGTGTCGATAAATAGAATACGGACAAGAAGCATCATAGTCTCTTCACCAACTCAAATATCCGCAGCAACAATCTTCAACTCATAAGGCTCTCATGAAAGAGTGTTAACACTTATATTCGAAAGTAGGACCAATAGAAACTCATTATATCATGGCAAACATGTCCTTTGGTCAAGGAACAACAAATAATTTTAACTTTTGCTTTTGATGGGATTAATTGAAGCTTCTTGAAATAACAAGTTAATAAGCAAGAAGTGAAAGTGTTAACACAGAGGAAGATATTTGCCTTAGCCGGGCATGACAAACAACTTACTTATCAAATGATAACGTCAACCATGATATGATATGACAAATCTTAATGCAGCTTTATATGCATGAATCCTTATCAACATCAAACGTCTGCTCTCTTCGAGAAATAGAAAGAAGTAGGAATAACTGACTCAACTTTTAAAATTAAAAGATAGGCCCTGCTCTAGGGTAGTAGGGAAAACTCATGTGCTATCCTCAAATCAAACAGAGTGAAAACAAGTTTTTGAGAGGTGCATGATTCGTCAACGAATGCTAATAGATAACTCAATTACTTCTTGAACTGGACAAGTTTCGAGGAATGGCTCCCGTATGAGGACGATAACATCCTCTTATTCTCCTTTGTTTATCACTGCCAAAGCTTTCTGATTTCTCATGAACAAAGCGTGAAGGAGGGTTTGTTTGTTATATTATTTTTAAGCCGGGCGCACTCAATGCCAGTTCCTGTTCGTATTATGGGTTTGCACATTATACATGCAATCCCGGGGTGAAGCTTGTCCAACTCAAAAAGGTCATGAATTAGCTACTACTTCCTCATGAGCTAAAGCAGGGGCACAAAATAAATGATTTGAACATTTAAGGATAACACATAAATTATATACTTTTAGGAGGTGATAGTGGAGTACCACGAGTAGGTAGGTATGGTGGACTCATATGGAAGGTATTGGCTTAAGGGTATGGACGCACAAGCAGAATTCCGCTTAGTACAGAGTTAGGCTAGCACGTCTCACGGACTTCTCCGCATCAACTTCTTCATCGGGACCATCGTCATCCGAGTCCGATGCATATGCACGGGAAAAAGGGATGGAATGGTCCATTGTCTCTTGCAAATGATATTTGTCGAGATCACCCACATTGTTGTCATGGAGATCAACTTCATTGTCATCGTCCGCATAATCATAATTGTCCTCTTCCTCTTGCAAAGCTTCATCTTGGTTGTTTGTAAACGGACTCAATGTTTGCCCCACTTCTTGGGTCAGAAGAGGTTCATCAATTTCATCTCGCTTCAAGGGTGGTGGGCTACTATGAACCAAAAGGGAAGGTTTCCGGTTCAAGTCCAAATGCAAACTTGAATCAACCTTCTTCGTTGCAAATAACTCAAGAGCCTTGTCAAGTGATTCGACCACCGTTTCCTTGTATGCAACCCAACGTTGCTCCGAGTTGACACGCATTGTCTTCCAACGGACGTGCATTCCAAAGCCTACATTACGCCTTCCCTCCAACTCAACGATATCACTAAGGTCCATCCAATTCAATTCTTTCCTAACTTGTTGCAAGAGCTCCGCATAGCTAGGACTATTATCAAACACAATGTCAAGCTCATCCGGGTCCGGTTCAATATTGCCTTTCAAAAAGGCGTCTTTGTCCCCATGATGAACAAACACACATGTTCTTCCCATCCCTATAAGCATTCCAAGAACACAAGGTAACATTGCTTTCATGAGTACTAAATGCAAAGATTAACAAAGAATAGAAACCCTAATATATATATCAAACAACAACCCTAACCATAACCCTAACCATAACCCTAACCATAACCATAACCTAACCCTAACAACAACATAACAACACCCATAGGAACACCCATAAGAACACCCATAGGAACACCCATAAACATACATCTCACTTCTCCATGCAAATCACTAGATCCAAACAAAACTAGGGTTTCCCCAAACTAGCAACATTTGAGCAATTTGATAACATTACTTGGACCAAAACAAGGGGATCGGAGGTGATTACCTTTAGGGAGGGCTTGACTTCGAAATCCACGGACAAATTCTTTAAATAAGCAAGATTCGAGAGAGGATTTGAGAGGGGAAGAGAGTGGGAGAGGGGCCTAAGCTCGGGGTGAGAGTGGGAGAGAGTGTGAGTGGGGGAGTGGGGGTCCAGCGCGGCTGCTGGATAAGTCATAGTGCAGCGGCTGGCTCGGAGGCGCTGCACATTACATTGTGTGGCGCCTAGCTCTGAGGCGCTGCACGGTCGGGTGTGGGCCCGGAGACTGCCACGGTGGACAGGCGTGCAACGCCCCTGAGCCAGGCGCTGCACAGTAGGGTGCAGCGCCGTTGTGGCAGGCGCTACACAAAAAGGTCATGGCTGTGAAATAGTTTCACAGACAGTTCATTCCGTAAATTGATTACGCCAACAGGTCAAAATTGTCAAATTTGCCATGAATTGGCTTCGGAGGAAGTAGCACCAACAGCGACGGTTGATGTTCTCGGAACTTGTAGCGTGTACGTCGGTCGGCAGCGGAACTCGGCAGCTTGGCCTCGGGATTTGAAGCACGTACGTACGCCAGCGGAGAAAAACAATCACGCGGATCGGCGGAACCTGCGATTTTGTGGATCGCAGATGAAGTCGATCTGCCGTCGGTCTCGGCGGCAGCGCGCAAGACGGCTGCGGCGGATAGACCGCAACCCTAACTCTGCCGGTCTCAATCTCGTATACAAATCTCAGCTCTGTATACCACTCGTTAGATAATAACGAGAATAAACGAGACACGGATTTAACGTGTAAACCCTTGCGGGAGAAAACCACGGACGCACGAAGGCGCAATCACTATGAGGAGAAGTATTACAAGCACGAGACGACATGCCGTCTTAGGTGCGACTACGTGGGGTATATAAGAGGGCAATACATGAGAGTCCTTGGAGGACAAGTAAACGAGTTGTACTCGTACGCGTCGGTACCAACGCAAAGGCCCATATCGTATGTACTACGTCTAGTCCAATACGATAGAATTTGGATCACAATTTAACAAGAACCATAATTTCTTAAAGTATCTGAAAATGAAAAGACGAATATAAAGTGTCAGAAATGGAAGCTTACAAAACGGGGGTCAAAGTCTATTGCTGCCCGCCAATTAGCCCACCTTTCTACTTCAAGCATGAACATAGATATAATAATCTGGAAGACAACAACACTTGTCAATCAAGGATATTTGGTTATATCTGACCCAATGAAATAATTAGCTGGCGATAATAATCCACAAAAATAGATGATAGTGCATATATCGATTTGAGTGTACTGTAGAAAATCTTAGCATTTTGAAGTGACAAAAATCGTATGTGGACACAATAATGATTGTGCTACCTTTAGGAACAACACTTGTAAACACTTAGCGGCTCCGTGGTCTCCACATAGGCAAACGTCTGACAATGGTTGAATAAGGCATCTTTTATAGTGAGGACTCTTGTTCCCGGACTCGTCTCATTGATATCCACCATGCCGCTATCGCTGTTCGGCTTGTGTTTATACACGGCATTATTACGTGCCCCTCCGCAACCATCAGACAATTCGTCTGTGAGGAGGTACTGGCTGTGAGCAAAGTGTGGCCTTGTGAGCTGCCAGCTCCACGATGGTGCGTCCCTTCTCACGATGTACCAACGGCTCCATTTGTGTTCTTTCATTGTCGCTGCGACCTCTAGAACCCACACCTGCACATGTAACTCGAACCTATTTAAAGATGCAAACTCTATCAATCGGCTACTGTGGAGAAATCAAGAGCAACGCCATTTGTTGTATCTGTCGGAAAAAGAATTGCCCAAGTGAATAAGTGTAACGGTTTTGCTAATTCAATTTCAAGTCGACTGGGATTTTTCTAAGTCTCGATCAATAATTCAATATAGAGAAGTGTCATTTCTAGTTCGGTAAACAATAGTAAGTACAACCTAGACAGCACACACACACACATACACACCGTTTTAAAGAGAAGTGTAACTAGCTAGCTGGAAAATTGTGCTTCTCTCTGAACTAAAATTTCACTATTTGTGAAGAAACTGAGACTTAAGCAAACATAGGTGATAGGTCTAGACCTAGATGTAAACGGATTCTAGCTAAGTGTAAAATCCTCTAAACATAACATACCTCACACTCACACGAGTGAACCACCACCCCCAACCTCCCCCGCACCTCCGTCAGGTTCCAGCTGCCATTCCGCAGATTAGTATCAGGTAGTGACTTGATGAACGATAGACGCTCATGGTCGAGGTCGAACGCCACGAGCTTCTTTCCACGCCTTGCAGCCCAATATATGGTGCCGTTGACGCCCACGATGCCGGCGCTGTATTTGCATCTCGGGGTGCCAGGGCCAGACCCCGTGGCAACGTCCCGCCATGATGACTCCCCCAACGTGAACACCTTCACCTGATGGGAGGTTCCCTTGCTACCACCGTAGGCCGCCACATGCACGATCTTGTGCCGCCCGGTCATTGGGTGGTATCCAAAGCCATACGCCTCGTGCCAACCTACGATGTACCTTCTCCGTCGGGCGCCGGTGGTGGACGGCAGCGGTGGCAGACACAGCTTTCCGCTGGTGACCGGGTTAATAACAGTGATGGTGCCGCCGACCTTCTGATTGTCGCACAGGCAGATCAGGCCGTTGCAGGTGCCGATGATGACGTTCCTGGGTTCACTCCAGAGCACTCTATGGCTCCCCGTTGATAGGTCATCCACGACGTGCGCGGAGCCCCCGTCCGTGACGACGAGAGGCTTGGCGCGGCTCTGCATCTCCGCCGTGCGCGTGTCGACCACGTCACGCCATTGCCGGCAGACCAGGCGGGTCAGCCGCCGGGAGCTCGGAGGGAGTCGCAGCAGGATGCCCGCCAAGACGTCTCCGGGGATGTCCATGGACGTCGTCATGTCACCCTTGTTTGATCCCGATGAGAGTTCGAACTTCGAATAGCTCTTGTGATTTCGATCGATCAGCGGTTGTATCCGGAGTGCTAGTTGCAACTTGCAAGCGCACACCTAGGAGCCCAGCCAGGATCCGTCAATCGTCCTTGGTTTCCTTTTTTTAGACCGCAATGACATGCTGACGGCAGGACCCAAGAACCGTCCACGTACATATGGACTGGACAGTCCGAACCCAATGTTGCATCCAACGTGGTATATATACTCTATTAGTTCGCGGACCAATCCGGATGTCTGTTTCCCGCAAACCGAAGTTAAATCAAAAGGGATTTCCATGTGTTTGGACCGCAGCCATGCAAACCACGAAAAACATGGATTCACCCACATATCTCTCGCGCGCCACGCCCCAGCCCTCTTCCACGTGAAGCAGTTGCCGCACATTCATGTCACTCAACGCTGCTCCAGAGCGCCAGCGCAGAGCAAACACGATCTCTCAATGGCTTCCGCATTGAACAGGCGCACCGACCTAGAGCGTCACCTATGCCGCATTCCGGTCTCGCGCTTGTCAAATGCTGAAGCGACGAGACTGGGCAGGACGGAACGATAATCTACCACATTCAAACAGGCTGCCCGCCCATGCACCTGCCGGCATTAAACATGCACACTGGCCGGCAAACCCACTCCGGCGCCCTTATTTAAACACCGGTGGCTTGGCCTGGCCGGAGCCCGCTATTTATACCTAACCATGCCGGCACGATCCGCACCACACCACCATCACTCCTGCTCCTCCTCACTGCATCACCTCCACCATAGCAGGTGTTAGAAGGATTTTGCCTCATAGGAGGTGTTTCGATGGCAAGCACTTGCAGCGGGTTTCCTTCTATATGCCCCAACCCGCTCCCCTTTCCTCTTCCTTTCTTTTTAAGATGGTGGGTGTAATGAACAATGTTATTATCATTGAGCAATTAATAGATAGGAGTTTAGACAGGTTGGAAAAGAAGTTATCTACTTATATAACGACACGACGTTGATCTGCTCTTCCAATTTCATCACCAGACCGCACTTTTTTTAGTGCATAACGGCTCTTTATTCAGATAAGTTCATATTAATCAATGTCATGAGATTGAAGAAACCAAACATGTCTATCAGTATCTAGAGAAAAAGAAAATTGAGCTAAGCTATCAGGTTCATGGTTTCTAGTTTTACTTTCATGAATGAAACTAGACTTCAAACTCCCTTGATCCGCGCAATGTTCTCTTTAATGGTAGCACCATATCATCCTCCCTCGCCAATCAAGGTTGTACAGTGATGACACAAGGGATCTTGGTGATCTGAATATCGGTGGCAAGCGCCAAAGCCTCACGACAAGCTAGAGCTTCCAAGTTGGAGCATCAGTGATTCTGAAGAAACCAAATTCCCTTACTAAATATGTTCATTTGCGTTCCTGAAAAAACCAAATGTGTGGATCTATAATACTCCAACAATGACATTCTTTTACTGTCGATGTCAATGATTTATTTTCTTCAACAATTTCCAAATCAGTGTTGAAAGTTGTTGTGCTGTGACTAGCGATTATATATCAACCTGCTACTGTAAAATTGCATTTGAGGAATCCACTTACTTCACTAAAATGACGATGTTGTTTACTGTAAGATATATGGGGTATGCATTATGTATAATTTATATAACCACAATATCACAAGACTTTATAGTCCTGTTCTGCTTATTTATTCAATGATGGGGTCAGACAAAAAGGCTATTTGGAGACAAGGGCTTGGGAGGAGATCAACAGAAGTTGCACCAGATAGGATAAGATGTTAATGACAAAACAGAAGTTATTTATTTCGGAAAGAGTTTGTCCTTAGTTCTTAGGAGAAGAGATTGATTAGTTTCTGAAGGCTAATCAACTTCGCCCACCAGGTTCATGCAGTCAAACATATTATGTCATGCCCAGAAGCACTGCAATCTTGGAACTGTTTTTTTTTTGGAACACAGCTAATTTAAGGGTTAATTATCCTTTGGAAAACATTTCACGACGGGGCACCGGCCGAAGCTTCGGCCGGTCGCATCCACGCGCGAAAGTACCGAGCGACTCACCTAGCGACACGTAGGATGGGGGACCCGCCCATGTGCATCTTCTTCCTCCCTTTTCTCTTCTTCCCGTCGCTCGTCTCCCTCTCTTCGTGCTGCCATGGTCAACCTTCCCCGTCCAGAGGCCTCCCAGGGCGCCGTCCCCATGGGAATCAGCCGATCCGGCTGCCCTCAGGCCAGATCTGCTCGGATCCGCACCATCGGAGCTCTGACTGCCTCGTCGGACCCGACCATGTCTGAGCTGCAACCGACCACAGGCGGAGCTGCAACCGTTGAACCTTTTTCAACCAGGAACGGCACCACGGCGACGATGGCCATGGGCAGGCGTGGGAGCTCGGCGGAGCATCAGCAAGTAGCTGTGATAATAGCCGTAGCAATTTTCAACGCCGTTTGTAGCAAAACCAAACTATGGTTGCAGCAAAACGGCGTCATCGTCATTGCGGGTTCACAGCTAAGACAATAAGTTTGAAGCTTTTTTCATTGCCTGTTGTAGCTTTTGTAACCGCTGGTTGCAGCTTTTTCGTTTGTCGTCCATGGTTTACGGCTCCACAGTTGAAGCTTTTTTCATCGTGGGACGAAGCTTTTTTCGTCGCGAGATGAAGCTTTTTTGTCACCAGTTGCAACTTTTCTTTGGTCGTTCATAGTTTTTCGTCGTACGAGTTGAAACTTTTTTCATAGCCGATTGAAACTTTTTTCGTCAGCGATTGTAGCTTTTTCCGTCGTCGGTTGCATCACTGGGCATATTCCTCCAGGGCTTGATTTTTTGTTGCAACCGCGGAGTAAAAAGCTGCAACCCTTTTTGAAAAAAGCTTCAAGCTCAGGTAAAAAAAGTTTCAATTGGCACGATGGAAAGCTTCGATCCGCGAGAAAAGCTTCAACAGGCATAGAGAAAAGTTTCAACCGATGAGATAAAAAGCTTCAACCTGACTCGCCAATGGCAGCGAGCGGCGACGTTGAGAGCTGCGTCGGCGACACGACAGTGCAACGACGATGGCGGCTGCTAGGTGCTGCAACGACGGGGGGTGCTGGTGTGCTGCAAGACGGCGCCATTTTTTGCTACGAGGGACGACTGGCTTTCTGCTGGACGGCGACGGGGACGGCAACCGGCGGTGACGGGGGCGGAGAGCGCATCCAGCAGCGTGGGGCTAGGGGGGAGGAGGTCCAGGTGAGGGGGCTAGTCGCCGGCGGCATGAGCGGCTGGGGTGGGGGCGCGGTGAAGAAGAAGAAGAAGAGGAAGAAGAAGTCAACGCGGGGGGAACGAGGCATGAGGAATAGATCTGACGGCTGGAGCTCGCGGATCGGAGGGCTGGGGCTTGACCGGCCCAACGATTGGGCCGGTGCGCCGGCGCAGATCGCTGGCCTTATCCTTTTGCCCTCAGTGGTGTTCATGTGCTCTGTTTTGCCCTCAGATGCGAATTGTCCTCAATTTTGCCCCTAGTCCATGCACAGCTACTATGACGAGGCCAAACGACCAGATTTGAGTCCATTCCGTCCGCCGGCGTCAGTGGTTGTGGGTCCGGAGCTTACACGTGGGACCGCGTGGACGTGGGTCCGGATCTGACATGTGGGCCCGTGCAACATAATCCCCAAATCATTCATAGGATTCTAGCCGGCCAAATCGACGCCCACTCTGCCCATCCGCCGGCCGGCCGTCCTGCGCCGCCGCCGCCACCTGCGCTGCGGCCAACACCTGCCCCACCACCAGCTGCACGGCCTGCTCCGCCGCTACCGTGCTGCGCCAATGCTCCACCGCTACCTGCGACGCCCGCCACCTTCCTGCGACGCCATGGGTGGGGCGCCCGCCACCTGCTCGACCCGCAGTGCGGCCTCCTTCCGTGCGCCCGACCGGAGCGCTCAAAGGTGGGGGGCTGCTGAAGCTGTTTGAACTAGGAGGAAGAACCCCAGGGTGAAATGGCGAGCAGCGGCGACCCTGGAGTATTTAGCGAGGCAGGCACCGGGTCGGAGATCCGCCGCGTCCACGACTGGGCTCTCGAGGGGTAAGTCATGCCTCTTGTTTAGATTGAGCTTAGTTGTGCATTTGAACAGTCGATTCGAGTAGGTTTGCCCAATTAGTGTGTTGATTGCGTCTTTGTTTTTCGTCGGTTAGGATGGAGTTGCGGTTTGCTTTCTTGGTGCACATTAGAAGGGACCGGTACATGTTCGATGCAAAGGATAAGAAGAAATACCAAGGAGGTTTCGATTATCGGTTACCAATGGCTAGTATTAGAGTTTTAGACAATTTGGGGAGGTAATTTGTAGCCAATATCCTTAGGGTTTGCTTGATGAAGTGGTATACAAATACTATGATGGGGAAAAGAAGTGGGTGACAATTAGTAATGATGACGAGCTGGCTACCATGTGTGCTAGGCATAAAGAGAAAGATAATTTTCATGTGAGGCCGCAAATTGATGTGCTTGAGCAGCCATTTGGACCTAGGATGACGGGTGCAACATCTCGGGGAGAACCAAGTCGTCGTAATGGCATCTCTAGCCAGAACGGTTCAGTTGGTGCACTGCGACGTGGTGGCTCGACAAGTGTGGGCAACGGCAGTAGGGTCCCCATTGAACTGGAGCCTGATGACTATAATTCTGGGTTGATGAAGAGAAGCTATATTCTGATGTTATTCAGAATTTACGATGGGCACCTCGAGCTGAAAACCAAGATTAGGCTCACAATGCAGGCCGTGTGGATGAGGACGCGGTGGGTGAGGACGAAGACCTTGCAGCTGTTGAATGGGACCCTTTAAACCCTCATATGGAAGAATGTACTGTTTTTGCATCCATGACTGAGTGTAGAAATGCACTTGTGACATAGTGCATCAAGGTAGAACGTACTTTCAAAGTTGACAAGAGCAATCAAGTATGTTACAGTGTGCACTGTCCAACTGAGGGTTGTCCATGGAGCCCCCGTTCGTGAGGACGAGAGGCTTGGCGCGGCTCTGCATCTCTGTCGTGCGCGTGTCGACCACGTCGCGCCATTTCCGGCAGACCAGGCGGGTCAGCCGCCGGGAGCTCGGAGGGAGTCGCAGCAGGATGCCCGCCAAGACGTCTCCGGGGATGTCCATGGACGTCGTCATGTCACCCTTGTTTGATCCCGATGCGAGTTCGAACTTGGAATTGGCTCTTGTGATTTCGATCGATCAGCGGTTGTATCCGGAGTGCTAGTTGCAACTTGCAAGCGCACACCTAGGAGCCCAGCCAGGATCCGTCAATCGTCCTTGGTTTCCTTTTTTTAGACCGCAATGACATGCTGACGGCAGGACCCAAGAACCGTCCACGTACATATGGACTGGACAGTCCGAACCCAATGTTGCATCCAACGTGGTATATATACTCTATTAGTTCGCGGACCAATCCGGATGTCTGTTTCCCGCAAACCGAAGTTAAATCAAAAGGGATTTCCATGTGTTTGGACCGCAGCCATGCAAACCACGAAAAACATGGATTCACCCACATATCTCTCGCGCGCCACGCCCCAGCCCTCTTCCACGTGAAGCAGTTGCCGCACATTCATGTCACTCAACGCTGCTCCAGAGCGCCAGCGCAGAGCAAACACGATCTCTCAATGGCTTCCGCATTGAACAGGCGCACCGACCTAGAGCGTCACCTATGCCGCATTCCGGTCTCGCGCTTGTCAAATGCTGAAGCGACGAGACTGGGCAGGACGGAACGATAATCTACCACATTCAAACAGGCTGCCCGCCCATGCACCTGCCGGCATTAAACATGCACACTGGCCGGCAAACCCACTCCGGCGCCCTTATTTAAACACCGGTGGCTTGGCCTGGCCGGAGCCCGCTATTTATACCTAACCATGCCGGCACGATCCGCACCACACCACCATCACTCCTGCTCCTCCTCACTGCATCACCTCCACCATAGCAGGTGTTAGAAGGATTTTGCCTCATAGGAGGTGTTTCGATGGCAAGCACTTGCAGCGGGTTTCCTTCTATATGCCCCAACCCGCTCCCCTTTCCTCTTCCTTTCTTTTTAAGATGGTGGGTGTAATGAACAATGTTATTATCATTGAGCAATTAATAGATAGGAGTTTAGACAGGTTGGAAAAGAAGTTATCTACTTATATAACGACACGACGTTGATCTGCTCTTCCAATTTCATCACCAGACCGCACTTTTTTTAGTGCATAACGGCTCTTTATTCAGATAAGTTCATATTAATCAATGTCATGAGATTGAAGAAACCAAACATGTCTATCAGTATCTAGAGAAAAAGAAAATTGAGCTAAGCTATCAGGTTCATGGTTTCTAGTTTTACTTTCATGAATGAAACTAGACTTCAAACTCCCTTGATCCGCGCAATGTTCTCTTTAATGGTAGCACCATATCATCCTCCCTCGCCAATCAAGGTTGTACAGTGATGACACAAGGGATCTTGGTGATCTGAATATCGGTGGCAAGCGCCAAAGCCTCACGACAAGCTAGAGCTTCCAAGTTGGAGCATCAGTGATTCTGAAGAAACCAAATTCCCTTACTAAATATGTTCATTTGCGTTCCTGAAAAAACCAAATGTGTGGATCTATAATACTCCAACAATGACATTCTTTTACTGTCGATGTCAATGATTTATTTTCTTCAACAATTTCCAAATCAGTGTTGAAAGTTGTTGTGCTGTGACTAGCGATTATATATCAACCTGCTACTGTAAAATTGCATTTCAGGAATCCACTTACTTCACTAAAATGACGATGTTGTTTACTGTAAGATATATGGGGTATGCATTATGTATAATTTATATAACCACAATATCACAAGACTTTATAGTCCTGTTCTGCTTATTTATTCAATGATGGGGTCAGACAAAAAGGCTATTTGGAGACAAGGGCTTGGGAGGAGATCAACAGAAGTTGCACCAGATAGGATAAGATGTTAATGACAAAACAGAAGTTATTTATTTCGGAAAGAGTTTGTCCTTAGTTCTTAGGAGAAGAGATTGATTAGTTTCTGAAGGCTAATCAACTTCGCCCACCAGGTTCATGCAGTCAAACATATTATGTCATGCCCAGAAGCACTGCAATCTTGGAACTGTTTTTTTTTTTGGAACACAGCTAATTTAAGGGTTAATTATCCTTTGGAAAACATTTCACGACGGGGCACCGGCCGAAGCTTCGGCCGGTCGCATCCACGCGCGAAAGTACCGAGCGACTCACCTAGCGACACGTAGGATGGGGGACCCGCCCATGTGCATCTTCTTCCTCCCTTTTCTCTTCTTCCCGTCGCTCGTCTCCCTCTCTTCGTGCTGCCATGGTCAACCTTCCCCGTCCAGAGGCCTCCCAGGGCGCCGTCCCCATGGGAATCAGCCGATCCGGCTGCCCTCAGGCCAGATCTGCTCGGATCCGCACCATCGGAGCTCTGACTGCCTCGTCGGACCCGACCATGTCTGAGCTGCAACCGACCACAGGCGGAGCTGCAACCGTTGAACCTTTTTCAACCAGGAACGGCACCACGGCGACGATGGCCATGGGCAGGCGTGGGAGCTCGGCGGAGCATCAGCAAGTAGCTGTGATAATAGCCGTAGCAATTTTCAACGCCGTTTGTAGCAAAACCAAACTATGGTTGCAGCAAAACGGCGTCATCGTCATTGCGGGTTCACAGCTAAGACAATAAGTTTGAAGCTTTTTTCATTGCCTGTTGTAGCTTTTGTAACCGCTGGTTGCAGCTTTTTCGTTTGTCGTCCATGGTTTACGGCTCCACAGTTGAAGCTTTTTTCATCGTGGGACGAAGCTTTTTTCGTCGCGAGATGAAGCTTTTTTGTCACCAGTTGCAACTTTTCTTTGGTCGTTCATAGTTTTTCGTCGTACGAGTTGAAACTTTTTTCATAGCCGATTGAAACTTTTTTCGTCAGCGATTGTAGCTTTTTCCGTCGTCGGTTGCATCACTGGGCATATTCCTCCAGGGCTTGATTTTTTGTTGCAACCGCGGAGTAAAAAGCTGCAACCCTTTTTGAAAAAAGCTTCAAGCTCAGGTAAAAAAAGTTTCAATTGGCACGATGGAAAGCTTCGATCCGCGAGAAAAGCTTCAACAGGCATAGAGAAAAGTTTCAACCGATGAGATAAAAAGCTTCAACCTGACTCGCCAATGGCAGCGAGCGGCGACGTTGAGAGCTGCGTCGGCGACACGACAGTGCAACGACGATGGCGGCTGCTAGGTGCTGCAACGACGGGGGGTGCTGGTGTGCTGCAAGACGGCGCCATTTTTTGCTACGAGGGACGACTGGCTTTCTGCTGGACGGCGACGGGGACGGCAACCGGCGGTGACGGGGGCGGAGAGCGCATCCAGCAGCGTGGGGCTAGGGGGGAGGAGGTCCAGGTGAGGGGGCTAGTCGCCGGCGGCATGAGCGGCTGGGGTGGGGGCGCGGTGAAGAAGAAGAAGAAGAGGAAGAAGAAGTCAACGCGGGGGGAACGAGGCATGAGGAATAGATCTGACGGCTGGAGCTCGCGGATCGGAGGGCTGGGGCTTGACCGGCCCAACGATTGGGCCGGTGCGCCGGCGCAGATCGCTGGCCTTATCCTTTTGCCCTCAGTGGTGTTCATGTGCTCTGTTTTGCCCTCAGATGCGAATTGTCCTCAATTTTGCCCCTAGTCCATGCACAGCTACTATGACGAGGCCAAACGACCAGATTTGAGTCCATTCCGTCCGCCGGCGTCAGTGGTTGTGGGTCCGGAGCTTACACGTGGGACCGCGTGGACGTGGGTCCGGATCTGACATGTGGGCCCGTGCAACATAATCCCCAAATCATTCATAGGATTCTAGCCGGCCAAATCGACGCCCACTCTGCCCATCCGCCGGCCGGCCGTCCTGCGCCGCCGCCGCCACCTGCGCTGCGGCCAACACCTGCCCCACCACCAGCTGCACGGCCTGCTCCGCCGCTACCGTGCTGCGCCAATGCTCCACCGCTACCTGCGACGCCCGCCACCTTCCTGCGACGCCATGGGTGGGGCGCCCGCCACCTGCTCGACCCGCAGTGCGGCCTCCTTCCGTGCGCTCGACCGGAGCGCTCAAAGGTGGGGGGCTGCTGAAGCTGTTTGAACTAGGAGGAAGAACCCCAGGGTGAAATGGCGAGCAGCGGCGACCCTGGAGTATTTAGCGAGGCAGGCACCGGGTCGGAGATCCGCCGCGTCCACGACTGGGCTCTCGAGGGGTAAGTCATGCCTCTTGTTTAGATTGAGCTTAGTTGTGCATTTGAACAGTCGATTCGAGTAGGTTTGCCCAATTAGTGTGTTGATTGCGTCTTTGTTTTTCGTCGGTTAGGATGGAGTTGCGGTTTGCTTTCTTGGTGCACATTAGAAGGGACCGGTACATGTTCGATGCAAAGGATAAGAAGAAATACCAAGGAGGTTTCGATTATCGGTTACCAATGGCTAGTATTAGAGTTTTAGACAATTTGGGGAGGTAATTTGTAGCCAATATCCTTAGGGTTTGCTTGATGAAGTGGTATACAAATACTATGATGGGGAAAAGAAGTGGGTGACAATTAGTAATGATGACGAGCTGGCTACCATGTGTGCTAGGCATAAAGAGAAAGATAATTTTCATGTGAGGCCGCAAATTGATGTGCTTGAGCAGCCATTTGGACCTAGGATGACGGGTGCAACATCTCGGGGAGAACCAAGTCGTCGTAATGGCATCTCTAGCCAGAACGGTTCAGTTGGTGCACTGCGACGTGGTGGCTCGACAAGTGTGGGCAACGGCAGTAGGGTCCCCATTGAACTGGAGCCTGATGACTATAATTCTGGGTTGATGAAGAGAAGCTATATTCTGATGTTATTCAGAATTTACGATGGGCACCTCGAGCTGAAAACCAAGATTAGGCTCACAATGCAGGCCGTGTGGATGAGGACGCGGTGGGTGAGGACGAAGACCTTGCAGCTGTTGAATGGGACCCTTTAAACCCTCATATGGAAGAATGTACTGTTTTTGCATCCATGACTGAGTGTAGAAATGCACTTGTGACATAGTGCATCAAGGTAGAACGTACTTTCAAAGTTGACAAGAGCAATCAAGTATGTTACAGTGTGCACTGTCCAACTGAGGGTTGTCCATGGAGCCCCCGTTCGTGAGGACGAGAGGCTTGGCGCGGCTCTGCATCTCTGTCGTGCGCGTGTCGACCACGTCGCGCCATTTCCGGCAGACCAGGCGGGTCAGCCGCCGGGAGCTCGGAGGGAGTCGCAGCAGGATGCCCGCCAAGACGTCTCCGGGGATGTCCATGGACGTCGTCATGTCACCCTTGTTTGATCCCGATGCGAGTTCGAACTTGGAATTGGCTCTTGTGATTTCGATCGATCAGCGGTTGTATCCGGAGTGCTAGTTGCAACTTGCAAGCGCACACCTAGGAGCCCAGCCAGGATCCGTCAATCGTCCTTGGTTTCCTTTTTTTAGACCGCAATAACATGCTGACGGCAGGACCCAAGAACCGTCCACGTACATATGGACTGGACAGTCCGAACCCAATGTTGCATCCAACGTGGTATATATACTCTATTAGTTCGCGGACCAATCCGGATGTCTGTTTCCCGCAAACCGAAGTTAAATCAAAAGGGCTTTCCAGGTGTTCGGACCGCTGCCATGCAAACGACGAACAACCTGGATTCACCCACATATCTCTCGCGGGCCATGCCCCAGCCCTCTTCCACGCGAAGCGGTTGCCGCACATTCATGTCACGCAACGCTGCTCCAGAGCGCCAGCGCAGAGCAAACACGACCTCTCAATGGCTTCCGCATTGAACAGGCGCACCGACCTAGAGCGTCACCTATGCCGCATTCCGGTCTCGCGCTTGTCAAATGCTGAAGCGACGAGACTGGGCAGGACGGAACGATAATCTACCACATTCAAACGGGCTGCCCGCCCATGCACCTGCGGGCATTAAACATGCAAGCCGGCCAGGAAACCCACTCCGGCGCCCTTATACAAAGAAGCTACTGGTCAGCATGAGGCTTTTCTTTGTTCCCTGCGCACGTGTGCAAAATTCTGATAACAACTCTAATTTTTGTGTGGTCTTTTGCAGGCAATTCCCAGTGTGTGCGATGAAGCAACGGAGGAGCTGATGTGGGGCCTGCAAAATCTGCTGCATGTTTTAGTGCCTGAAGAGAAATCGAAGTTCAGCAAGCAGGATCGCAAATACCACAGCCAAAACCTACTTGACTTCCTGCTTAGAAATGTCTCCAAAGACATCAAGCCTGAAATGGTGAGTCCACTGGCTTAGTTACTTACCTTTGCTTATATCTGTCATGCCATGTTACATAACTTTAATTTGGTGCACCCATTCATGGTACTGTTTAGTTCTTGCACTACGGGAAAATTCTGATTTCCCGTGTGCTAGCAATAAGCCGAGAGCAATATTTCGGATACTCGGCTTATGGTTAGTCTAACCCGAGTCCGTGTAGAAAAATACCCGGCAAATACTAAGTACTCGGCTTATGTTCATATATAAGCCGAGTGTTGAAAAAGGCTCTCGGCTTATATGAAACACACGGTATCTACAGAAAAAGGCACCCGGCTTATAGTCCGTACTCGGCAAATACAACTGCCACGTGTCTGCAACGGAGCCGATTGACGGCGCCGTCACGGAGCAGCCTATAAACCGTGTGCACTGCGATAGCACTCGGCTTATACGGTACATAAGCCGTGTGCACTGCGATAGCACTCGGCTTACAAGGTACATAAGCCGTGTGCCCTGCTACAACACTCGGCGTATAGGGCATATAAGCCGAGAACCCTGTTATAGCACTCGACTTATGAGGTATATAAGCCTTGTGCCCAATGAAAGAAGCGGGCATATATTTTTGCGACCCACGACATTTATGTGAAATTGATTTAAAATGATTTTCATTTCATTTATCTTTACTACTTAATTTTTTTCTCACTATTTTTCTTTCGATAAGTTTTATGGGTATTATTTCCGAAACTCTCAAATTAACGCCACTTAATATTTTGATCGTCTTGTAATCTTCTGACCCCCTAGCGTAGGTATATTATGATCACGTGCAAAAGTCGCTACTGAAAATTCACTCTACTCCAAGAGCTTGGCTCTTCGTCGAGAGCCAAAACACGGTCACTCGGCAACGCGAAGTAAGCAGATGGCTGGGCCTGCTCCTTCCTCGTCTGCACAAGGCCTACTCATGTCGCAAAGACATCACATAGGATTTTCCATGCCACTTCTAGGCATAATTTCATGTACGGCCTTGCAGATCTTCAATCTCCGGCGCAGAAACCCTAGATTTTCCCCCTTTGATAGCACAAGAAGTTCCGAGGCCAATGGAGCAACATGAACCACACTTCCTTCACAAACCCGACATGTTCCCTCTCGGTACCCAGAGACCACCATGAAGATGGTGTAGTTTACAAGCAACATGAGGGGAGGCCTGCCTCTCTCGTCTGCACAAGGCCTACGCATATCGCAAATACACCACATAGTATTTTCCATGCTGTTTCTGGGCATGATTTCATTTGGCGCCATGCAGATCTGCAATTTCCGGCGCTGAAACCCTAACAATGCAATAAATGTCTCAAATATTGCCGATGGATCTGAAAAATGCGGGGGCCCGACATGTGTCATTTGATGCCCCCCTTTGAGAGCACGAGAAGTTTCGAGGCCAACGGATCAACATGAACCGCATTTCCTTCACAAACCCGACATGTTCCCTCTCGGTACCCAGAGACCACCACAAAGATGGTGTAGTTTACAAGTAGCCTCACGGGAGGCCTATTCGAAATGCGCCCAATTTTTTACCACACCCTACAGGTGCCATGTGATGACACCGTGCCAGCTCCCAAGGATTGTTGGCATCGTATGTTTTTTCCGAGGATTTAGACAGTTGGATCAGGCATGCCATCGAGGTAATTTCGCCCCCCCGGTGGCAGGATCTGCCCCTCTCTCGTCTGCACAAGGCCTACGCATATCGCAAATACATCACATAGTATTTTCCATGCTGCTTATGGGCATGATTTCATGTGGCGCCATGCAGATCTGCAATTTCCGGCGCTGAAACCCTAACAATGCAATAAATGTCTCAAATATTGCCGATGGATCTGAAAAATGCGGGGGCCTGACATGTGTCATTTGATGGCCTGCTTTGAGAGAACAAGAAGTTTCGAGGCCAACGGAGCAACATGACCCGCACTTCCTTCACAAACCCGACATGTTCCCTCTCGATACCCAGAGACTACCTCGGAGATGGTGTAGTTTACAAGAAGCCTTATGGGAGGCCTATTCGAAATGTGCCCAAACTTTTACCACACCCTACAGGGGCCACGTTGAAGGAAATATTCCCTAGAGGCAATAATAAAGATGTTATTTGTATTTCCTTATATCATGATAAATGTCTTTTATTCATGCTAGAATTGTATTAACTGGAAACTTGATACATGTGTGAATACATAGACAAAACAGTATGTCCCTAGTATGCCTCTACTAGACTAGCTCACTGATCAAAGATGGTTATGTTTCCTAGCCATAGACATGAGTTGTCATTTGATCAACGGGATCACATCATTAGAAGAATGATGTGATGGACAAGACCCATCCGTTAGCATAGCACTATGATCGTTTAGTTTTACTGCTATTGCTTTCTTCATGACTTATACATGTTACTATGACTATGAGATTATGCAACTCCCGAATAACGTAGGAACACCTTGTGTGCTATCAAACGTCACAACGTAACTGGGTGATCATAAAGATGCTCTACAGGTGTCTCCGAAAGTATTCATAGTGTTGGCATAGATCAAGATTAGGATTTGTCACTCCGAGTGTCGGAGAGGTATCTCTGGGCCCTCTCGGTAACACACATCACAATAAACCTTGCAAGAAAAAGACTAATGAGTTAGTCACGAGATGATGTGTTACGGAACGAGTAAAGAGACTTACCGGTAACGAGATTGAACTAGGTATGGAGATACCGACGATCGAATCTCGGGCAAGTAACATACCGATGACAAAAGGAACAACGTATGTTGTTATGCGGTTTTGACCGATAAAAGATCTTCGTAGAATATGTAGGAGCCAATATGAACATCCAGGTTCCGCTATTGGTTATTGACCGGAGATGAGTCTCAGTCATGTCTACATAGTTCTCGAACCCGTAGGGTCCGCACGCTTAACGTTTGATGACGATCGATATTATGAGTTTATGAGTTTTGATGTACCGAAGGTAGTTCGGAGTCCCGGATGAGATCACGGACATGACGAGGAGTCTCGGAATGTCCGAGACATAAAGATTGATATATTGGACGACTATATTCGGACACCGGAAGTGTTCCGGAATAGTTTCGGATTTAACTGAATTGCCGGAGGGGGTTACCGGAACCCCCTACGAGGGGGGATGGTCCATAGTGGGCCTTGAGGAAAGGAGAGAGGCAGCCCATAGAGGCTGGCCGGCACCCCACCTTGGGATCCTAGTTGGACTAGGATTGGGGGGGGGGGGGCGCCACCTCTCCCTCTTTTCCTTTCCCTCTCTTCTTTCTTGGTGGACTCCTACTAGGAATAGGATTGCAATCCTATTCCTAGTAGGATTGCCCTAGCCGCACCATAGGAGGCCGACCGGCCCTCCCCTCTTGCTCCTTTATATACGGGGGCAGGGGGGCACCCAAAGACACAGAAGTTGAATTGTTCCAGCCGTGTGCGGTGCCCCCCTCCACAGAAACACACCTCGGTCATACCGTTGCAGTGCTTAGGCGAAGCCCTGTGCCGGTAAATACATCATATCCGTCACCACGCCGTCGTGCTGACGAAACTCTCCCGTGAAGCTCAACTGGATCAAGAGCTCGTGGGACGTCATCAAGCTGAACATGTGCTGAACGCGGACGTGCCGTACGTTCGGTGCTTGATCGGTTGAATCGCGAAGAAGTTCGACTACATCAACCGCGTCACTTGACGCTTCCGCTTCCGGTCTACGAGGGTACGTAGACACACTCTTCCCTATCTTGCGTGATCGTAGGAAAATTTTAAAATACTACGTTCCCCAACACACGTATGAAATAATCAATTTTGGGGATATCGTTTTCGGGAACTTATCGATCGACCCGACATAATGGGTAAATCGGCCAGTTTATCGGTATATGAGCCGATTTATCTTATCGGGCAGACATCCAAGCGATAAATCAGTCAGTTTATCAAAATATCGGCCAATATATCGATTAGTGGAAATAATGAAATAAGGGGAGAGCGTTTCATTTATAAAAACAATGAAATAGAAATACAAAAAAATAGAATAAGATGAAAATAAAATAAGTATAATACAAAGACAATAAAAATAAAATGCAGAAATTATAGATCGTGTATTTTTCTTATTATTAAAATAATAAAAGTTTATTATTGAAATAAAATAATAAACTTTTATTATTGAAATAAAATATATTTTTTATAGACCGAGTATTTTTCTTTGACACTCGGCTTACTCTTTTGGTACGCGCGGGAATTATCAAAAATAGCCCGCGAAGGAGCTCGGCCCAAATCGACCGCGCGCCCCTGCCTCTATCCCCCGCTGCCCCCTGCCTCTGTCTT
>LR738710.1:16388631-16398850 GCA_902687465.1 Secale cereale | reverse complement strand
GACCCATGCCACCGCAATCCAGATCCGACCATATACGGCCTACCCACACCGCACCCCAGCCAAACAAGGCCTAGTCCGAGCCGACAAAGGCAGTCATGACCTTCATAGAGGACAACCCCGCTGCGGAGGAGGTTGATGCACCACCACCCGCGCCTTGAAGAAGTCACCCCAGACGAATAGTCCGGCGAAGCCGGTGTGTTTCCCCCGAGCCGCCCCTATGGAGATGATACGGATTATGTCTCAGGGTCGGAATCAACACACAAACAAAAAATTGAAACGGAGGAAAAAGCTTTTCTTTTTTTCATTAATTAAGAAAAAGATAGGTGCATGGTTAATTGGTGCAAAATTGATACATCAAGGGTCAAAATCCACAAGGACTCAAACAACCAACAAAGATATCGCAAATGGCACACCACAAACAATCAATCCCACGAAACCTCAAGTAGACTAGTCCCAAAATAACAACCATCAGAGATGTAAACATGTGGTGGCGACTAACAACTTGTAGAGTTGTCTCCCAAGGCGAGATTAATCCGATGGTTGACCCTCTTTATCTTCTTCGCATTAACCAGGCGATACAATCTTTGGATGACCGGAATTAGACCTATGTGCAGCTCAGTGAAGTCATGCAGAGGGCCCCCGCCCTCGCCAAGGCGCATCCCTCGGCAACACCTCTCACTTCACCTACGGCAGAAATAGGCACTCTGTCCTCAACACCTTGGTCCCCATCTTTTTCCCCGACCCTAATGGTGCCAATGTAGCCAACATCAAGTCATGAGCATCCATATCAGGGTAGGAAGGTCGCTGTGTATAGGCTTGGATCAACCCCTCATCACGATCAGAGACCTCCGCCCGCTCCAATAAGCTGGTTGCATGGGCCAACAACAAGCTCAAAGGACGAAGCATCATCGCCACCATGGATTGCAGCTCATGAGCAAAAGGAGCAAGCATAACGTCAACGGTCTTCGCCACATCATCATATCCATCGCAACCTTCACCATAATCTTTAGAAGACCCCGCGTACTCTGGAGCTTCGACATTCATTGCGGGGGCAACACCAGAAGCCCAAGAGCAATCGGCTAAGGAAGGAGAAGAAGGAGCGCGGGGGAGGAGGCACGCGTACTGCGGCAACCTGTGATGGAGGAAATGCGACGATGGCAATCCCTCTCCAGGTGCCTAGAGTGCATGCATGCAAGGCATCGAATCGGATCACGACAACACACAAATAATTATCTAGACTCTAGTAGTAGAAACTAAAATAGTGGACGACCAATTAGACATTGCAAAATAGTTGAAATTTTTGCATGCATAAGTGTGGCTGCGGAACAAAATATTAATGGTAAATGATGTAGAAAGAAAGAAAGCATAAATTAACTGTGCGGGAGCACGACTTTTTTTCGATAAAGGATTTTTATTAACTCAAAACGTAGCATCAAAAAGATACAAATCATGATGTGCAACACCCGACCTCTGCATAGCTATGATGCACACAGCCAAACAAAATAGTCTGAAAGAAAATAAAAAGCTGGCATATCGGCACTCGAGTCCAATAGGACAATCACTATGCCTATGTTGAAGGAGATGATGGACCAATACAGAGATTATGCTGCCATCCATGTTAAGAAAAAACCACCATGGTCACTCGCTCCAATTGCGTACACACCGCCTTGAACATCGGTTGGAACTCCGTACGATGAAGCATAGATCACGTACGAAATGATTGCGTCCAACGGAAAATAACCTAGTGCGGCAGCACGACTATAGGCCAGGTTCGTTTTTTGGCACTCCGCAGAAATCTTTGAGCGCGTCGTTGGATTTGCGGCCTTCCTCGGAGTACTGGAAGTCGGAATACGCATAGGGGTCGCATGGATGGTACATGAGTGGGTGGTCTTCGTCGACGAGCTCGTCCATCGGCCGCACCATGCAGCCCGCCGTCGCCGTGGGCATGCAACCCAGCAGCGTGGCGAACCGCTCGCGGTTGCTCGGCGTCCTGACACGGTGGAGGCATGCCTGCACCCGCCCGTTGGTCACCACCTGCATGCAGGGAAGAATGACCATGGCCAGTGCTCTATCACCGTTACTTAACAAGTTAACACACGAGGAGAGGAATGCGAGAGGTGGTGTTGTTGGCTTTACGTACACTCAGTAGGTCGCCGGCGACGACGATGCAGAGTCTGGCTCGGGCGGCACGGCGAACCAGCTGCCGTCGCCTAGCTGCACCTCCAGGCCTTCCACCTCGTGCTGCACGATCACGTTTGTCATGACATAGTCGCGGTGCGCCGGCAGGGACACCTTGGTGGCGTCGTTGTTGTCCAGGGACGTGCCGTAGTACGACATCCGGAGGTGGTAGCCAAGCATCTCATGGTGCGCGTCAATGGCCTTCCTGTTCCGAACACCGAGGCCTTCCAAGACCATCCTCGTCACCGTCTGTTCCAGCTTCATACCATCCTTGGCAAACTCTCCGATCGTGTCGCTGCGAGCACTCGATCAGAAGATATCCATATCAAAATAAACCACTGCACAATAATAGGAGTACGTTATCATTAGTAGCTGGTCTCGTCTCACTCACCAGAAGGCCGGGTTGCCCTGCGGCCAGAGGAGATCGGCGAAGTCACGTATCGGGCCGGCGCCGGCGACGTCCTGGAGGCGCATGCTCTCGTACGCCATGCCGGGTATCTGCCCGATGTACCCGCCGTACTGCACGTCGTTGTAGACGTTCCGCTGCTTGGCCTCCACGGGGAGCCCGAAGAGCTCCGGCAGGGCGCACCCGAACAGCGCCTGCCGAAGATCCCTCCCGAACCCGTCGTGCTGGACCACGACGCAGCCGTACGCCACCATGGACGCGGTCACCGCGTCCCGGGCGTCGTCCCACCCTCGCCCGCCAGGCTCTAGCCCACGGAGGTCGACCTTGGTGATCTCCATGGACATTTTCTTGGATTCGTTAATGCCGGCCTGCAGTTCCAAATGTTCTTTTGGAGTGCTAGTAAGCATGCACGTGCAACGCACGTCTCAAACAAAACAAGTTAACATGGTATAATACTATTTAAAAAAAAACAGATCGCTACAAAATGTTATTTTTTAAAACGGAGGCAAAGATTGCCTCATTTATTAATTAAGTAGAAGAGAATTGCCCAATTAATTATGGAAAATCGGGCAAAAACCGAAATAACAATAGAACTCATCGTGGCAAGGACCAGAGCACCCAAGCAGCAGAGCACCGCCCGAGCCTCCACGCCGCACCTTCCCGCCAGGCCACGCATCCGCCCGATGCGACCGCCCAGCACCAGCCCGCCCACTAAAAGAATATGGCTTACTCTAGTAGAGCAACATCATCAACCATACCGTGAACAAGCAAAGTTCATATATTAAATCATCGTTTGTTGGATTTTTGATTTGTGTCTTGTGATTTCTTAGATCTGAACAATATCAATGGTGTTATGCTCCATGGCTCTCCTGCCCGCACCATCTCCGAACGTCAAGGAAGTTTTAAGAAAAAATCAGGTCGGTGTGATGCAACAATAGAACTGTTCCAAAATATAGGTCGCTGGACCATTCCTGCTACTAATTTCGTCACATTACGCATTTTACCAGCGTTCCGAAATTGCCCCCGCGCTCACGCAGACCAGTCAATCCCCACTCGCTCCACTACCCACCGCCCTCTCCTGGTCGCCGCCGCCCTGTCTCCGTCGCCACCGCCCTGTCTCCGTCGCCGTCGTGTCGCTCCGTCGTCACCGCCCTCTTCCTCCCCGTGGCCGCCTTGCTCCCCATCACCTACGCCCACTTTGACAGCCCCCAACCCTAGTTCTCTCACACCCCGTAGTTCAAAGGTTGAATTTGTATCCGCCGCTGATGGTACTGCTGGGCGAGGAGGCACTTGATTTGCATTCGCCCGTGCTGGATCTGCGTGAGGCGGCGCTTGATCTGCTCCGCCGTGGCTCCGGCGACCTTACCCCATGGCTCCGGGACAGGAAGGCTACCCCGACGACATACAGGTCCGCCCCCTTCTCCTCTCCTCTTGGATTTCTTCTTCTTCCCTTCCCTTCCTTGAGATGTGCTTTCCTGCCTCAACCACGCAGCAACTCGACTCTGTGCATAGAGAGGAGGATGAAGACACACAACCATGGATTTTGAGCAGCAACAACTCAAGGACAAAGTGCGCCACCTCCGGCCTCCCCTCTCTATTTGATTCAATTCTACAGTTGTGTATGCGGGTTCCTCACACCTTGTTGCTCCGTTGGTCTTCGTGCTGGGCTGCAGGAGACCTCAACACGCCAATGGATGCAGCTAGCCTCTAACTCACCTACGCACCTGCACCAACTTGATGCAGGGAGAGGAGGAGTGAGGCTTCTCTAACGGGATGATGCCCAGGCATGGGGCAGCAGCAACCCAAGGTCAAGCCTCCCTCTACCTCTCTCTCGTTTTGATTTCACAGGTCTGGTTCCCTGATTTTTCTGCTGCTCTAGATTCACTTGCATGCTTGACTGAATCTAGTTGCTCTCAGGCCCTAGTGTTCAGACTGATTTTTCTGCTGCTCTAGATTCAATTTAATTTGCGTGACTGCAGCCACATTGTCTAGAGATAGAATTAAGATATTCAGGCTAAGTTTAATGATTTGCTGGTCATACTTACTGAATTTCGCTTGGTGCTATCGCTGTCGAACTCTGGTGCTAAAACAGTTGGACATTGTATTGTTTATCAATTTAACTTGCTTGCTCGCCACCACATGGTCCAGAGATAGAAATTCACTCGTACAGAGTGCTTTCAAGATTGTTAAACTACTCCATATTTAATTAAACCATTTACTCGTCCAGAGTGCTTTCAAGATTGTTAAACTACTCCATGTGTATTTAAACTAATTACTCCTACAGATTGCTGGTACAGATTGCTATCAAAATAAGCCTAAATTCAGTCATATGTGTGCACATATTGCTGCTGCTCCTTGATCATTTAGCACATATTGCTTTCAAGATGAGTACATGTTCATTTTGGTCATTTAGTGAGATAATTTTCAATTAGCCCGCACATATTGAGCACTTTCAAGATGAGTACATGTTCATTTTGGTCATTTAGTCAGATGGCCATTTTGGAGATGCCATATGAAGATTTTAGGGTTGTATTGTAATGCTAACCTTTGACTATCACTGAAGTCAAAATTTATCTATTGGAGATTCTGCGAAAATTTATTTAGTAACGATCCATATGCAGTTTGATGAGGCATTTTTAGGTGAAGTCAGTACAATGCTCATTTGCCAAGGATGAAGTCTTTGCGCCCCAGCCTGCCACGCTGACGTCCGCGAACTCGTGTGCTCTCGTGATTCACACTATTTTAGATTTTTAATTTGTGTCTTGTGATTTTTTAGATCTGAACAATATCCATGGTGTTATGCTCCGTGGCTCTCCTGCCCCCACCATCTCCGGACGTCAAGGAAGTTTGAAGAAAAAATCAGGTCGGTGTGATGCAACAATAGAACTGTATATGTTACGCCTTCTGATGTTAGCTATAGATTTTGAATTTAGTACTGCATAGATCTTGCTGTAGATAATTCCCTCTTATATAGTTCTCATTGTACATTTTTTTTTACTCAGAAACAATCGGTCGTGCTACTGCTCAGTTTAGGCAATTGATCTTGCTGTAGATAATTCCCTCTTATATACTTCTCATCGTTCCTATTTTCTATGCGAAATATCAGGTACTCCCTCCGTCCCAAAATACTTGTCGTAGAAATGACTAAAAATAGATGTATCTAACACTAAAATACGTCTAGATACATCCATTCCTCCGACAAATATTTCCGGACGGAGGGAGTACTTTACATGGAGTACATTTCGTAGTTTATGTATATCTCTCAACGAAAAAGGTAAAGCCAAAGCTTAAATTGCTATGGTGATATTATAGTCTCCTTTTTGTATTTCTGTCAACAAGAAAGGTGAAGCCAAAGCTTAAATTCTAAAGTGAAGTTAGTTTCAATTTTTTTTGTATTTCTGTCAATAAAAAGGTGAAGCAAATGCTTAAATTTCTGTAGTGATGTTAGATGACTGTTTGTCAGTTTTGTTTGAGAAGGCAATGTGTTCTGACACATTGATAATCATGGTAAAGTAAGAGGCTTAGAAGCGGACTTAACGAAAAAGGGATTAGAAGCACCTGCAGCTCATGATTTTACAGTCATATTTAGAGCTTCAGTTTTGAGAGATATTTTTTAAAGGAAGAGAGCATTGTTATTTGCAGCTTCATGGAACGACGTCAGGTTTAGGTCAGATATGCACATCAGGGATCATGTTAGCATATGGTCATGCTATAAGTCACCAGTTCCTACATTTTTCTTCTATAACTACTCTTGTTTTTCATAAATTCAATCAAACCAATTGATGGATCACATGAACAGGTTGACAAATGAGCATGCATCTGCTCCGCAGAGGCGTCTTGCGAGCCTAACGAAGTCTTGGCGGCAGCAGCGTGTAAAAGCCTTTACGAACTTTAGATCAAAGGAGAGCATGCACCTGTGCCGGTGAAGAGCTCCTCGTCGCAGCCGTGGCAGGGCGCCTGGGCGGCTGCACCTGTGTTGGGGAAGAGCTCGTCGTCGCGGCCGTCGTCAGGCGAGCTCGTCGTCGCGGCCGTCGTCGGGTGCCTAGGCGAGCTCGTCATCGCGGCCGTCGTCGGGTGCCTCGGCGGCTTAGGATGGCAGCGAGGGTGCACGTAAGCTGTGGATTGATTCCCTGGATATATTCTGGGGATTGATTCCCTGGATATATTCCTTCTAAGTTAGCACATTTGTCTCCGTATATGACTCTCCGTGTAAATTGGATGTCGGCTGTTTCCTTCTCCCTTTCTGCGGGCGTGGGCTGTTTCCTGGTGCGGGTGTTGCCAGAGTTTTCGTCCGCCCTGAGAAAATGCTAAACGCACTTGAGTAGTTACTTGGTGTAATTGTGACGGCTAGATCTAATTAAGCAATTTGATCGTGAGGCTCCAATTGACCGGGAATGTTATGTGTAGATCAGGCTGGGTGCGTTTAGCGTTGAATATGTTCTCTTGTTTAATAGTAGTAGAGATTGCTTAATCAGCAGTGTCGGATACTTAAATTTTGAAGTCAGCAGATAGCGGCGGTTTGCATGCAGTAGAGACGAAGAGGGGAAAGGGCCCACCACGTGATTCTCTCTTCTGCTTTTCTCTCTTGGGCGGGACCCATACATGCAACCCTCTCAATCCTAGCCGGCTGCTTCGAGTTAATTGAAAATCGGGCTCTTCTTGAGCCTTCATTCTAAAAATTATTTGAAACTTAATTTTCTTTGAATGTTTAAAAGTTTAGAGCTCATATAACTTTGTAACTACGAAAGTTGAAAATTTTCAAAGTTTTTTTGGAATTCCGCAAAGTTTCAAAACTTTTTAGATTTTTAGTAAGTTTCAATCTTTCTAAAAATGAAAAAAAAAAGTGAATTTAAAAATAATTAAGTATCTCAAATTTTTGAAAGTTCAAAAGCTTGCAAAGTTTGATCTCACCAAAAATTTCAAATTCTTAAGGTTGAGGTGGATTACCTAATTCAAAACCAAGGTTACAAATTTCTGAATGTTGCCAAAAAGGGACAATCACACATCATTTGTCTAACAAAAATATTGAAGTAGTTTTTTATAAGGAGGAATGCAGGGGGCCTCCGCATCAGAATGATGCATGCAACCATAAGTCCACCAATTGATAGTAGGATAAATAGCCTTAAAAATTTACATATATGTTGTGGTATAGGAAATCATTATTTTATAAAAATGTACGAGAGTGTAGTTAGTATTTTTTTTTTTTTGCGTAAAAACTTACAATCCATTCGTCAAATATCATGGAGTACAAAGAACGCCCGAAGTAAAATGAATTACATCATATCGGTACACCATCTAGCGATAACTATAAACACTATAGCGAGCCAAAGACGCGCCACCATCATTGCTCCTCCCTTATCGGAGCCAGATAAACCTTTTTTATTAGGGAGTCAGGAAGTCATTGTGAGGTACCAGTTGGAGTACGAAAAAGGCTAGATTTTTATCGACCGTGCTTATTCTGGCAGAGTGATGAATTAAAACGAAAATACATACTCGCTAAATGGGATATCATTTGTAGGTCGAAAGACCAAGGGGGTCTTGGCATTGAAAATTTAGAGGTGAAAAACTGATGTCTTCTCGGTAAGTGGCTGTATAAGTTTCTGTAGAGACGGATGTCACATGGGCCCAGATTTTACGTAATAAGTACCCTCAATCAAAAACATTGACCCAGGTGACGGTAAGGCCGACTGATTCGCCTTTCTGAAAAGGACTGATGAGAGTGAAATTAGGCTCTAGCCCACGGAGGTCGACCTTGGTGATCTCCATGGGCTCTTTCTTGGATTCGTTAATGCCGGTCTTAGCTGCTGATCTTCCTGCCGACCTGCAGTTCGAAATGTTCTTTTGGAGTATTGCTTAATCAGCAGTGTCGAATACTTAAATTTTGAAGTCAGCAGATGATGATGATCACGTGGGAAGGAGCTCCCTCGCCGTTGACCGCGGCGGTTTGCATGATGTAAAGACGAAGAGGGGAAAGGGCCCATCACGTGATTCTCCCTGCTGTTCTTTCTCTCTCTTGGGCCGGACCCATATATGCACCCTCACACTTGCGAATTTGAAAGTTTCTACTCCCTCCGTTCAGTCTTGTAAGATCTTTTAAACATTTAAGACAACATCTAAAATAGTTCAATTTCAGCTATCCTAAAGGACTTACAAAAATGAACAGATCAAGTACTAAAATCGTCTAACGTCAAGGTATTAAAAGACAACATCTAAAATAGTTCAATTTCAGCTGTAATTTTTTTATTCTGAAAGCTCCAACGTTCAAAACGTTATTTTTTACGCGAAAAACTTTCGATTTATTCATCAAACGTCAAGGTACTACAAAGAACACTAGAACTAAATCATCTAACGATGACTACAAGCTCTGAAGCGAGACAAAGCGCATCGCCGTCATCGTCCCTCCTTCGTCGGAGCCGGACAAACATTACTTTAGTAGACAGTCGGGAAGTTGTCATGCTAAGACCTCATAGGACCAAGGCACCAGAACAACAACCACCGATGATGAAGAGAAGCGTAGATTGGAAGGATCCAACCTACAGACACAAAGACGTAGACGAACGAAGACCAAATCCAGGAGGATCCACCAAAGATAAATGCCAACCGGATCACACAAGATCCGCCGGAGACACACCTCCACACGCCCTCTAATGGCGCTTGAAGCGTCACTGGGATGGAGACTAGGCGAGGAGAACCTTATTCCATCTTCAAGAAGCCGCCGCTGCCTCGTCTTCTTGAGCATGGCACAAAGCCTAACAAAACTCAAAAAAAACACCTAAAAGTGTATCCCTCCCAACGGCAAGGGTCGGGATCCACCGTGTCTCTGTGGTCCAAGGACAATAGGAGACGACGCAGATCGGCTCCGGCGCCGACGAGAGGCAGGGAAACCGCGTCTGTGTGGTCCAAGGGTAGGAGTGCACAAGGGTAGGAGCGAACGCATCATTGCTCCATCTTGATCTGACGTAAGAGTGCTGCTGGGTGGCCTGAACAAAAACGTTAGGAAAGTCTAAAACTTATTTGGTTTGAATGTTTGGAATTTCAGATCTTCTAAAAGTTTGAAATTATGTTTAATTTAAGATTTGTTAAAGATTACAGAGTTTCAAAACTTTTTAGATTTTTTGAAAGGTTGAAACTTCCTGAAATGAAAAGATAATTTAAAGTTAAAATATTTGAAGTTTTTTTTAAATAAAGCTCGAAAATTTGGAAAGTTTGATTTTGCCGGAATTTCAAAATTCTAAGAGATGCATTACCTGATTATAAGCCAGGGTTGCAAATTTCTGAAAGTTACCAAAAAGAAAAAATCACACAGCATTTGACTGACCAGAATAAGGAAGGCTGTCTGGTGAGAAACTGATACTAGGATAAATAGTATGAAAAGGTTATATAAACGTTGTGGTACAAGAAAATTTTATTTGATAAACATGTATGAGTATGTAGTCAGTAATAAACATAGAACACCCAATAATTCACATAACTAGAAGAACGCCCGTGCGTTGCAACGGGGCCACATTAATTTTAAGAGTTCAATATTAATCATGTTAATATTACATTTAATATTCTCATACATATCAAGTGACATTGGCGACCTTTTTTACCATCAAATCCTCACACACACTCTCCCTCCCTCTTCCTCGCCCC
>LR738710.1:16350892-16388337 GCA_902687465.1 Secale cereale | reverse complement strand
CCCCCCCTCTCTCTCAGACACACACACACACACACTCTCTCTCTCTCACACTGACACACACACATAATCTGATATTATAGGACCAATTTTTTTTACCAATTACCATACTCTAGAACACCACACTCCTCACTGCATCGATGGGCGTTGGGTGGTGTCTCTCCTCTACCTGGTCACCTGGCATCCTCTAATTATGCGCCACCATCTCGATTATCTTCCTTGGCACCGAATTGTAAACACCTACACTCCTTCTCCTCCTTCCCTGTGCTCCACAACACCCGAGCTGACCGGGAATCAAATCTGGACTGCTGGTACGGGCGTCCATGGGCTAATACAACGATTCTCAATCAGAAATGACAAGAATGTAAAAAAGAGCACATACCTTGATGCGGAAACTATTGTCGCCTACCAAGTGAAGACCAGCAGGGCGCTGCTCCGCCGTGGACCTGTGCTGGCTTGAGTCCATGTCCGCCGTTGGCCGCTGCTCGCATTCGGCCCACCCATCGCCCAAGCCGGCGTTAGAAGCAAACTCAATAGCCTTGCCCACCTTCATGGCTCCAGTCCACGAGATCAAATCAAGCATCATAGAGTTCGGGGAGGAGTAGCATTTCCACCGCCAGCTCCTCGTGATGTAAAAGCATAGAGTGCTGGGAGGACATGAAACGTAAATACCTGGGGTTTAGCGCTGGTCACGGGAACGACCGACACAGCCTCCTTGCGCTGCTCCTCGCTGCCCGCCCTGCTCTGGGGATCCTAGTGCCCTACCCTAGGGTTCCGTGCTGGTGGCGGCGGCGGCGTGGTAGTACGGTGAACTGGAGTTTCGCCTGCATCGGATGTGACGGCACGCGCGGAGTACCGAGGAGTCGCCGAGGTCGGCCAGGGCTTGGGGCACAGAGGAGTCCTCCTGGTCAAGGAAATCGGAGAGAAGAAGAGGATGGCGGCGCGCCGGCGCGAGGACACATGAGGGCAGGAGTCAAGAGGATCGGCCGTCCAGGCTCGTGAGGAGGGCATCGATGGGAGGATCACGTTAATGGTACCGTGTACAAAAATCCCATCAAAGCAAGTAAAATATACCAGCAATGCTTGATTGATTCTGATTTATTTTTTATAGGCATTTTCGGATTTGTAGGGCATGTGCCCACGATCCCCGCACGCCCTACCTTTTTTTGACGTGTATGATTTATGATAAGAAATGAAAATCACATCAATGTAAGGAAATATCCCATCAATGCTTGATTGATTGTGATTAATTTTTTTATATGGTAACTAATCCGATGGGTTTATGTGGGAGGTGAAGTGAAAAGGCAGGTGGGAGAGGAGACGAAAAATAACCGGTTAAAAAAATGAATTGATTGTTGCCCTGTACGTTTGGTTTTGGTATTTGAAGATTGATTATCATCCGTTACTTGGGTTACCAAAAAACAAATCAATCAAGATATATCCGTAGCTAATCCTCCTTATCCAAACAATCACTTAGAAAAGGCAAAGATCGGTGCATTAGACAAATTAGGATTTGGAATTGATCGTGATGAAACTAAATTTTATTGATTGGTAATGTAATATCGGTTCCTGCCGTTTATAACGTGTCTAGTTAGGAAACTTTGGAAATGTTAGGAAAGTTTTTATTGTAAGGGTAAAAAAATCAACGTGAGGAGATATGATGGTGGGATGCGGGACGAAAATATACCAGGCGAAATATAACCAGACGAAATAGGAGGTGGGACAAAAAAAGCTGGAACAAAGACTACTAACTGCTCCATTAGAAGTAGAGATGTCATGAAGTGCCGGGTGCTCCATGGAATATTTGATCTAAATGAAAATATTAGGCAACATGAAGCCACATAGTAGGAAGTCACCACTCTAGAGTGGTACTCATGTGGACTTCGAGGTGAACCCCGCGAGAGCCGCCGTGGATCACTCGCTGAAAACCTGCATTTTTGTCCTTTCAATGTTCTGGTTTCGACCATTATTCAAAAAAAAAATATATGTTTCTGGAATCCGGGCCCTTGCTGGTGGGATTGGAAGGGCTTCTACTATCTTTTTAGGTGTGTTTTTTTATTTTCTTTACGGTATGTGTTCTGCTCAGGAAATGAGGGGTGGTGGCTCCCTAAAGATGAAATAATGTCCTCCCCTTCTAGCCCCTGTCCTGGCGATGCGCCTAGCATCATTAAGGGGCATGTGGAGGTATGTCTACGGCGAATCTTACGGGATTCGGTCGGTGTTTTTCTTTGGTGGATCTTTTTGGATCCGCTTTTCATTCGTCCGCGTTCGTGTGTCTACGGTTGTATCCTTTCGATCTACACTTCTCTTCATATGCAACAGTTTCTGTTCTTGTGTGTTAATTCTTTAGGACCTTATATAGCATGACAACTTTCTGACCGTCTACTACAAGTTTTGCTCGGTTCCTGTGAAGGAGGGACGTTGACGGTGGCGTGCCTTCGGCTCGCTCATGTGCTTGTTGTCGTTACTATGTCGTAGTCACTGGCGCGCCTTCGGCTCGCTCTTGTGGTCTTGAATTTGTACTAACATAATGTTTGATGAATAGATTAAAAGTATTCCTTAAAAAACAGCTGAACAAAATTGAAAGCGTAAGAAAACATTATTGGACCGATAAACCCATAGGAGAGCGTACGTACGTGCTCAACTATGTTAGCACTAGCGAAAATATCTTCTCAAAAGTTTCAGAAAAAAACACAAGCGAAAATAAAGGAAAATTGTTCCGTGTGCAGAGCTCCTTCTCTGGTCGCTGATCATCACAATTCACACAGCTGCTCCATCAAGATCTTTTTCTACTCCGCAGAAAGCCATGAGCGCGTCGCCGGATTTGCGGCCTTCCTCCGAGTACTGGAAGGCGCAGTACTCGTAGGGGTCGCAGGGACGGTAGACCAGAGGGTGGTCCTCGTCGACGAGCTGCTCCATGGCCCGCACCGTGGAGCCTTGGGTGGGCATGCAGCCCAGCAGCGCCGAGAAGCGCTCGAGGTTGCTCGGCGTCCTCACGCGGTGGAGGCAGGCCCGCACCCGCCCGTTGGTCACCACCTGCAGGCGAGCAGACGTTTATTAACAGTTCAGCACACATGGGAGGGAAGGGAGGTGTAACCGTGTATGTCAGGCTTTACGTTGAGCAGCTCGCCGGCGACGATGACGACGGTGTCCGGCTCGGGAGGCACGGCGAACCAGCTGCCGTCCTTGAGCTGCACCTCCAGGCCCTCCACCTCGTGCTGCACGATCGTGGTGGTCATGTCGTAGTCACGGTGCTCCGGCAGGGTCACCTTGGTCGCGTTCTCCTCCGGGCAGATGCCGTAGTAGGACATCCGGAGGCTGTAGCAGAGCTGGTCGCGGTGCGAGTCCAGGGCGTGCTCGTCCCGGACGGCCAGGCCTTCCAAGACCATCCTCGTCACCGTCCTCTCCAGGCTGACAGCATTCTTGGTGAACTCCCCAATCGTGTCACTGGACACGCCAACGTTAATCCACGTCAAAAACATGGTGTATGTACAGTGATGAAGAATCATGAGCTCACCAGAAGGCGGGGTTGCCCTGCGGCCAGAGGAGACCGGCGAAGTCGCTGATGTGACCGGCGTCGGTGACGTCCTTGATGCGCAGGCTCTCGTACGCCATGCCGGGTATCTGCCCGATGTACCCTCCGTACTGCACGTCGCTGTTGGCGTTGCGCTGCTTGGCCTCCCCCGGCAGCGCGAACAACTCCGGCATGGCGCGCCCGAACAGCGCCTGCCGGATGTCCTCGTCCATCCCGACGTGCTGGACGTGGACCACGACGCAGCCGTGCGCCACCATGGACGCGGTCACCGCGTCCCGGGCTTCGTCCCACCCTGGCCGGCCAGGCTCCAGCCCTCGGAGGTCGACCTTGGTGATCTCCATCAGCTGCTGCTCAGCGCTGGCCAGCAATCTGGGGTTCGTGCGTGAATTCGTCTCTTGTGCTTGATCGGAACGTTCTCTTGGATCTTGGTGTGTGAATTGCGTAATCGTACTGTATCAATTTATAGCAGTGCGTGTCTAATCTAATACTCCCTCTGTCCCAAAAAAATCAAAGACACTTATTTTGGGACAGAGTAGGTAGAAGTCAGCAGACGGTCATGTGCCCTAGTTAATGTTTCCAAGTTTTTGCAAATGGCATGTTGCTGCTGCTTATTTGTAGTGTGTTAGCCATGAACGCGATGCCGGCCTCCAACGGCATACGAGACCCTAGGGTTTAGGTGGTCGGTCTCAGAGGTGCCTTTCTTATCACCAAATATCTTAGCCACGTTTGTTTGATCTTCACAATCCATCCTCATCATCAGTTCATCAAGATCATCACGGAGTAATCCTCCACTCAAAACCCGGGCATTTCTTCAAGATCCTCTTCCTTTCATAGATCCAATCTTTTCTACGGTGTAGGATGGAATCTACGTTTAGTGTAAAAAAACATTTTACGTACATTATGGGACGGAGGGAGTAGGTTGAATATGGAAACTAGTAGTTAGTGATAGTTGTCTGACTTGCAAGTTGCAACGATAGATACGGCACACCTAGATCTACATCTAAACATGGTAAGTCAATGGCACTGGTAACTCATTATTAGTATTAGATTGGAAAGTCCTGCACGAGAGCCATTAAATATTTGACGCCTCCCGTCGGCACCGTCACAGTTTGGCTTCATCTTTTGTGTCCTTGTTGGAAATTCACCCTAGGGATCGATCACATAAAATTGCACGAACGCACGCGCACACAAAACTGATAGCCAAGGGCACTTGTCGTGCCCTTATTTTCCTCTTTATTTTTTTTTCTCCTTTTCTCTCTTAGTTACAAATCTGATGCATCGGTGTGTATATATATAAACGACCTCACGAGCTATAGCTAGCTAACCTAAACCGACTCAAACAACTACTCCTGGCCGGACTCACGTTGAAACATAACTAGGACACGGACAGCATGCATGCTAATTCCTAATACTACACGGCTTGCAAACCGGCCACCCCACATATATCTCAACTTACCTAGTATAGTTAATTACCCGGCTAGCTTGATCACGGTTACTACACAAAACTAACTCATGTATTGTTTGGATTATCCCAACAATCACCCCCTAATCCAAACATCCGACTCTTTACTCGATCTGACACGCGATCGCCTCTTCATCTTGTCGTGCCAGTTGCCTCCGGCGACGCGACTTACCGGTGACATTTTTTTTTTTGCAACGATGGCCACCACTTCATTGCAATCTTTTTCATACCGACTTATAGACTGGAACCAACGATTACCCGGACTACTAGCCACGCTGCCACATCTTAGCGTGCTACATGCTGACTAAACGCATAGCCTCATGCAGGAACTCAACTTAACTGGTGCGCGTCCTCTTCACGTTGATCTTCATCTACTCGTCGGTTGCTTGTGCACGGGGAGACACATCTTTTCACCCGTCACATCTTCAATATCTCTCATTGTCGCTGATGCCACATCTTATCGAACGACACCTCTTGTCCAGCGGCAACACAACTCGCCATATACGTGCAACTCATCTCCACCATATATGAACTCGCCGGAACTCCACGACCACGAACGGAAACGTAAGGCACGAATTCCTTTTTCCGCCCGCTCTCGCTCGCTATTCTCCTACGACAGTGACGCATCCCAACTGCAGCAGAAGATTCACACACCTGAGATCTTGGACGCACCTTACAAGAACTCGTGTGCACACCTTGATGACGGCTCGCAACTTCGCCATCTCCACCTTGGACCCTCCAACAATGATCTCGATGATTTCCTCGGTGTCACAACTTCGGCACCTCCATAACCATCAACGATCACCAACGCTTTATCGACGACTGCCTACCGCCCTTCTCCGGGTAGTTCTGTCGAACGTCAATCAACCGTCGCCTCGCTTCCGATAGCATCCTCACCGCCTTCTTCTCGTCGCTTCGCCGACCGACAACCGCCCGATTCTCCTTGTCGCCGCTTGAACGACAATTGCCTGCTCCTCCTCGTCGCTGCATCCCAGCGACTATATCGCCTGCTCTTCCTTGTCGCTACACCACTCAGCGACTATATCGCCTGCTCCTCGCCGCCACACCAGCGACTGTATTGCCCGCCCCGAGGCGCTAATCGGGTCGTCACCCCGGGGCAAGTGCAGCTTCTCTCGAACCTTGCTCTGATATCAATTGTTGGAAATTCACCCTAAGGATCGATCACATAAAATTGCACGAACGCACGCGCACACAAAACTGATAGCCAAGGGCACTTGTCGTGTCCTTATTTTCCTCTTTATTTCTTTTTCTCCTTTTCTCTCTTGGTTACAAATCTGATGCATCGGTGTGCATATATATAAACAACCTCACGAGCTATAGCTAGCTAACCTAAACCGACTCAAAAAACTACTCCTGGCCGGACTCACGTTGGAACATAACTAGGACACGGGCAGCATGCATGCTAATTCCTAATACTACACGGCTTGCAAACCGGCCACCCCACATATATCTCAACTTACCTAGTATAGTTAATTACCCAGCTAGCTTGATCACGGTTACTACACAAAACTAACTCATGCATTGTTTGGATTATCCCAACATTTGTTATATTTGTGTCGAATATTATGTACGCAAGGGGTTACGTGGACTTGGAGTTGTAATTGGTGTGGTTAGGTACGAGTTGTGTAGGAGTCGGACACTTGTATCCTAGGCCTCTTATATACGGAGGGGCACCACACGTTGTAACCCAGGATGACGACTTGATAGCAACAGGTACGCGGGGGAGCCGACGGCTTGTGCCGGCGCCCGGGCGGCCGGTGTTGCGGTATCTTGGGGAGGAGCGCCCGTAGTCATGCCCCGGGGATGTAGCCATATCGGTGAACCTCGTTAACAAATATCGTGCCTCGGTGTGTCATCTATGATCTTGCATTAGCGTTTTATTCTAACAAGTGGTATCATGAGCAAGGTTGCGAGAAGGCTATGCGGAAGATCATCCGGAGGTACGAGGATCATGCTCGACGGGTGCCATGGAATGTACGATTGGCGCAAGGTGGAGCATGGCGGCGATCTCTGAGGCGGTCGGTGGTGTCGGACACTTCGGGCAGGAGGCCTGGACCGTTCGATGGGCTGCGGTCGGTAAGGATCGGCTAGACGTGGCGATCGGACCGGCGTAGTGGCTGTTGAAGACATTGCGGAGGCGACGAATTCGGCTCGCGATCAGACCGGCGACCAGACGTGGGGGCGGCCGGATAGATCGGAGTGTGAGAGCATCGAGATTATGCGCTCGGTGTTGTACAAGGGCAGCGGCGCCGCACTGCGGATGGATTGTGTCGACGACGCTGGTGGCCAGGGTACGGCACGGCTCGTGCACAGACGATGCGCGAGGTGGCGACTGTTACAGCAGTGTCGGCGTTGATAAGTACGCGCGACGGGGCAGTACAGATCGCTGGCGAAGAACCAAGATCAGAGACGCCGTTAGCTGTTCGTTGGAAATTGCGGCGATGTTTTCTGAGGTGAACAGATCGAGAGAAGGAAGGTTACTGTGCTGCGTACGAGACGCGCCAGGCAGTTGCGTGCAGCAGCAGGTCTCCGTGGATGGCATGCATCGCGCAAGGAAGGAGTAATCAGCAGTACGTGTTTAGAGCAGGAGTCCAGGGGATACATGCAGCAGCGGTTCAAAGAAAAGAAATAAGATATGTGTGTGACCAGGGGACAAGCCTACCTACACGAGAGGTTATGATTAAAATCTTGAAGTACGTGCGCATACGTATTTGGGTCTGTGCTGGTCCGGTATTGGACTTGCTTGGACTTTGGAGATTCCTGGTAAACGGTGACAGTTCGGACTCGATTTCCGTATCAGGCAAGGAAAGGTAATGTTGGCTAACCCAGCGGGAATAAAAGGCTGGCGACGGAGGCAACAAAGGCGCACAGAAATCAATCTGGAGTTCGGAAAAAGGTGGAGCAAATCAAGTTGCCGTGGGCAGGAATAATCTACGTGTTGCGGCTGGTCTCAAAGATTCTACGACGTTTCCTGAAGGGTAGATTGTGGGTGCAGGCCAGATTTCTTGGTTAGATCGCGGTCTGCGTTGTGGCTTCAGACCAGGAATACGTGATCGGTGATCTTTTTCGTGAGGAAGTCGCAGAGGAAAACAAGGGCGGTAAGACCGACGGCAACAGGTCGGTTAGATCGCGGCTCGGCATGGCGCCGGGATTCACCAGGTTTGATGTGGAGAAATTCGATGGAACGGGTAACTTCGGTCTATGGCAGACAAGAGTCAAGGATATTCTGGCGCAGCAGGGAATCTTGAAGGGTTTGCAGGAGACGAAGCCGGCCAAGGTTGACAATGATGTGTGAGAGGATATGCAAGTGCAAGCGGCCGCTACCATACGGCTTTGTCTTGCTGATTTCTACACACGCTTCTACTCTTGTAGACTATGTTGGGCCTCCAAGCGCAGAGGTTTGTAGGACAGCAGCAATTTCCCTCAAGTGGATGACCTAAGGTTTATCGAACTCAGGGAAGTAGAGGTTGAAGATGGTCTCTCTCAAGCAACCCTGCAACTAAAATACAAAAAGTCTCTTGTGTCCCCAACACACCTAATACACTTGTCAGATGTATAGGTGCACTAGTTCGGCGAAGAGATGTTAAATGGCAAGTGATATGGATGGAAAAACAAAGTAATATAAATCTGTAATAAAAAGTGCAGCAAGCAAACAAGTAGTAAACGTGAGCACAAACGGTATTGCAATGATGGAAACGAGGCCTAGGGTTCATACTTTCACTAGTGGCAACTCCCAACAACATTAACATAATCGAATCACATGATATTTCCCATAAAACATGCAAAGGGGACACACTCGGAGGTCATTCCTTCGTGGTCAAGAGAGGACGAGAATTATGTAGGGCTACAAAAGCACACCTCAAAGTTTGTAGTTCTCAATCTAAGGATTTCCCAATGTCACCGTGGCCATCCAAATAGAGTCCCACAATCACCACAACATATCTAAAGGATAGTCAAAGACAAGCACCAAGAGACTCTCAATCTTCAATCAACACACAAGAGAGGAAATCACTCATGAAAATATTGTTCTAATCCATGTCCAATAGACCGCTGTCACCTTGGTCTCGGGGATTATACTAGATAAAGACAAGTGAGTACATCAATCCAATACATAGAGGAAGGGGAAATATCGTGGGATCACCCTAGATTAACATAGCCTATGATCACAACGAAGATCACATCATGGGAGAGAGAATTGACCACATAGCTACTGGTAAGAACCTCAGCCCCGAGGAGGAACTACTCCTGCACCATGGAGGGAGGAAGCAACGTCGATGGAGATGAATCCGGGGGCACTTCCCCGTCCCGACAGGGTGCCGACGCAGGAATTCTGGTCCCCCGAAGCTTGATGGCGATGGCGGCGGAGATCGGAATCGCGTCTGGAGAAAAGGGTTCCGGAATCAGGGTTTCCTCGACGCACCTTAAATATATGCCAAAGGGGGTCACCAGAGAGGGTCAGGGTGCCCAGGCGCCCCCCCGGCGCGGGCCGGGTGGGGCCGCGCCCACAGGCCGCCTGGAGCCCTCGTGGGTCCCCCCCGGCTGTACTTTGGCCGCACGGTAGCTCCTGGAACGCTGATTTTTTATATATTTTTCTGGATTTTTTCTGGCAGTTCTCGTAATGTGAAAACCTGGAATACAAAAACAGCCGAAAACAGAAACTGGCACCGGGGTGCACTGGATTAGTAGGTTAGTCCAAATATGATCAGAAGTGTATGGAAGTGTATGAATATCATAGCAATATCACCCTAGAGTGGCATGGAGCAAGCAGAAATTATAGATACGTTTTGGACGTATCAACATCCCCAAGCTTAATTCCTGCTCGTCCTCGAGTAGGTAAATGATAAGAAGAATAATTTCTGTGGTGACATGCTATTAACCATATAGGACTTTCTCATAGTCATATGACAAAAGCTTACTGAGACAATGATTCTATAGTAATTAAGTTGCCTCAAGAGAAAATCACAAATGACTGAAAGTTTTACAACATGAAACTGAAACATCAAAAAGATTTGCAATGAACATGATGTGCAAATATGATAAAGTGATATCTAGCTTGCCCCCTTTAGTGATGCAAAACATAAATGCAGGGGCACCTTCAAGGTTTAAGTGATGACTAGATACAATCATTTCAGGATAGACGATATCACAATCATGCAAAAGACAATGCTACTTTGGGACAATGCACATTACACTCAGAATGACAATCATGCTCTCAGTAGTTGGTGCTTCAACATAAAGGTAAAAGAAAGGTTAAGTGCTAGAGATTTTTATTTTAAAAACATGGAAGCAATTGTGTCAACGGTAGTAGTACTTCATATGTGTCATGCATAAAACATCCTATAAGTTGCAAGCCTCATGCATCGAATACCAATAGTGCTCGCTCCTTGTCCTAATTAGCTCGGATCCCCATGGGTTATCATTGCATTACATATGTTTCAACCAAGTGTCACAAAGGGGTACATCTATGCCACCTGTACAAAGGTCCAAGGAGATAGATCGCATTTGATTTCTCCTTTTTGATAGATCTCAACTTGAGGACATCCATACCGGGACAACGTAGAAAATAGATGATGGACTCCTCTTTAATGCATAGGCATATTCTCATGAGAGATTGAGGATTAAGGTCCAAGCTAAAACTTCCACCATGATGCATGGCTTTGGTTGGCGGCCCAATGTTCTTCTCTAACAATATGCATAGTTATTCAACCCACGGTAAATCACCCTTACTTCAGACAAGACGAACATGCATAGCAACTCACATGATATTCAACAAAAGTGTGATAGTTGATGGCGTCCCCAGAAACATGGTTACCGCTCAGCAAGCAACTTATAAGAAATAAGATACATAAGCAACATATTCTTTACCACAATAGTTTTTAGGCTACTTTCCCATGAGCTATGTATTGCATGGTTAGTTTGCTTAGTACAGGTGGGGGTTAGCAAAAGACTGGGAGCGACCAACTAAGAGAGCAATGACGGTCATAATCATGCAGAGCGACAAAGCAATATTGAATCAGGCATGGTAGTTATATCGCTACTCAGAAATAAAAGATCATCAAGGCTTGACAGACTTTCTTTACAGTCTTGAATATGCGTGAGCATACGCCAAGTCAATCAAAATAAATTCTCGAAGGAAGACATTACTAAACTATACCACATCATAGGCAAACAAACCAAGTTGGTGCTCCAATAACACATTGGGAACCCCCCAGCTATTTGAGATTAACCATAAGAAAACCTGGACTACTAAGCACCATCATGAAAGTAGCATCTTTATCATAGACACATTAACCAATGCAAAGGAAGCAAACTCTCTTAATAAGGTGAGCATGGTAATTAAAGAGAGTTCAAGCAGCCAACTAAATAAAAGCTCTTGAAAAAATAAGCATGAATACTAAGAGCAGAGTATGATAGTAGCTATTAAAAGACAAAGAACACACACAGCATAGATAGACATGAAAATTCTATGTAATGTTCTAGGTAGAGGTGGAGCGTGTTTCTCTCCCACATAAATGAATGCTGGGTTCTGACTCGTTATGAAAAACTAAAAAGAAAACCAAAAGCAAGACGCTTCAAGCATAGCACATAACACATGAAGTGATAAAAATATAGCGAAACGAAAGACGAACTGATAATGTTGATGGAGAAGGGGATGCACGGGGGCATCCCCAAGCTTAGACGCTTGAGTCTCCTTGAATATTTCTTGGGGGTGCACGGGGGCATCCCCAAGCTTGAGTGCTTGACACTCCTGAATCTTTTTATCGTCTTCCCTCGCACACTTGAAAACTCCCTTCATAAACAACTCATCATAATCTGATTAGCGAGGTTAGTACCCTTAATAAAATAATTATACCTTGCTGGAAATAAGGATATTCTTGAAGTTCTACTGTTTCTCAAGAATACCAAAAGGTTTTTGCAAAGAAAAAGCAAGTTCTTAATTTGCAAAGTGAAGGAAAGGCAAAACAGGACAGAATCTGTGAAAAACAGAACAGCAGGCAGTAATTGATCTGTTCGGGATACTTCTGCCACTCAAATCAAAAAACTCAGAACTGACGCACGAAAGACAATTATATAGAGAACACTTTCGAAAAAATTCAGACCAAAAAGATGATCTGGTGATTTTATACGAATGTTTCTATCCAAGGACAGAATCTGTTTCCTGGACAGCACCTCACAACTTTTGAACTTTCTAGCAATCGGAGGCTATACTTGGCACCAATATGAAAAGCAAAGATACAATGATGATGCTACAGCAGTAAACAACATCAAGACACAACAAAAGCAAAATATAAAAATTTATTCATGTGGACTGCCTCCCAAAAGCGCTTTCTTTTATGCCTTTAAGCTAGGCATAAGACTTTAATGATTCTCTTGTAGGAATAAGAATTGAAGAACAAAAGAGAGCATCAAGAAGCAAATACTAAACACATTTAAGCCTAATATGCTTCCTATGCATAGGAATATTGCAATAGAATAATTCATTGAAGCACAAAGCAATAAGCATAGGAAGACAAAACATGTGCTGCTTCAAAACCTTCAACATAAAGAGAGGGAACTTCTTATTATTAAGATATTTAGAACCAAGCCTCCCTCTCTCATTATAAATTTCAGTGGCATCATGGATGAACTCAACAATATAAGCATCACATAAAGCATTGTTACCATGATCCACATGCAAAAAGGTACTCTCATTCCCCACATAAGCATAATTTTTCTCATTGGTAATAGTGGGAGTAGGACTATCATAAACAACTTGAACACTATAGATGAGTTGTATATCAGGAGGGTGGTGTTCAACAAGGGAGTAATTCCCTTCATGATTATGACAAGTTTCATAAGGATAATTTCTCCTTATGTCATAGGTACCTTTATAATCACTATAGATTGGAGTTATAACATCATCATGGTAGAGAAGAGCATTATCATTGATAGCAACTATATTTGTAAACATGTTGTCTTTATTCTTACTAGCAAGAGAATCAATTATCACATTACTAGTGGGGATAGGATTTGCAATCCTATCATCCCCAAGCTTAGAGCTTCCCATATCTTCACTTTCAGAGTTGGTAACAAAAAGATTTTCAAGATCATAAGTAGCATTATCATCATTTTCCCAATCACAATAAGTAACATGCATATCATAATCAAAATATCTTCAATAGTACCTACGGATGTATCATCAAGATGATAATTAAGGCAATAAACTTCACCTTCTTCTTTAAACTTACAACCGTTAGGATAAAAGTTGATGGGAGGAATATGCTCAGGCCAGGTTGATACCCCTTCTTCTTCTTTCTTGCTCCTCTTCCTCCTCCTCTTCTTTTTCTTCTTCTTAACCTTAGGAGGGAGTGGTTGGAGATGAAGCTTCTCCACATATCCTGGTTTATCATTAGAAACAATAGGGGAAACTTGGGAGAAACTCTCCTTTTTATTAGCAGAAATATAAGAGACGTTTTTATACTTTGGTAAAGTTCCCTCCTTTATAATCTTACCTATGTAATCATTTTCATGGCAATTAACAACACAATAGAGATGGCAATTTTGCAAAGTGTTTTTTATTCCTATGGCATTAACATCTAGCCATGAAGTCTTTTCTGATAACTCTTCACACATCAAAAATAACATAAGCTCATCATAAAGATCAGAGGTGATCATGTTATCACACAACCGGTTAACAGTTATGTTTTGAACGTTCATGCATTGAAAATTAAAGTGACCCTTTATACGGCAAAGTTCACAAGTAAAAGGATAAAGGTCACACAATTCTCTAGCAATCTCATTTAAATCTCTGACCCAAGTGATTGTTCTTTCATGCTTATGTTGCTTACAATACTTCTCTTCTTCAATCATAGGCCTTTCACAAGGTCTATCCACTCCACAAAAATTAACATGCTTATATAAAACTTCATTTTTAGGAATTGGATCATGCATGTTGCAATCATCATGAACAATTTCATTTTCTTTGAAAGTCTCTTTAAAAGGTTTATGATACTTGATCCAATCCTCCTTAGGCATATTAAGATGTGAAGCAAAATATTTGAGGAAATCAACAAGGAGTTGAGAATCAAGCCCAAACTTAGCACTAAACTTATTAAAACTTGTAGTTTCAACAAAGGACTTAATGCAATCATACTCATAAATTATACCTGACTCTTTACCTTTGTCGATCTCCCAATCTTCAGTGTTGCGTTGAATTCTTTCAAGGAGTTCCCATTTAGCATCAATCTTTTTGTTTGTGAAAGAACCCATAGAGGAAGCATCGAGTAAATCTTTATCCTATCGAGAGAGCCTCGCATAGAAGTTAGTAATAATAATATCTTTGGGGAGCCCATGGTTAGGACATTTTAGTGTTAACGTTTTCAGTCTCCCCCAAGCTTGAGCTATGCTCTCTCCGTCATGAGGATAAAAATTATAAAGATAATTCCTATTCTCATGGACTTCATGAAGAGGATAAAACTTGGAGTGAAAGAGAGACTGGATCTCTTCCCACTCCAGCAGGTGAGAATCATTTAGTAGCCTATACCATTCCAATGCTTTTCCTTTCAGTGACAAGGCAAATAATTTCCTCATGACAAACTCCCTCGATACACCTGCAAGCTTAAATAATGAACATAGTTGTGACAGATATAGCAAGTGTTCACCGGGACGTCTGTCTCCTGCATAACGATTAGCCAAAACATAATTGATAATACCAGCCGGTATTTTATAGGGCACAATTTCAGTAGGAGGAGGAGCAACCACCACAGGTGTGGGGTGTCCTCCCGCAAGCAACGATCCAATAACAAGGTTTTCCATAAACATAACTAGTGAAATAATAAAAAACAAGAAACAAAAAGATTTAATTGCAAGATCTAAAGATATACCTTCAAGCGCTCACTTCCCCGGCAACGGCGCCAGAAATAGCTTGATGTCTACACACGCTTCTACTCTTGTAGACTATGTTGGGCCTCCAAGCGCAGAGGTTTGTAGGATAGCAGCAATTTCCCTCAAGTGGATGACCTAAGGTTTATCGAACTCAAGGAAGTAGAGGTTGAAGATGGTCTCTCTCAAGCAACCCTGCAACTAAAATACAAGAAGTCTCTTGTGTCCCCAACACACCTAATACACTTGCCAGATGTATAGGTGCACTAGTTCGGCGAAGAGATGTTTAATGGCAAGTGATATGGATGGCAAAACAAAGTAATATAAATATGTAATAAAAAGTGCAGCAAGCAAACAAGTAGTAAACGTGAGCACAAACGGTATTGCAATGGTGGAAACGAGGCCTAGGGTTCATACTTTCACTAGTGGCAACTCCCAACAACATTAACATAATCGAATCACATGATATTTCCCATAAAACATGCAAAGGGGACACACTCGGAGGTCATTCCTTCGTGGTCAAGAGAGGACGAGAATTATGTAGGGCTACAAAAGCACACCTCAAAGTTCGTAGTTCTCAATCTAAGGATTTCCCAATGTCACCGCGGCCATCCAAATAGAGTCCCACAATCACCACAACATATCTAAAGGATAGTCAAAGACAAGCACCAAGAGACTCTCAATCTTCAATCAACACACAAGAGAGGAAATCACTCATGAAAATATTGTTCTAATCCATGTCCAATAGACCGCTGTCACCTTGGTCTCGGGGATTATACTAGATAAAGACAAGTGAGTACATCAATCCAATACATAGAGGAAGGGGAAATATCATGGGATCACCCTAGATTAACATAGCCTATGATCACAACGAAGATCACATCATGGGAGAGAGAATTGACCACATAGCTACTGGTAAGAACCTCAGCCCCGAGGAGGAACTACTCCCGCAACATGGAGGGAGGAAGCAACGTCGATGGAGATGAATCCGGGGGCACTTCCCCGTCCCGGCAGGGTGCCGGCGCAGGAATTCTGGTCCCCCGAAGCTTGATGGCGATGGCGGCGGAGATCGGAATCGCGTCTGGAGAAAAGGGTTCCGGAATCAGGGTTTCCTCGACGGACCTTAAATATATGCCAAAGGGGGTCACCAGAGGGGGTCAGGGGTGCCCAGGCGCCCCCCCGGCGCGGCCCAGGGGGGGCCGCGCCCACAGGCCGCCTGGAGCCCCTGTGGGTCCCCCCCGGCTGTACTTTGGCCGCACGGTAGCTCCTGGAACGCTGTTTTTTTATATATTTTTTCTGGATTTTTCCTGGCAGTTCTCGTAATGTGAAAACCTGGAATACAAAAACAGCCGAAAACAGAAACTGGCACCGGGGTGCACTGGATTAGTAGGTTAGTCCAAATATGATCAAAAGTGTATGTAAGTGTATGAATATCATAGCAATATCACCCTAGAGTGGCATGGAGCAAGCAGAAATTATAGATACGTTTTGGACGTATCACTTGCGGATCAGGTCATGTATCATGTCATGGACGAAGATTCTCCTAAGGGAATTTGGGACAAGTTGGCAAATCGTTATATGTCCAAGTCAGCGACCAACAAGCTGTATTTGAAGCAAAAGTTCTATGGGAATGTCCAGAACTGAAGGGTGGGGCAAGTGCTAATGCGGCTACTCATGGTGAGGACTCAGAAAGCAGTAGTGATGTTCTCGTAGTATCAAACAGGCGGTCAACAAAAACTAAAGCGTGGATGTTGGATTCAGCTTGCTCTTTTCATGCAACGCCCAACAGGGAGTGGTTCTCTTCGTACAAGTCTGGTGAGTTTGGTTTAGCCTATGTGGGCGATAACACAGGTTACCGTGTTGCTGGAGTAGGTGACATCAAAATCAAGATGTTTGATGGAGTTTAGCGGATGCTTCGGGGAGTCAGGCATGTGCCAGGGCTAAGGAGGAATCTAATTTCGCTTGTTGTTCTTCATGATGGTTGTATGGAATTTCGTAGTGATCGGGATAAGAAGACCATGGAAATCATGAAAGATAGGGTGACTGTGATGATAGGAGAGAGAACGGCTTCGCTTCTTTACAAGTTGCAAGGGAGCACTGTTGCAGGTGGAGCCATGGAGAGTGGAGCTGCAGGAGTAGCAGTGAAGTCTCATGGTGGCGGCGGGTCTGGCCCGTCGGGTAGCTCTCAGTAAGCTACAAAGGAGACAACCCAAGTCCGGAGTACGTGGAGGTTCGAGCATGTGGACGACTTCTAAGTGGCGGAGAATATTCGCCAAGGTGGAGTTTGTTATATTTGTGTCGAATATTATGTACGCAAGGGGTTACATGGACTTGGAGTTGTAATTGGTGTGGTTAGGTACGAGTTGTGTAGGAGTCGGACACTTGTATCCTAGGCCTCTTATATACGGAGGGGCACCACACATTGTAACCCAGGATGACGACTTGATAGCAACATGTACGCGGGGGAGCCGACGGCTTGTGCCGGCGCCCGGGCGGCCGGTGTTGCGGTATCTTGGGGAGGAGCGCCCGTAGTCATGCCCCGGGATGTAGCCATATCGGTGAATCTCGTTAACAAATATCGTGCCTCGGTGTGTCATCTATGATCTTGCATTAGCGTTTTATTTTAACAGGTATCATGAAGGCGTGGTTGATCTCGGTCCTTTTCGGCAAAAGGGCTCCAGCTTCGCTTTTAGATGTGTTATTTGTGTCATGTCTAGGAAGACGGGAAGGTGGCGGCTCCTTAAAGTTCGAATAAGATTCTCCATCTAGTCCCGTTCTGATGATGCATCTAGCGCCATCATAGGCATGTGCAGGTTTGTCTCTGGCGGGTCTCGCAATATTCGGTTGACGTTTGTCTTTGGTTGATCCACTTAAATCCGATTTTCGTTCGTGTGTGCTCATCTGTCTTCAGGTCGGATCCTTCCGATCTATGCTTCTATTCATCGATGGCGGTTGTTGTTCTGGTGCGCTGGTCCTATTGGGACTTAGCACGACAATTTTCTGATTATCTACTACAATAAGGTTTGCTCGACTCCGATGATGGAGAGCGATGACGGCGCCATGCCTTCGGCTCGCTCCGATGTTTGTAGCCATCACTAGATGGTCCGCGGATCTAGATGCCATCTACACTTTAATGTACTTTCTACTGTCTTGATAGATGATGAATAGATCAGACGTTTTCCAAAGAAGAAGTATGAGACTGAAAAAATGTGCACGATCTATCTCTATGAACACCTCCGAGACACTAATCCTGCATATGATCTTAAGATTTACAAAGTCATTATAGGTGCTTCGTAGTCAATGGGAACGTCATTTCTCACTGACTGCGCATCAACAGAAATGATGGAATAAATTCAGAAACTCTGGTGGGTTGGGGATACCAATGTTCTCTTAACCATCCAACCTCAAGTTGATTCGCACCGGTTATGACTGTTATTTTAACGTGTCTGGCAGGTCTGTAGCAACTTAAGGCACTGGGACAAAATGCCAAATGAGCCTTAAATTTAAATGAGCACTGTTTCGATATAGAGTTGTTGCTTCTAGTCTGTTTTTTTTTCTTGTGCGTTTTATGGTTACTTTGAGTTATACTCCCTCTGTCCTATAATATAAGAGTGTTTTTTACACTAGTGTAGTGTTAGACAAACGCTCTTATATTATGAACAGATGGAGTATATTGTAAGCTACAACTACTATCCACCAAGAAATTGAAGATCCGGTTAAGAAACAACGGCGAATTTGATTTTGAATTGCATTGATACTGATCCGCTCTGCTTGACAATCTCCTGAGCCTGAGTACACTTGAACGCCATATGTGCAACATCTTCCGCTGCTGCCAAGCAGAGCCGACATTGTCCTGATTGGGCTATATGTCTGTTCGCTAACACACTACAACAAGGAATTGCATCATGTAAACATCGCTGCAAGAATATTTTAATCTTACTTGGCACCTTTAAGCTCCAAAGTTTTTCCTATACTGGGTGAGCCGAAGAGACACTTAAGCCATAGGGATGCGAGTTCCTGATACGTGGGTTTCCCATTGCCTGTAGTAGGCAGACCGGACAGAAAAACACCCTATTAGTTAGGTGCCAGGAAACAAAATCTTATGTATCATGATGGAAGATAGGAATTTGCAGAAACCTCTCCGCATCAATGTGCCAAAAGTTATCTTGTATAAGCGCTTCATCCCATTCTCCAGTGAAAAAATTTTATAAGTTCATTTACCATTGTAAGCACACGGTTGCCCCGGACCGTGACAACCTTCGATGTACTGTTTGGTATCCAGCAATCATCCTAAATGTTTGTCTTCATCCCATTGCCTACCCTCCAAATGCAACCTTCATGGATGAGCCCTTTTTCAGTTCACAATTTAGTAGGTCGCCGAGGGGTAATATTTGGCTCTTAGACTTTTGCACACAAAGAATCATAGTTGTCTATGAGCCACCAACACTGTTTGGTTAGCATCGCCAAATTAGAACCGTGAGTATCACGAAATCCCGTGCCTTCCCACATCTTTGGGACATACATTTTCCACCATGCAAACCAATGCATCTTGCGTTTAGTCCTCTCCGTCACCCCACCAACAGTGAGATAAAGTATCAGTGATTCCCTTACAAATTTTCTTCGGAAATTCGAATACCCTCATCACATATGTTGGGTTGGCTTGAGCCACCGCTTTAATTAAAAGCATCTTTCCCCCATAGGATAACGTCCTTTCTTTCAAGTCCAGGTACAGGTCATAGTCCATCGAAAGTCTAAACACGCAACTTTAATTTCCTTATACTCCCTCCGTCCAAAAATAAGTGTCTTGAGCTTAGTACAAATTTGCACTAGAGGTAGTACAAAGTTGAGACACTTATTTTGGGACGGAGGCAGTAGTATTTGTCATATAAACATTTTTTTACCATGCGGCAAGCGCACAAAGGGTGTCTAGAAAAACAAATAAATTATAATTAGTGTAAACAAATTGGGACTAAGGCCTGCTCGGATTGTATGATGGCATGGAATAGTCGGGCAACTGCTTAAGTTCCCTATATGGATCAGCCACTAGCATTTTCCCAATGGCCTCATGATTTTCTTCATTTTTATATATTTCATAAATTTCATAAATGTATTTTATTTAACATATTAAAATAACGGAAATACTTTTAAAAGTTGCGGGGAAACTAAAAATGTTCAGTAGATATAATATATAATTTACATTTATACAATAAGTTTGCATCTCATGTTTAAAAAATATTACATACGTTCGGAAATAACTTACGTGGTTTTAGTTAAAACTCAAATTTGAACTCAAACCACGTCAGTTATTTCTCAACGGAGGGTGCATCTCTGGTACTAAAAATATGATCAAATTTTAAAAACTTATACAATTTTAAAAAATCATGTATATAAAAAATATTCAAAACTAATAACTCCGTAACTAAAAATATGTTCAAATTTAAAAAAATCATACATTTTTAAAAAGTTTGTGTATTTTAAAAAAATCATGTATGCCCAAATATGTGTTGATGTGCATTGAAGAAATGTTTAGATCCCGCCCCCCTCCACCAAGAGTAAAAAGTCCCAAAAAATATGATTGCGAAATGTTAAAACATATAAAAAGGAAAGAACAAAAAAGGGAGAGAAAATGAAAGGAGGCCCAGGACGCGCGAGGGCGCGCATGGGAGGGGACACAAGTGAACCCAGGCCCATCAACTCCAAAGAAAAAGGAAGCTGAGTCGGCTTCACCTCCGTCTTCACGGTTTGCTAAAAAGAAAGTCCGTATTCACCGCCGCCGCCGCCGCCGCCGTCTCCGGTCATATCCCATATGCTGGGTTCCGAAGGTTTGGTCGACTTCACCACGTCCTTTGCTCTCCCCTCTCCTTCCCCTTGATAAGTAATGTGTTTTTCTTCCCAACCATCAGATTAATACCAATCTAGGGCACGCATTCGCCGTCGCCGCCGCCGTCGCGCCATGGAGCAATCTAAGTCGATGTCGATGTGCACCCCGAGGTCGGCGCAGGTCACCCACATGTTTGACATCTTCGGCTACAGCAAGCACAGGGGCATGGGCAACGAGAAGTTCATCAGATCCGGTACTTTCTCCGTCGGGGGGCACGACTGGTCCATCCGCTTCTACCCGGACGGCTTCAGCGCGGAAAAAGTCGAGAAGGATTACATTTCAGTTTATCTCGAGCTCATGAGCAAGGGAGCCAAGGTGCGGGGGTCCTGCGACCTGAGGTTGGTCAACCAGAGCACCGGAATGTCAGCTTCAGTGCACAAGACAGAGCTGAGGACTTTTGATCCAGCTGACCTCAGTAGCTTTGCTCCACAGACTAGTAATTTCAAAAGGAGAGGGGATGTTGAGTCTGCGTCCTCGTGAACGATCGCCTCACGATCGAGTGCGTCATCACTGTCATCAAAGAGCCATACGTGACCGAATCCAAACCGTTTCGCAAAATTGAGGTGCCAATGCCACCCTCCGATATCGCCGAGCATCTCGGCAAGCTTCTGGAAGACGATGAGGGATTTGATGTCACTTTCTGTGTTCGAAGAAATACCATCGGAGCTCACAGGTCCATACTTGCCGCCCGATCACCTGTCTTCAAAGCGGAGCTCTTTGGACCGATGAAGGAGGCTAGGACGCCGCGCCGTGTTACCATCAAAGACATGCAACCTGATGTTTTCAGTGCCCTGCTCCATTTCATATATACCGATTCTTTGCCCGATGGTGATAAGAATACTGAGATGATCCGGCATTTACTCGTGGCTGCAGACAGATATGCCATGGAGAGGCTCAAGCTGGTTTGCCAAAGTATCCTTTGCGAGAATCTGAACATGGACACCGTGGCAACCACATGGGCTTTGGCTGACCAGCATAGCTGCGACAAGCTTAAGGATGCTTGCCTTGAGTACATCGCTTGTTCGAATGCCATGGATGTTGTGGTGGAAACCCAAGACTATAAGAATCTCAAAGCGACTGACCCGTCTCTCATAGTGGATCTGCTGGAGAGGGCAACAAAGGTTCGCAATGCATGACTTGCCCATCATCATATATACAGGTTGAGTTTCTACATTGGTACTGAATTGTTTGCTCTGATCTATATATGTGCCGGTTTTTGTTAAATCGCATGTTAACATTATTTTCGGGATAGTCAGCTCAGCTCATGTGAGATGTATCTAGAATTAATGGTTAGGTTGATTCTCAAGTTTTATGAATGGCGCGCTAGTTTTACTAGATCAGCCCATCCGAAACGGAACCTGTAAAGTCTTGAAGTTCGATTTATCAGGCTGCTGATTTTATCCATTGATGGGACGATTATACAGTCTGAGCGCTCTTTTGCAAGTTTAAGGTTCTCCGTGCATGAAAGTTTCTGTTAATCTTCAGCAAAACTTTCTTTTGTGCACCCTTTATTGAGCATTTGATACCCAGATGGTCAACATTTGCATGTAACAGTGGCAAACACAACAATTGTGTGCTACTCTTGGAATACAACACGATTAGTAGGATTCACATCTACACTGTCACAGTGCTAGTTGTGTTGCCATGAAAATTAAATTCCAGCATACATATTACTAAATTCCAACATACATATTACGTTAAGCCTGGGAGCATCATAGATCATTTACATTATGAAATATTTTGGAGGCCTATTTGTTATGACTTATGACAGTATCATTGAATAGATAAAAACTGTTGCTTTTCTACAATTTTCATTGTTGAATAAGCTAGTCAGAGGTCTTTTTTTTTGCGAGGAAGCTGGTCAGAGGTCTTTAATTCGAGTATTTCAGAGGTCTCTAATTCGAGTATTTCATAGAAGTTTGAGTGTTTTAATGTTGACCTTTAATCTGAGTATGTTGCACCCCGCTAATTTTTTACAAGCTAATCCCATTTTCCTATGACCCAATCTGAGTACATTTTGTATTGCAAGCTAATCCCATTTTCCTATATAGCTTACGTGATATATGCAGCATATATATAGTAAATTTAGCTCTATGCATTATACAGGCATTTATGTTGGTATGTTCATTAGCTGACAGTTGGTTGTGAAACTCATTGACACACATGTAGTCGGGTTGCTTCTTGTCTTAGACCACACGTGTAGGCCCTATTTTCTTGTTTGATATTCATATCTTGTCGTGATTGCGGAAGGAAAGTATATTATCGTTTGATTTTGTGACCTGATAACTCGTCTTAAAAAGTACTACCAATTAAAGACAATGAGCTATACTTGGAGAGAAGGTTCTAGAAGAATCAAAGATGATCATAGAAGGATATTTAATTATGTATAGAGATTCTAGAGCAATCTCTGTTGGTGTAGTGGCAAACTAGCGCTGAAAAAAGCGCGGCGTAAGCGCGGCATCACGCCGCTCGTAAGAGAGCCCATATAAATTTTTAATAGGGCATCCCATTAAATGGTATCAAATTCTCGTCTCTCTGTTGTGGTGCTTTTTTCAGCGCAGTTACAAAATAGCTAAAGACAAATCAATAGGGATTTTTTTAATAAAGTAAGATGACGTATCATGAACGTTAAAAGAATTTTTTGGGGAAAAAAGATAGATACGTAGTGGGATTTATTGCAGATTTACCTACAAAAGAAACGAAACACATTGGGAGTCGAGAGAGAGACATGGTGGGAGAGAGAAGGGGCATCGAAAAGAATTGTTTAAGTACAAGAAAGCGGTCGGCGATGTCTCTCAAAGAGTGGCCTGTGAGGGAGATAAGCGATGAGTGGTGGGACCTGGATCGAGAAATTTATGGGGTAAACTGGCCTGCAGCAAGTGTAATCACCCCCACATAATTTCTCAACAGTAGGTAATATAAAAACCCTTAAAAAAGGGGAAAAAAACTCTATTACTTCTGTTTAAAAAAAATCTCTTTATACTTTCCATATTTTTTTGTTCACGTGGATGCACTGGGTACTGTTCATTTAAAGTTATGTTCCTTTTTTGTTCAGGCGGATGCACCGGGTATTATTCGTTCAAATTTATGTTCTCTTTTTTTGGGGTAGGTATGGGTATATGAAATTTATTCGGCTGGTATGGAAACACCGGTCACATAAACACTGCTGCATACGAAATTATTGCTCTGAGAATAGTGTTTCAATTTATTTGGTTTGTTGTTTTCTTTTATTCGGGTTACTATTCTTTAAAAATCATAGTATTTTGTTTAAATTGTTAGAGGAAAATAAAATCATGAGATACCAATGCGTAAGAACAGCCTAAAGAAAAATAAAATGTGTGATATCTTTTTTTGAAACATAAAAACCTATGATGATATTCAATACGTGAAAACGAACTAATTTTTTTTGCTGAAGTACGGCCAAGAAGAATACATTGTACACATACGGACACCGTTCACTGATATTGTTCACCATGGGCTACGTAATTGAACTGTAACCTTTCAAAAAATTCAGAAAAAGAAGGAAAATCAAACTCTTCCCGCTTTAGTATATGTAATGATATCCTAGAGTCTAGAGACGCAATAAACACTAGTCTTGGCTGGCTCGGTATTCTAGATCCCACACCAAGGATCCAACGACTCTTTATGTCCGCGGTGACTGCCAAACATATGAGATGGGCGGCGAAAGGGACTAGGTATCGTCCTCAGAAGTCCATACATCCGTTGGATCAAAGGCGTAGCTGGGCCCCGGGCTACCAGGGCCATGGCCCGGGGCGTGGAAAACAAATAGCCTATATTTTTGAAAATTTCAAAAGTGGCCCAGGGCGTAGGCGCAGCCCAGCCCAACACCCTCCCCTCTTGATCCGACCGAACAATACGCATTGAGCGCAGCCAGCCGCCGTTCGAGCAGGAGAGCGGAAGCAGAGAAAAGGCCACCAACCGGCCGCCGCTCACCGCCCCGCTCGCCAAATCCGGTGACCGCGTCCATCTGGTCGTCCGACGAGGCGACATCCTTGTACATCTTATCTGATTGTCCGGCGACTTTGACCGGCCTCAGCGACACCGCTCTCCCCACGACCTCGCCCGGACTCTAGTTCAGCGACGCCGCACGCAATCGCTCGTCCGGCCGTCTGGCGACCTTGCCCCGCCTCCGGCCTCCCGCCACTGTCCGGCCAGCCAGCCTGGTATCCCTCCTTTGCTGAGTGACCACTCCCAAATCCCAATTTCCTTTGAGAAAGCAGGCAGCAGCAACGGTTAGATGCTTTTGCTCTCTAGATTAGTGCTTCAAATTACCATTTCCATATATTAGTTCCATTCAAAATGATGCTTCAAAATACTATTTTAATTAGTTGTTTAGTTGTTGCATTAGAAACTAATTTCCTATTTTTTCTTCCAATTTACAGCAAGACAACATGAACAAAAGAACCAGGACACTGACATATTTTCTTGAACCGCAAAGCACTGATTCCATAGTAACAGAAATAGGCCCTTTGATTTGGTACCCTCATTTGTATTACTTATCCTTTTTATTGTCTTTTTATGTGTTACATTATTAGACGAGGCAGTATTAAATATTGTGTTCAGATTCTTATCAGTTGCAAATTAGCTTTACTTTTGGTATGCCTTAAAACTGGTGTAATTTTTGGTAAAAAGTTTTGGCCCGGGGCGTCGGCCAATCCTGACTACACCGTTGCGTTGGATGGTAAAGCATGGAAGGACTTCATTGAGTTGTACCCAGATAAAGCTGGCAAAGAAGACGGTGTGGCCATTGCGATAACAATCGATTGGTTCAATCCATTTGGTTTCACTAACTCCGCATACACATGTTGGCCCGTGTATGTTATTCCGATGAATCCCCTGGGCGTATGCATGAAATGACACCACATGTTCCTGTCGTTGATTATTCCAGTCCTTCATTCTCGGGGAAGAAAATGAGTTTGTACATGGAGCCGCTTGTGGATGACTTGGTGGTCGCCGTAACAAAGGAACACTTTGATATGTATGTTTGGTACTTCACATCTCTGCATGACCTACCAGCACATGCGATATTTTGCGTCGGTGCGTACATGGGAAGTGGCCACGTCCGGTGTGTATGCAGAACCTAACATCTTTTGGTTGAAGAAAGGCGGGAAGTATAGATGCTTTGGCAAGCATCCCCAAATTTTTCGTCCCGACCATTCATTCAGACGATACTATTTTCTAATCTATAGAAAACCGGAGGGTACTTTTTTTTAGGGAATGCCATCACGGCAGATTATATTGATTTGGGGAAAAAAGATACATCGTCTTCCAGTACATCAACTAAAGAACTCAGGTGGATCTGCCGTCCACACAATCGTTTGGGCATCAACCACCATACTAGCTATCACATGAGCTGCCATATTTGCTTCTCTAGGACAATGAGCAAAAATAACAGAAGTAAAATTGCGACATAAAAAAGTACACTCTTCATAGGTCACTGCCGCATGTCCGATAGAATTCCCCCGTTGTTGCATAGTCTCTACCACTTCCATGCAATCTGACTCAACAAGCAGTTTAGAGCATCCCATTTGACCAGCAAGAATCAATCCATTTAGGAGAGCTCTAGCTTCAGCTCCAGCTGGATCATCGACAAAAGGAACCCCGGAGAGGCGCTAGCTGCAATGAACCTACCCATTTTATCTCTAATGATTGTACCGGTTCCACCTGCCCCTGAATCTTCATGAAACGAGGCGTCGACATTTAGTTTCACAAATACTTCATTTGGTTTCATCCATCCATGTCTAACGAACCCAGACATTTTAGTTCTTCCGGCTCTAGTGTAATTCATGGTTAAAGCCGAGATGGCCTGAGCCGTCCTGGCAGGCTGTTTTTTTTCTTCGAAACGGAGGCATAAAATTTGCCCCATCTATTAAATAAGAGGAGAATAGAGTTTAGAGGTTTACAACATGTCCACACAATTTCGGCATGAAAATTACTCGCCCTGAAAAATATTCTCTAGTTTCTTTGCTCCCGCGGCTATCCAAAGCTTGGGCTCTTCGACGATGGCGGCTAGTAGGATGGTCGGTGGAGCACTCTTGTGGCGGAACACCTGTGCATTTCTTTCATTCCAAACGGTCCACGAGACTAGCAAGGTGAGGGAGGCCATGGCTCGCCGGTTAGGATTACGATTGTCGGTTCTCTTGTTCCACCACTCGTATACGGAGCCGTACATGGGCCAGTCGGATGTATCCACATGCACGAGACCAAGCTTCTCAATGAGAGACTTCCATAACCGAATCGTGTAACGGCACTTGAAGAAAAGATGAGCTCCTGATTCTTGTTCCCTATTGCAAAGCTTGCAAAGGCCATAATTTGGCCAACCTCGTCGCTCCAAGCGATCGGCGGTCCAAATCCTATCTTGCAGAGCCAACCAAGCGAAAAACTTAACCTTTGGAGGCGCCCATGCCTTCCAAACCATGCGATTCAAGGGGGAGAGGGTCATGCCTAGGAATTGACTTAGCGCCGTTCCCACCAGACATACCAGAGGGTAGTTTGTTTTGCTGAAAACCAATAGTTTTTTTTAAAACAGTAAGCTAGACGGGCAAGTGAGTCTAGCCAAGCGTAGTGCCAAATTGGGCCACGGCCCGCTATGCTCGCATGCGAGAGGCTGAAAGGGCACTTCCTATTTAGCGTCTCAATCGCCCGTTACCGTGTAATTTGCAAACGGACGCCTGAAGCGCCCCTCGCTGGGCCGACACAATTAGCTTTTTTTTTCCTTCTCAGTTTTTAAAAACTCAAAACAAGGTGTGTGCCATGGAGTATCGAACCAGCGACCTCCGCAACGCACGAGGCTGCGGTAACCACGACGCCATGTTGCCCGATATGATAAAATAATGTATCCCTTAGCATATTTTTTTTATCTTTTATTTCCTTTTTTATTTTTTGGTTCTGTTATTTCTGAAAAAACCTTCTTCCCGGTTCGATGATTTTTCTTTCAAAATCGTGAACTTTATTTAAATTTGATGAATTTTTTAAAAAAATTGGATGAACTTTTTTCAAATTGTATAAAAAAATCAAATCTGATGAACTTTATTTAAATTAGTTTTCCAAATTCTATGAACCTATTTTAAAATTCAATGAACTTTTTTCAAATTTATTGAACTTTTTTTCCAAAGTGATGAAGTTTTTTTAATTTATAGTTTTTTTTAATCCATGAATTTGGTTTCAATTTGGATGAATTTTTTCAAAATCGACAAATGTTTTCAATGATTGGTCACAATTCACTAGATTTGTTGTGAACTTTTTCAAATGCACGCATTTTTAAATAATTCAAAAAAAGTGATACATTAGATGTTTTGTGCAATAAATAGGGCAGTGACCTTGTTATTATAGGTTGGTGCTAATACCGGTCAGTTAAGGCAAATTGCTCGAGTGGCTAGGGAAACTAGTACGTGAACCGAAGTACGTGAATTTGAGACCTAATGAGACGCGAATGCTATATCTCGCTTATAGCAACACTAACATACGTCTCGCCTAATGGGCTCACGCGTATGGGCCGGACCATGAGCGTTGTCGCTCGTTTTTTGTATGGCTCGTAAAAAAGTGTTCGCCTAGTTTTCAAATAATGTTTTGTATCGCATGTTTCTTTGAACGAGTATTCTAAAAGTTTTTAACATGTATTAAAGATGTTAAAAACAATTATTTGAAAAATATTATTCATGTATTTAAAAATGTTTAACTTAAATAATAATTATGTATATGCATACAAAAATGTATAATGTGTATGGAAAATGCGGATATGAATCATAAATTTTAAAAATTATAATCATGTATTTAAAAATAAAAAATAAACATGTGTAAATTTTTTTTATGATATGTACGAAAAATATATAATTCGTGTTAAAAATGTAGACATGTGTGAGAGAAAAGAAAAAGGTAAAACAACAAAACTTGTCAAAACCAAATAAAACCCGAGAAAGAAACAAAAAAATCTATGAAAAAGAAGGAAGCAAATAGTAAAATTGAAAAAGAAAAAAAGGACAAAAAAACAAATGCAAAATGCGCCCCTTAATGGGCCGGGCGAAAAGCAATGAGTTAGGTTTGACTTATAGCCCGACAGGCGCTCTCCTCCTCCTGTTGGGGAACGTAATATTTTAAAATTTTCCTACGATCACGCAAGATCTATCTACCAGATGCATAGCAACGAGAGGGAAGAGTGTGTCTACGTACCCTCGTAGACCGGAAGCGGAAGCGTCAAGTGACGCGGTTGATGTAGTCGAACTTCTTCGCGATTCAACCGATCAAGCACCGAACGTACGGCACCTCCGCGTTCAACACACGTTCAGCTTGATGACGTCCCACGAGCTCTTGATCCAGTTGAGCTTCACGGGAGAGTTTCGTCAGCACGACGGCGTGGTGACGGATATGATGTATTCACCGGCGCAGGGCTTCGCCTAAGCACTGCAACGGTATGACCGAGGTGTGTTTCTGTGGAGGGGGGCACCGCACACGGCTGGAACAATTCAACTTGTGTGTCTTTGGGTGCCCCCCTGCCCCCGTATATAAAGGAGCAAGGGGGGAGGCCGGCCGGCCCCTCTATGGTGCGGCTAGGGTGCAATCCTACTAGGAATAGGATTGCAATCCTATTCCTAGTAGGAACTACCAAAGAAGGAAGAGAGGGAAAGGAAAAGAAGGAGAGGTGGCGCCCCCCAATCCTAGTCCAACTAGGAACCCTAGGTGGGGCGCCGGCCAGCCCCTATGGGCTGCCTCTCTCTTTTCCACAAGGCCCATATGGACCATCCCCCTTCGTAGGGGGTTCCGGTAACCCCCTCCGGCAATCCCGTTAAATCCGAAACTTTTCCGGAACACTTCCGGTGTCCGAATATAGTCGTCCAATATATCAATCTTTATGTCTCGGACATTCCGAGACTCCTCGTCATGTCTGTGATCTCATCCGGGACTCCGAACTACCTTCGGTACATCAAAACTCATAAACTCATAATACCGATCGTCATCAAACGTTAAGCGTGCGGACCCTACGGGTTCGAGAACTATGTAGACATGACCGAGACTCATCTCCGGTCAATAACCAATAGCGGAACCTGGATGTTCATATTGGTTCCTACATATTCTACGAAGATCTTTTATCGGTCAAAACCGCATAACAACATACGTTGTTCCTTTTGTCATCGGTATGTTACTTGCCCGAGATTCGATCGTCGGTATCTCTATACCTAGTTCAATCTCGTTACCGGCAAGTCTCTTTACTCGTACCGTAACACATCATCTCGTGACTAACTCATTAGTCTTTTGCTTGCAAGGCTTATTGTGATGTGTGTTACCGAGAGGGCCCAGAGATACCTCTCCGACACTCGGAGTGACAAATCCTAATCTTGATCTATGCCAACACCACGAATACTTTCGGAGACATCTGTAGAGCATCTTTATGATCACCCAGTTATGTTGCGACGTTTGATAGCACACAAGGTGTTCCTACGGTATTCGGGAGTTGCATAATCTCATAGTCATAGGAACATGTATAAGTCATGAAGAAAGCAATAGCAGTAAAACTAAACGATCATAGTGCTATGCTAACGGATGGGTCTTGTCCATCACATCATTCTCCTAATGATGTGATCCCATTGATCAAATGACAACTCATGTCTATGGTTAGGAAACATAACCATCTTTGATCAATGAGCTAGTCTAGTAGAGGCATACTAGGGACACTCTGTTTTGTCTATGTATTCACACATGTACTAAGTTTCCGGTTAATACAATTCTAGCATGAATAAAAGACATTTATCATGATATAAGGAAATATAAAATAACAACTTTATTATTGTCTCTAGGGCATATTTCCTTCAGTCTCCCACTTACACTAGAGTCAATAATCTAGTTCACATCGCCATGTGATTTAACACCGATAGTTCACATCGTCATGTGATTAACACCCATAGTTCACATCACCATGTGACCAACACCCAAAGGGTTTACTAGAGTCAATAATCTAGTTCACATCTCTATGTGATTAACATCCAAAGAGTACTAAGGTGTGATCATGTTTTGCTTCGTGAGAGAAGTTTAGTCAACGGGTCTGTCACATTCAGATCCGTATGTATTTCGCAAATTTCTATGTCTACAATGCTCTGCATAGAGCTACTCTAGCTAATTGCTCCCACTTTCAGTACGCATCCAGATTGATACTTAGAGTCATCTGGATTTAGTGTCAAAGCTTGCATCGGCGTAACCCTTTACGACGAACTCTTTATCACCTCCATAATCGAGAAATATTTCCTTAGTCATCCAGTTACTAAGGATAATTTTGACCGCTGTACAGTGATCTACTCCTGGATCACTATTGTACCCCCTTGACAAACTCATGGCAAGGTACACAACATGTTTGGTACACAGCATGGCATACTTTATAGAACCTATGGCTGAGGCATAGGGAATGACTTTCATTCTCTCTATATTTTTCTGCCGTGGTCTGGCTTTGAGTCTTACTCAACTTCACACCTTACAAGTCAGGGAAGAACTCCTTCTTTGACCGATCCATTTTGAACTACTTCAAAATCTTATCAAGGTATGTACTCATCGAAAGTCTTATCAAGCGTCTTGATCTATCTCTATAGATCTTGATGCCCAATATGTAAGCAGCTTCACCAAGGTCTTTCTTTGAAAAACTCCTTTCAAACACTCCTTCATGCTTTCCAGAAAATTCTACATCATTTCTGATCGACAATATGTCATTCACATATACTTATCAGAAAGGTTGTAGTGCTCCCACTCACTTCTTGTAAATACAAGCTTCACCGCAAGTCTGTATAAATCTATATGCTTTGATCAACTTATCAAAGCGTATATTCCAACTCCGAGATGCTTGCACCAGTCCATAGATGGATCGCTGGAGCTTGCACATTTTGTTAGCACCTTTAGGATTGACAAAACCTTCTGGTTGCATCATATACAAGTCTTAATAAATTCATTAAAGAACGTAGTTTCGTTATCCATTTGCCAGATTTCATAAAATGTGGCAATTGCTAACATGATTCGGACAGACTTAAGCATCGTTACGGGTGAGAAAATCTCATCGTAGTCAACACCTTGAACTTGTCGAAAACCTTTCGCAACAAGTCGAGCTTTGTAGACAGTAACATTACCAACGGCGTCAGTCTTCCTCTTAAAGATCCATTTATTTTCAATGGCTTGCCGACCATCGGGCAAGTCAACCAAAGTCCATACTTTGTTCTCATACATGGATCCCATCTCAGATTTCATGGCTCAAGCCATTTTGCGGAATCTGGGCTCATCATCGCTTCCTCATAGTTCGTAGGTTCATCATGGTCCAGTAACATGACTTCCAGAACCGGGTTGCCGTACCACTCTGGTGCGGAACGAACTCTGGTTGACCTACGAAGTTCAGCAGAAACTTGATCTGAAGTTTCATGATCATCATCATTAGCTTCCTCACTAATTGGTGTAGGAATCACTGGAACTAGTTTCTGTGATGTTCCACTTTCCAATTCGGGAGAAGGTACAATTACCTCATCAAGTTCTACTTTCCTCCCACTCACTTCTTTCGAGAGAAACTCCTTCTCTAGAAAGGATCCACTCTTAGCAACAAATACCTTGCCTTCGGATCTCTGATAGAAGGTGTACCCAACAGTTTCTTTTGGGTATCCTATGAAGATTTACTTCTCTGATTTGGGTTCGAGCTTATCATGTTGAAACTTTTTCACATAAGCATCGCAATCCCAAACTTAAAGAAATGACAGCTTAGGTTTCTCGTCAAACCACAGTTCATACGGTGTCATCTCCATGGATTTAGATGGTGCCCTATTTAACGTGAATGTAGCTATCTCTAATGCATAACCCCAAAAGCGATAGTGGTAGATCGGTAAGATACATCATCGATCGCACCATATCTAATAAAGTACAGTTATGACGTTCGGACACACCATTACACTGTGGTGTTCCAGGTGGCGTGAGTAGTGAAACTATTTCACATTGTTTTTACTGAAGGCCAAACTCGCTAACTCAAATATTTTACATCTACGATCATATCGTAGAAACTCTTATTTTCTTGTTACGATGATTCTCCACTTCACTCTGAAATTCTTTGAACTTTTCAAATGTTTCAGACTTGTGCTTCATTAAGTAGATATACCCATATCTGCTCAAATCACCAGTGAAGGTCAGAAAATAACGATACCTGCCGCGAGCTTCAACATTCATTGGTCCGCATACATCAGTATGTATGATTTCCAACAAATCTGTTGCTTGCTCCATTGTTCCGGAGAACGGAGTTTTAGTCATCTTGCCCATGAGGCTTGGTTCGCAAGCACCAAGTGATTCATAATCAACTGATTCCAAAAGTCCATCACTATGGAGTTTCTTTATGCGCTTTACACCAATATGACCTAAACGGCAGTGCCACAAATAAGTTGCACTATCATTATTAACCTTGCATCTTTTGGCTTCAATATTATGAATATGTGTATCACACGATCGAGATCCAACAAACCATTTTCATTGGGTGTATGACCATAGAAGGTTTTATTCATGAAAACAGAACAACAATTATTCTCTAACTTACATGAATAACCGTATTGCAATAAACATGATCAAATCATATTAATGCTCAACACAAACACCAAATAACACTTATTTAGGTTCAACACTAATCCCGAAAGTATAGGGAGTGTGCGATGATGATCATATCAATCTTGGAACCACTTCCAACACACATCGTCACTTCACCTTTAACTAGTTTCTGTTCATTATGCAACTCTGATTTCGAGTTACTACTCTTTAGCAACTGAACCAGTATCAAATACTTAGGGGTTGCTATGAACACTAGTAAAATACACATCAATAATCTGTATATCAAAATATACCTTTGTTCACTTTGCCATCCTTCTTATCCGCCAAATATCTAGGGCAGTTCCACTTCCAGTGACCATTTCCTTTGCAGTAGAAGCACTTAGTTTCAGGCTTGAGTTTAGCTTTGGGTTTCTTCATGGGAGTGACAACTTACTTGTCATTCTTCTTGAAGTTTCCCTTCTATCCCTTTGCCCTTTACTTGAAACAAGTGGTCTTGTTAACCATCAACACTTGATGCTCTTTCTTGATTTCTACCTTCGCCGATTTCAGCATCGCGAAGAGCTCGGGAATTACTTTCGTCATCCCTTGCATATTATAGTTCATCACGAAGTTCTACTAACTTGGTGATAGTGACTAGAGAACTTTGTCAATTACTATCTTATCTGGAAGATTAACTCCCACTTGATTCAAGCAATTGCAGTACCCAGACAATCTGAGCACATGCTCACTGGTTGAGCTATTCTCCCCCATCTTGTAGGCAAAGTACTGTCAGAGGTCTCATACCTCTCGACACGGGCATGAGTATGAAATACTAATTTCAACTCTTGGAACATCTTATATGCTCCGTGGCATTCAACGTTTTTGAAGTCCCGGTTCTAAGCCGTAAAGCATAGTGCACTTAAACTATCAAGTAGTCATCATACCGAGCTTTTGTCAAAACGTTCATAACGTCTACATCTGCTCCTGCAATAGGTCTGTCACCTAGCGGTGCATCAAGGACATAATTCTTCTGTGCAGCAATGAGGATAATCCTCATATCACGGACCTAGTCCGCATCATTGCTACTAACATCTTTCAACTTAGTTTTCTCTAGGAACATATAAAAATAAACGGGGAGCAACATCGTGAGCTATTGATCTACAACATAGATATGCTAATACTACGAGGACTAAGTTCATGATAAATTAAAGTTCAATTTAATCATATTAATTAAAGAACTCCCACTTAGATAGACATCCCTCTGGTCATCTAAATGATCACGTGATCCAAATCAACTAAACCATGTCCGATCATCACGTGAGATGGAGTAGTTTCAATGGTGAACATCTTATGTTGATCATATCTACTATATGATTCACGCTCGACCTTTCGGTCTCCAGTATTCCGAGGCCATATCTGCATATACTAGGCTCGTCAAGTTTAACCCGAGTATTCTGCGTGTGCAAAACAGGCTTACACCCGTTGTATTTGAACGTAGAGCTTATCACACCCGATCATCACGTGGTGTCTCGGCACGACGAACTTTCGCAACGGTGCATACTCAGGGAGAACACTTACACCTTGAAATTTAGTGAGGGATCATCTTATAATGCTACCGTCGTTCTAAGCAAAATAAGAAGCATAATAAGATAAACATCACATGCAATCAAAATATGTGACATGATATGGCCATCATCATCGTGTGCTTTTGATCTCCATCTCCAAAGCACCGTCATGATCACCTTCGTCACCGGCGCGACACCTTGATCTCCATCGTAGCATCGTTGTCGTCTCGCCAACTATTGCTTCTACGACTATCGCTACCGCTTAGTGATAAAGTAGAGCAATTACATGTCGATTGCATTTCATACAATAAAGTGACAACCATATGGCTCCTGCCAGTTGCCGATAACATTACAAAACATGATCATCTCATACAATACCGTATAACTCATCATGTCTTGACCATATCACATCACAACATGCCCTGCAAAAACAAGTTAGACGTCCTTTACTTTGTTGTTGCAAGTTTTACGTGGCTGCTACGGGCTTAGCAAGAACCGTTCTTACCTACGCATACCAAACCACAACGATGTTTCGTCATGTATGTGCTGTTTTAACCTTCACAAGGACCGGGCGTAGCCACACTTGATTCAGCTAAAGTGAGAGAGACAGACACCCGCCAGTCACCTTTAAGCAACGAGTGCTCGTAACGGTGAAACCAGTCTCGCGTAAGCGTACGCGTAATGTCGGTCCGGGCCACTTCATCTCACAATACCGCCGAAGCAAAGTATGACATGCTGGTAAGCAGTATGACTAGTATCGCCCACAACTCATTGTGTTCTACTCGTGCATATCATCTACGCATAGACCTGGCTCATGATGCCACTGTTGGGGAACGTAGTATTTTAAAATTTTCCTACGATCACGCAAGATCTATCTACCAGATGCATAGCAACGAGAGGGAAGAGTGTGTCTACGTACCCTCGTAGACCGGAAGCGGAAGCGTCAAGTGACGCGGTTGATGTAGTCGAACTTCTTCGCGATTCAACCGATCAAGCACCGAACGTACGGCCCCTCCGCGTTCAGCACACGTTCAGCTTGATGACGTCCCACGAGCTCTTGATCCAGTTGAGCTTCACGGGAGAGTTTCGTCAGCACGACGGCGTGGTGACGGATATGATGTATTCACCGGCGCAGGGCTTCGCCTAAGCACTGCAACGGTATGACCGAGGTGTGTTTCTGTGGAGGGGGGCACCGCACACGGCTGGAACAATTCAACTTGTGTGTCTTTGGGTGCCCCCCTGCCCCCGTATATAAAGGAGCAAGGGGGGAGGCCGGCCGGCCCCTCTATGGTGCGGCTAGGGTGCAATCCTACTAGGAATAGGATTGCAATCCTATTCCTAGTAGGAACTACCAAAGAAGGAAGAGAGGGAAAGGAAAAGAAGGAGAGGTGGCGCCCCCCAATCCTAGTCCAACTAGGAACCCTAGGTGGGGCGCCGGCCAGCCCCTATGGGCTGCCTCTCTCTTTTCCACAAGGCCCACTATGGACCATCCCCCTTCGTAGGGGGTTCCGGTAACCCCCTCCGGCAATCCCGTTAAATCCGAAATTTTTCCGGAACACTTCCGGTGTCCGAATATAGTCGTCCAATATATCAATCTTTATGTCTCGGACATTCCGAGACTCCTCGTCATGTCCGTGATCTCATCCGGGACTCCGAACTACCTTCGGTACATCAAAACGCATAAACTCATAATACCGATCGTCATCAAACGTTAAGCGTGCGGACCCTACGGGTTCGAGAACTATGTAGACATGACCGAGACTCATCTCCGGTCAATAACCAATAGCGGAACCTGGATGTTCATATTGGTTCCTACATATTTTACGAAGATCTTTTATCGGTCAAAACCGCATAACAACATACGTTGTTCCTTTTGTCATCGGTATGTTACTTGCCCGAGATTCGATCGTCGGTATCTCTATACCTAGTTCAATCTCGTTACCGGCAAGTCTCTTTACTCGTACCGTAACACATCATCTCGTGACTAACTCATTAGTCTTTTGCTTGCAAGGCTTATTGTGATGTGTGTTACCGAGAGGGCCCAGAGATACCTCTCCGACACTCGGAGTGACAAATCCTAATCTTGATCTATGCCAACACCACGAATACTTTCGGAGACATCTGTAGAGCATCTTTATGATCACCCAGTTATGTTGCGACGTTTGATAGCACATAAGGTGTTCCTACGGTATTCGGGAGTTGCATAATCTCATAGTCATAGGAACATGTATAAGTCATGAAGAAAGCAATAACAGTAAAACTAAACGATCATAGTGCTATGCTAACGGATGGGTCTTGTCCATCACATCATTCTCCTAATGATGTGATCCCATTGATCAAATGACAACTCATGTCTATGGTTAGGAAACATAACCATCTTTGATCAATGAGCTAGTCTAGTAGAGGCATACTAGGGACACTCTGTTTTGTCTATGTATTCACACATGTACTAATTTTCCGGTTAATACAATTCTAGCATGAATAAAAGACATTTATCATGATATAAGGAAATATAAAATAACAACTTTATTATTGCCTCTAGGGCATATTTCCTTCACCTCCCTCCCCCACCTCGAC
>LR738710.1:16248267-16348398 GCA_902687465.1 Secale cereale | reverse complement strand
GCGTAACATAGTGTTTGCCAAGGGGTTGGTGGAAGTGATGCGAGACTACCAACTCCTTCATTAGGAGTAGAGATCTGTTAAGGTTTGATTTGAATGAATTAATGCATGATATAGTTTTCAAAAAGTACCGATTTGATTGAGTTAATGTACACGTTAAACGGGCTGGCCCGAAAGGTCGCATGTAAGACGCTCATGAGCGTAACATAGTGTTTGCCAAGGGGTGATGGAAGTGAGGCGAGACTACCAACTCCTTCATTAAGAGTAGAGATTTGTTAAGGTTTGATTTTTAATGAGTTAATGCATGATATTGTTTTCAAAAAGTGCCGATTTGATTGAGTTAATGTACACGTTAAAGGGGCAGGCCCGAAAGGTCGCATGTAAGACGCTCATGGGCGTAACATAGTGTTTGCCAAGGGGTTGGTGGAAGTGAGGCGAGACTACCAACTCCTTCATTAGGAGTAGAAATCTGTTAAGGTTTGATTTGAATGAGTTAATGCATGATATTGTTTTCAAAAAGTGCCGATTTGATTGAGTTAATGTACACGTTAAACGGGCAGGCCTGAAAGGTCGCATGTAAGACGCTCATGAGCGTAACATAGTGTTTGCCAAGGGGTTGGTGGAAGTGAGGCGAGACTAGCAACTCCTTCATTAGGAGTAGAGATCTGTTAAGGTTTGATTTGAATGAGTTAATGCATGATATTATTTTCAAAAAGTACCGATTTGATTGAGTTAATGTACACGTTAAACGGGCAGGCCCGAAAGGTCGCATGTAAGACGCTAATGAGCGTAACATAGTGTTTGCCAAGGGGTGGGTGGAAGTGAGGCGAGACTACCAACTCCTTCATTAAGAGTAGAGATTTTTAAGGTTTGATTTTTAATGAGTTAATGCATGATATTGTTTTCAAAAAGTGCCAATTTGATTGAGTTAATGTACACGTTAAACGGGCAGGCCCGAAAGGTCGCATGTAAGACGCTCAAGAGCGTAACATAGTGTTTGCCAAGGGGTTGGTGGAAGTGAGGCGAGACTAGCAACTCCTTCATTAAGACTGTAGATTTGTTAAGGTTTGATTTTTAATGAGTTAATGCATGATATTTTTTTCAAAAAGTGCCGATTTGATTGAGTTAATGTACACGTTAAATGGGCAGGCCCGAAAGGTCGCATGTAAGACGCTCATGAGCGTAACATAGTGTTTGCCAAGGGGTTGGTGAAAGTGAGACGAGACTAGCAAATTCTCCATTAGGAGTAGAGATTTTTGGGCATGATGACCAGGGCAACAAATTATACATACATTAGTACAAAACTACCATTGATACTTTTTTTTTTATATTATGAAAGATACACACAATCGGGAAAGAGGTACTTTCCATTTTTCTACAACGATAAAAAGGAGATTACGAGGAATTAGAAAAAATACACCTTACATTGTGGATTTTTATCAGAAAACAAATACACCTTATATAGTGGAACAGAGGGAGTAGTTCACTCGCTCATTTTCGGTATGGTCGTAAAAAAGTGTTCACATAGTTTTCAAATAATGTTTCGTATCATACGTTTATTTGAATGGGTATTCTAAAAGTTTGTAACATGTATTAAAAGTGTTCAAAACAATTATTTGAAAAATGCTATCCATGTATTCAAAAATATTAAACGTAAATAATAATGTTTTATATGCAACAAAAACTACAATGTGTATGGAAAATGTGGATATGAAACATACATTTAAAAAAATGATGATCATGTATTTTTTTGAAAAATTTAAACATGTGTAATTTGTTTTCCCGATATGTACGAAAAAATGTATAATTCATGTTAAAAATGTAGACATGTCTCATAGAAAAAGAAAAAGGTAAAAGAACAAAAAATTTCAAACCCAAAAAAGAAACCGAGGAAGAAACAAAGAAAACCTATGAAAAAGAAGAAGGAAACAAATACTAATAAAACCGAAAAAGTAAAAAAAAAAGGACAAAAACACAAATGCAGAACGCGCCCCTCAACGGGCCGGGCCACAAGCGGTGAGTCGGGTTTGACTTATAGGCCGGCGGGCGCTCTCCTCCTCCCTCCCCCACCAATCACGTCTCTCTCTCTCTCCTCCGCCGAAGTCCGAAAAATCCCAGTGGAAGCGGCGCTGCCGCCAGCCGCCACAAAATTTGGCCCCCCTTTCCCGCCCGCGAACGCCAAAGGCGCCAACTTTCCCTCCCTCCCTCCCTCCCTCCGCGCCAACCATCCTCCTCAATCCTCCTCATACATACGCCGATATCCGGAGTCGAGAAGCAGAGTACGGTTCTTCCAGTTCCGTCACCGAGATCTGTGCTCGCCGCCGCCGCTCCCTCCGTCCTTCTTCAGTCCATCCCTCCTCAAGCAAGGTCAGCGCCTCACCTGACGGAGCGGCCGGTCGCCCTCTTCGAGTTCGACACCGGCCGTCCCGCGGCCTTTTCCTCGATTCACCCGGGGCCGGGGGTTCTTCGGGTTCAGGTACCGGCAGGGTCCAGATCTGTGTTTATTTTTCGCGTCTCCGGCCGATGAAATGATTCGTAGCGGATCTGCGTGTGGGTTGCGTTGACTCTGAATCTGCCGTGGCTAGGACTCTTGTAATTTTTGCGGGATAGCGTCCCAGGCCTGACAGCAGGCGCTGGGGGCACAGTTCTTAGCTCAGAGCAGGGGGCTTGTTGAGGAATTCGTGATTACTGATTGTTTCGTAATTCCTTGTAAGATTGATAACAAAATTGAGGGCTTCCCTCTTCACGACCACAGGGATGTGGATTTTGTTAGTAATAAAAGGCTGCAACTTTGCCCGTCTCTATACGAATTGTCTGTTCAATGTTCTCATTTCATCTCCCCCACTGGTAGCACATCTTATTAGTACAAGATTTCACATTGTATGCTCTGTTTTTCTTATGTTGTGTTAAGCTCTTTTCTTATTCTGCTGTTCTCTTATGAAGAATACAAAAGCTAATTGCAATGTTCTCAAACATATTACGATTCTTCAGGCATAAAAGATGCTTGCATGAACATCATAATGTGGTGTCTGTTTTTGAAAGATGGCTTCATTTCTAGTAAAGATATTGATGCTTACACGCAACATTTACCTGATTATAACACCTGTTTTTTCATGTCTGCAGGGACCCTTTTAACCTTCACTTCTCTGAGTGGATTTGGCTACAAATAAGGCACTCAGTCTGTAGACTGTCATTTGGCCACAATGTCTGTAGATTTGGCTCACAAAATAGTTTCGAGTCTTAGAAGATCTGAAAGGTGCAAGAACACCCGTGTAATATACAATGATGATTATGAAGAAGATTCTGAAGAAGTTGCCCCTCCTTCACCCTCAGAACTTAGTATTGTTTCTGTTGATGATAATTCCAGTGAACAAGATTTTCACAGTGTGTCTCTCAAGGATCGAAGAACTCAGTTTAAAGTTAAGAATAAGAAGGCTCCAAAAACAATTTCTGAACAATCTGCCACTAAGGATCAGTCTCAGTGTGGGGGTCTTGGGGTTGAAAGATCAAACGAGGAAGTTGATCTTGATGAGCCTCTTATTGCTTTGAAACAGAAGAAAGGAAAGATAACCCCTTCTAAGGCAAAAAGAAAGACGGATGCATCATCTTCTTCACATGCTACAAAACTAGATACATCAACAAAGAGAGATGAAATTGGTCCTGTACAAACTTCCCTATTTGAGTCAACACTGCATGACTCAGTGACACAGAAGCTTGAAAGAAGAGCTGTAGATCAAGAGCACTCGAGAATTGCTATTGGTGAGTATTGTTGGCCAAACAAAATACAATTCTTATATTCCAGTTCTTTGTTATCTCAATATTGAAGATCAATCCGCATAACTTCTGTCTTTCAGCTAGTATTTTTTCCTTGAAGTAAGCCTTTTTTGGATCCCGTTTTCATAAATATTAATAAATATTGTTTTTGTTCTGTACTTGCAGAACACACCTGTGACCATTTATCTGTTGTGCTGCATCAGTTTCCCATTGAAGATAATGAATGTGGACAGCAGCCTGGTTTCATCACCCAACCAACTGAGCCAGATGTTTCTGACGCCAAAGCGCATTTGCATGACAGTGTGGAACAAAAAAAGACTGACAACCATTTTTCTTCACTAGGTCCCATTGATGAAGTGAGCAACCATCAGAAATCTTTAGATGATATAAGTAAATACACAGATATGAGGTGCACATCGGTGGCCATGCAACCTGATTCAAGTGGAAGCACAGACAATATTTGCACTTCGCATGAGGAGGTTGTGCAGATGCCGGTGGAGGGTCAATTAGATTCACTAGTCTGCCATGGTGTGAAAACAAAGGATATATTACTGCATATGAATGTTGAACAAGCAGCCACAGGCTACAATTTTGCTTTTGATAAGACTCTTGATTTGGTTCATACTGCCAATTTTGACACTCAAGATGGGCGGCTAGAAAATATAGTTTATGGTGCTCTGAATAATAATAATGCGCAGCGGAAGTGTTTTGAAACAAAAACTTCTGTTGGAGTTCCAGATACTGTTGTGACTCTGAGCTCACCAACTACAGCAAATGTTTCACATGATGGTCGCCTCTTACTTGCCAACATGGAGGGGTCATCAAAGGATATGAATCAGTTAAGTGGTGCAATGAATGTTGGCATTTGTAGATCTGTTAATGATCAAGAATCAAGAGAAGCATATGTTGTTCAACAAAAGTTATTGCAGGCTTGTGGTAACATGGCTGAAACTGGACGTGCAATATCAGATAGCTCCTCTAATCCTGAAGAAACACAAAAAAAATCTGATGGGCAAACTAGGGAGCCTGATTTTTTCATTGATGAAGGATCACTTTCAGATCATACTCCAATAAAACTGTTGTCCCAGAGAAAGGTCTGCAGAGCTCTTTCAATCAAGTTTCAAAGAATAGTTGTGAACAAGTTTCTCATCTTTTAAACTATCCTTTTATTTTCATCAGATTATGTCACCAACTTCTCAGGAGAAGTTTTGCAACGCTTTGGCTGGTATCGATTTGTGTGGAGTCCAAAGGCTTGGTAAGCAATATGTGCTATCTCTAGTGTTCTTAATTTTTTAGCAGAGTGGTTAATTATTATAGTATTTCTTATTGTTCATGTTACCATTGCTGATTTCAGAGAGAAAGATTAATCTTGAAGATTGTGATGCAAGTAGTCAAGCATTACCTAAGTCAACAAACAAGCAAGACCGACCTATGTTAACCACAGACAGGAAACTTAAGAGCAGAACTTCTATCTCCTTTACAGGCAAAGGGGTTCTCAAGTCAACAGAATCCCCATCTCTTCAGCTGACAAGTTCGTCTGTTCTTTTGGACACTGAGAAAGCTGTTGAGTTTTCACAAAGGCAGATGCATGATATAGAGAGCATTGCAGCAAATCTTATCGGGAGCTTGAAGCACATGAGAAGTTTAGTGGACAAAAATTTGTCATCAGAAGCACATTCTTTGCTTCCCAATTTTAACACTGCCGAGGTGAGACATTATCAAATATAACATATACCTGTGAATTCATTTGATTTTAGTGCTGTGCAAGTGTGCAACTGATTGATGATACTACAAAATAACACAAAAATTGTTTGATGAAGCTACACCATATATTGGCTTTGGTGCACAAAAAGATGTATTAAAGATTTGTCTTCTGCATTCCTCTGTTTTTTTCCTGTCAGCTGCTTCTATTTGTAGTACCACATAATACAAGGCTAAAGCTCCTTCTGTTACTAGTAATTTGATGTTATGATCTGTACAAAGTTAGTTTCTTGTTGTACAGCAGAATTACTATTGATTTACATTTGTGGTTCTCATGTAAACCATCTGTTGGGACTGAAAAGATCACACGCCTTAGTAATTATTGATGCATTAATTAGCGCAAGTCTACCTTTTAACCTCTGTATTAGGTGGGACTTGTTTAGCTTATCAGACCTTAAGATATTGTAAGATCATGAATTACCGATGAATTGTGGTACTATATGAACTGTCTGAAGTTCACAGCTGCTTGATGAGTAGATGAGGCCCAACTCTAGTCTGATCAGATATTTGACTGATACCTTACGATTATCATTCACAGATGAGAGCAGCATCCGAGGATGCATTAAAGGTGGAGAGAACTACAAGGAAATGGTTGTCAATAATGAACAAAGATTGCAATCGTTTTTGTAAAATATTGGTTGGTATCTCTGCCTTTAAGATTGTTTAATACTAGTATTGAAGTGTTTTCTGAACTCTCAGCTTACATTGTCAAAATCTTAATGGCAGACACTAGAGGGAAAGAAGGCTGTTTCGCATCCAGAAGCGCCGAGGAAACGTAGGAGGATAAGCTTCGCGGATGAAGCCGGAGGAACGCTCTGCTATGTTAATGTGTTTAGTGATGTACAGACCTCCCCTTCTGCGTGCGAGGGTGAGTCATAAACATTATTTGGGCTGATTGCATCAGGCAATTTTGTCCTAATAAGTTGATTTTTGACAATGAAGAATCAAACAAGATAACTGGGGAATGTTTCCCTCCGGCTGTATGTTTAGTTGCTGTAATTTGTAGACAAGAATCAACTTCTGCAGTTTGATTGTACAACTGATTGTTTAGCCATGTGGATTCCTCTGTTTTTGCCATGACACTATGTTTGTGGATTCCTCTGTTTTTGCCATGCACTGATTTTGATCAAGCAATTAGAGGGGCGGAAGGAAAAGCTGTAGCTGGTGCGCAATTTCACTATTTGTTTGCTGTAATACAGGGGGTCAATCGTTCATCATTCAGCAAGAGTGGTCTTGGGCTGAGAGTAGAAATACCGGTTGCTCAGGCCGTAACCTTGTTTCTTGTATACTTTATCTGTAAGAGTATTGTTCTGACTAATTCGTTGAATTCAAAAGGCACTTCATAAAGCTGTGGGGGTCTAAATTGTGACCGCCAGTGGTTTGAGGGAAAACATGAGTTATCGCTAATTAACCAGAGTTATTTTTTTGTGATGAGAGTTAATTAATTCTTAACAGTATTGACGATGATAACCAACTGTGCAGGGGTAGTAAGTTATTCACCCATGTAAATGTAAAAGAAAATAGACAAACTAAGTTCATTTTTTCATATTTAATAAAAAACTATCACATGTATGAATATGTGTAACGATTTTCCTAATTCTGAGTTGACTGAGATTTTTGATTCTGGGTCTCAATCAACTTTGAAAAGTGATACTTTAGTTTAGTCAAAAAAAGTGCAACTTCCGATTTTAATAGAAATGTATATGCAAAATTGCAGTTACACTTTTCACTGAATGAAAATTGGATTTTCTTTTCTGGGTTGGTTTGAATTTAAGAAAACCATTATTCGCAACAAAAAGGCTGTAAGAAAACCACAGTCAACCTGGACATAAATAAACACTAATGTGTAGCAGCTAGAGGAGACCCAACGAGAGGCGCAAGCACACACCGCATATTTCAGTGCCATTGTGGTTCCCTCACCGTTGTCGTCTGCTCCGGCGACGCCACGGGAGGGGAACCATGATAGCTTGTTTCCGTGGGCGCTCAATAGTCTAGGTGTCTTAGTTAGAATTTTGGTTGTCCGTGATTTAAGCTTTGGTGGTGGCGAAGGCAGGACGAAGAAGTTTCCTAGGCGACAGCAGGAGGAAGGGGAACCATGAAAGCTTGTTTCCACGGTTGCACAATAGTCCAGGTGTCTTGGTTAGAATTTTGGTTGTATATATGACTTCGGCTCCAGTGGTAGCGAAGGCAGGACAAAACAGTTTCATACAAATCTCCCATTGAGCAGTCATTCTCTTGACTATCGGTGTTGGATCTTGTAGTTGGTGTTTGTGTCGTGTCGGGTCCTTCGGATCTGGGCGGGGGCTTTGCGTGTCTTCGTGTTGGTATTGTGGTAATGTGGTCTTCTTCCTGCCTTTTGTGTTGGTGGTGTTGCACATAGCTATAGCGGCATCGGTGGCGGAAGGCCATCCCTTGGGGTCTGGTGCTATGTTTCCGGCCTTTTGCGGCAGTGACAAGTTTTTTTTCACCTCATGGGTACCCCCCTGTCGCAGCGGCATTCTTTCTGCTGTTGTTGCAAAGCTGACGTAAGTTTTGTTCAGAAAATTGAAAAAGTTCATTTTTTTGCTCCCTCTCTGTTGCAACGATGGTTCTCTTTGCCAGTGTTGCAAAGCTGATGGAAGTTTTGCTCAAGAAATTTAAAAGTTCAAAATTTCTTGAAGTTCTTTTCTGAAAGTTTATAATTTCAATTTTTTAGAAATCCCCAAAGTTTCCAATCATGAAACTAGGAAATGATTCTACGAGAGTGGAAAGTATAATATCCGAAAGTGCCAAAAAATGGAAAGTTATGGAAAATGAGAAGTGCCAAAAATGGAAGTTTCTAAAGCGGGGGGAATCAGTCCCTTGAGGGGCCAAAGGGCGCCCACTACTTCAATCAACAGTAGCTACAAGCTGGAAGGCAACGCTTCTCAATCAAAATATTTGGTCACACCTGATCCAGTTGCATGCTTAGATCAAATTAGTTGAGTGTAAGTATCCATAAATATAGATTGGACATATTTGGCGAGAAGATTTCACCGCACAAAAATAACCATGCTCCTCTTCAAGCTTGACATTAAGAAGGCATTCGACTCTGTCAGGTAGGACTACCTTCTGGAGATGTTGAGCCATCATGGCTTCCCAACTCACTTTCGAGACTGGATTTCGGCCCTCCTCTCCTCGGCATCCTCGAGAGTCTTGCTAAACAGAATTGTTGGCGACCCCATCAAGCACGGTTGTGGCACCAGTCAGGGTGACCCACTTTCCCCTTTGCTCTTCGTCCTCGCGATTGACCCACTACACCATATGCTCAACAAAGCCACCGCTCATGGGAAGCTTCACCCCCTGCACGGGAGGTGTAAGGGCATTTCCTGCCTTAGGGTTTTGGTGATGATGACAATACACGTGTGGACTAATTGTGCGTCCTAGTTCCTCAGGTACACATTGTGTGGCGCAAGACGGTTAGGCTTTCCCTCTATACAGAAAAGATCGAAGACGGAGTTTCCGACGTGTTTTATTCCTTTGGTCGTAGGAAACCTGTACTATTAAGAGGGAGTCCACATCGGAAGGTATTGGGTGAATCACTACACGTACACACTCTTTGCACCCACCATATACCCTCCGTTCGAGGAGAGAGGGGTTTCCTAAAGTCCTCTGTGACTGTGCAGTTCTGCTCATGGCGGTAGTACCGCTCTCGTGAGCGGTTGTATTGCTGACATGCAGTTCCGGTCAAACCACCAGTACAACTACTGCTCAGGGGTGATACCCTTCTGTACCAAGTACGGTGGTAGACCGATGGTGGAGCGGAAGTTCCGGTTTGTCTTGACAAACCGGTACTACCGGTGTTCGGGGCGGTAGTACCGCCTAGAACTCCACCACTCAGGGACTGCTGGTCCAGCGATAGCTCCGACTCTACCACCGCTCCAACTACCGGCCTGGGGTGTAAACCTTCTGGATGTTATGTAGTAGTTGACCGGTGGTGGAGCGGTAGTTCCGGTTTGCTCCGGCATACCAGTACTACCGGTAGCTCCATCGAAAGTACCGCCCTAGTGCCCTAGCAGGGGTTCCCCGCATCCACCGGTTGTACCGGTGGTCATTGCGGAAGTACCGCTCCTATGTGTTTCTGTGCATAACGGTTGGATTGGAGGGGACCCTATATAAGGAGGTGCTTCTTCCACCTCCCACCTACCTCTTGCCTCTCTCTCTCCTCCATTAATGCCATTCAAGCTTTCTTGCCCGATCTCTCTCTCTAGCCACTCAAACTTGTTGATTTGCTGGGGATTGAAGGAGGAGACCTAGATCTACACTTCCACCAAAGGATATTTGATTCCCCCATACTTTTGTGTGTGGATTTTGTTACTCTTGGGTGTTTGAGCACCCTAGACGGTTGAGGTCACCTCGGAGCCACATTCCACTGTGGTGAAGCTCGGTGGTTTTGTTGGGAGCCTCCAATTAAGTTGTGGAGATAGCTCCAACCTTGTTTGTAAAGGTTCGGTCCCCGCCTTCAAGGGCACCAATAGTGGAATCACGGTACCTCGCATTGTGTGAGGGCATGAGGAGAATACGGTGGCCCTAGTGGCTTCTTGGGGAGCATTGTGCCTCCACACCGCTCCAACGGAGACGTACTTCCTCTCAAAGGGAAGGAACTTCGGTAACACTTCCTCGTCTCCATCGGTTCTACTCTTGGTTATCTCTTACCTTTACTTGTGCAAGCTTTATTGTGTTCGTTCCTTGTGCTTGCTTGTGTGCTTGTAATTGTTGCATCATATATGTTGCCAACGTAGTTGCACATCTAGACAACCTATTTTGTTGCTAAGTTTAATTTGGTAAAGAAAAGCTAAAAATTGTTAGTTGCCTATTCACCCCCCCTCTAGTCAACCATATCGATCCTTTCAATTGGTATCAGAGCCTCGTCTATTTATTAAGGACTTTTCCGTCCAAAGAGTATGGGTGACAACGTAGTCGAGACAGAGGAGCACTTCGGTGGGAATCCGTCCTTGTCTACGTCCGATGGGGGACCCTCGGTCTCTCGTGAGGAGTTCAATGCGGCTTTGGACACAATGAAAACCTCCATGCCCACCGAGGTCAAAGGCATGTTCAAAGAATTTCTTGATGGGCTCAAATTATCCACCGCATCGTTGGAAGTGGTTCGTCCCACTAACAACGTGTCGGATGCTATTCCCGATAAGGGAGAAGCGAGCAGTGTTCAATTCCCCGTGACTAAGAATGGGAGTGGCATCTTTGCTCATTCTGCACCTCCCATCAATTATGGAGGACCCGTTCCCTCCCCGCATCTAAATTTGGTTGGTCCTCCCCCTAAGTATGTGAAAAATGTTGATTTTGCTACTTGTACGTTTTGTTTTAAACGTCATTTATATCATTATTCTACTAATCTTTGGAGAATCATTGAGCAAGGGTTCTACCCGCATGATCCATACAACTTAACTCCAAGAGAAGCCATGGATCATCAATTCAATGAGTCCGTTCTTTGCATTATTTAAGAGGCCATTCCTCCCGAAGATATTGCGCATCTTCGACCCTTCTCCGTGGCCAAGGAAGCATGGGAGAATGTTGTCTCCTTGTACAAGGGAAGTGCAAGCATTCAACGCTCAAACTATGAAGTTGTGCAAGATTAAGCCAATGAGTTTTCCATGATCAAAGATGAAGAACCCCGTGAACTTTATCGGAGATTAATCACCCTTGCGGTTTCACTCCGAGATCATGGGAGCAAGGATACGGATGACAATTGGATCAAGCGTAAGTTTCTCAAGGCCATGATGCCTTACCACAAGGCCATGTCCTCCGTCATCCGTCAAAGACCAGACTTCCACACTTTGACCTCAAGTGAAGTGTTGGATGAGTTTGTTGCTGTAAGGATCTTGGACAAGACCGCCGACAATGCGGTGTTGAGGGCTCAAAGATCTAAGAAGCCCAACCTCGCCTTGAAGGCCAAAGTTTGTGTGGATGAAGAGGATGAAGAAGAATGTTTCCCCGAAGACACCAAATATGCCTATCATGAGCACATGGCTCTTGCTTCACGGAAATTTTGGGGCAACAAGAAGAATTCAAGGCCCATCTTCAACAAGAACAACTCAAGTGGTTTCAAAGGAAAACAACGTGTGAGGACTTGCTACAACTGTGGCAATGTGAGTCATTTTGTTGTGGATTGCCCATATGAAAAAAGGGAAGACAATGGAGGCAAGCTTATCCAAAAAGACAAGGCCAAGTCGTTCCCCAACAAGAACAAGTTCACCAAGAGGCCCAAAGGATTGGTGGCACAAGAAGAATATGAGGAGGATGGATGTTGAAGAAGATGACGAGATGGTTACCATGTCCACCGTTGCAATTGCAACAACTCCACGGTCATCACTTTTCGACTCACCAATTGAGAACATCACCGCCAAGTGCCTCATGGCTAAAGCCACCAACAAGGTAACCCCCAACATCAATTATACCATCACTTCTAATCCTTCATTGACGGATTGCATTGATGAAAGTGAGGGGCGGAGAAGGAGGAAAATGAATTTGAGTCTTTTATGCGTAAGCTCAAAGGTAAACCCAAGAAGCACTTCCTTGCTCTCTTGGAACAACTTGGTGAAGCCAATGACATGATCAAGGCTCATGAAGAGACCATCTCTGGAATGGAGGGTCATAGTTGAGACTATGCCGATGAGATATCAGATCTCTCTAATGCTCTTAAGGAAGAGCATGGTCTTCGTTTGGCTCTTTAGGAGTCACTTAACGATGATCATGCTAAATTAAAGAAAGATCTTGATCATGCTTTAGTTGTCTCTCGTGTGCTCAACTCAGATAAGGCAAAACTTGTGGTTGACCATGCCAGACTCAAGGAGGAGTTTGATACACTTGACAAGGCTCACAAGGTATTGAAGAGTGTACATGCTAGCCTCAAAGAGTCTCATGATCAACTTCAAGTTTCGCTAACCAAGGAGAAAGCCACGTTTCCTCACATGGTTTTGATTGATAATGCAAATGCTACTAACCCTTGTTGTGAGCATGTGCATCTTGTGGAAGAAAATTCCAAGTTGAAGAAGCAACTTGAGAAAGGTCTTGTATCTTGCATACAAGGTGAGAAGAACCTCAATGACCTCTTGAGCAATCAAAAGGAAGATGTTGCCAAGGAGGGGATTGGGTTTGTGCCCAAGTCCAAGAATAAGAAGAATGACAAGACCAAGCAACCTCTACATCTCAAGCAAACCTTTGTGAAGGAGGGAGAGGGTACTCCTAAGGAGAATAAGAACAATGTGAAGGGTAGTGGAGTCAAGAAAGACATAGCCACTCCTTCCAACAAAGCCGACGACTTTAACCCGTCTTATTGTCACACCCTGCATTTTGTAACATGTTATTTGCATCAATGAAGCATGAAAATTTGGACCAACAATTTTTTTTGGCATCATTTGGCTTTTATTTGGAATTGTGTTTTTCTTCATGTGCTTTTTCATGTGCTCAATAAAGTCAACTATTACCTCTTGTAGAATTCATCTCCATACCCAAAACTTCTGCCCAATGATCATGCCAAGTGTTATATAACAGTATAAAATTTTCTTACAAAATTAATTTGGCCAAAATGTATTTTATAAATTTAGTTTTCCAAAAACCCCTGAATTGGGATTTGCACTGCAAGTGCTTGATTTAGGGTGAGAAAATTATTTCAAAAGGTGCATTTGAGACCTAGTAGTCATAGGACTCCCAGAAACCACAAAGGTATAATTTTAAAAGTTATTTTCCTATTTTATTTAAAAGCTTTTTCTTAAGGCCAGAAATGGTCATTAATAGGGAAAAATTATTTAAGTATTTCAAAAATATTTGCCAAAATTCAGGGAGACTCATAGGACATATATTGTTCATATATAAGAGTTTCAACACTTGGTCATGTTCAAAATAATGGGCTAATCCCTCTAAAACCCTTTCTGGATATTTCAAGCCTTTGAAATATTTACAAAGGAAATATTATCCAAAAATTCTAGGGAAATTCTATCATGTCATATATGACATATTTGATGATCTTGCCAAGTCCCATGCCTTGGGAAGCAGGAAAACATCCTCAAACCCCTTCATAACCATTCTGTCCATATTTGAAGTTTGAGCAACCTTACATTGCCAAACTTGTCCAAATGCTCTCAAATTTGGTGCACATGCTAGAATGGCCTAATAAGGCATCTATACCAAATGGCATAAGATTTGGAGTAGAGCAGCTTGGCCAGAATACCCCAAAACCCTTTCTGTTCAAATGCAAATTTGAACAACTTTACATTACCAACTTTTTACCTGGAGCTTCAAACCTTGTAGGCATGATCAATACCCTAAATGATGAAACTACACCAAGTGGTGCATCAAGGGGAGATTATTAGCTTGACTCAAACAAGATGAAGCCATTTCTGTTGTTTTCTAGGGTTCACCAAAGTTACATTGGCTAGTTTCTTCAAATGAGCCCAAATTTGGCGAAACACCCTATTTTCTTATAGCATTCAATCCTGTTAAGTGTCATGGCAAGTGGAGATCATTTGCTTGACCAAACACTGATCAAACACCTTCTGGCTTTTTACTAAAACCCTCTTCTTGATCACTTTTACTATTTACCTTGGCCTCAACTTTTTACCACAGCTTCATCTGGTTACTAGCTACCTCCAGTAACTCTCCCATGTCTCCAGCTCCATGATTGAGGGGTAAAAACCCTAGTTCACCCAGCTGGACAGCCATTTTCTACCAAGTCACCAGCCTCTCTTCTCTCTCACAGCATCTCCAGAGCATCCAAAGCCTCCTCCGTAGTGCTTGCATCACCCTGGACCCCCCAGACACGGTGGACGCGTCCAGAGGGCCAATGGCATGCCATGGCATGCGATAAGGGCGCTCCAGAGCGCGCTACAGTGCGCCCACACACTGTAACTTCGCCCAATCGCCTGCCCCCGACAGCCTCGAGCTCTCCCCTCGCGCCTCCCAACGCGCCTCGACGTCCGCAGCCTCCACCGGTGCTATCCCCCTCCTCCTGCGCCCTCCAGTGGCCGTCTCCACACGCGCACCGGCCGTCCGCGACGTCCACTCCTCGGCCTCACACGCGCGCACGGTCTGGAGCGTTCCCCGCTCCTCCTCTCCCCTCAACTGGACGTGGAACACGTCCACGATCCTCCCCGGCTCGATCACAGGCACCAGAACCCCTTCTGGCCTCGCCTGCAACCTCGCCGGCACACGAGTCCACGGTGGACCGTGGGCGCGGCTATATAAGCCCCCCCCGAGCTCCCCGCTCAGCACCAGCAGCCTCACCACATCCCCTTTAGTCCTCCAGCACTGCTAGTTCATCCCCGAAGAGCCCCAGTGCTCGGGATCGACCGGAGCTCCGCCGCGTCGGGCAGCCGGCGATCTCGCAGTACGGGCCTCCTCCGCCCCTCCTTTTGCTCGATTTGGAACCACCATGCACCACTAATGCGTTCCCCTCCATTTTCCCCTTCTGCAGCTGCCGGAAACACGCTAGCCAGCAGCTTCCCGATGACCCTCCGCCGTCCCACCTCGCCGCCGACGAACCCGACCTCCCCGGCGAGCCGCACCACCACCACTACCTCCGCGACTCGTCGCTGAACCCGTCCCTGCCCTCCGTTGCCTTCGCCGTGGCCGGAATCGACGCCGGTGAGCTCGCCGTCGCCGTGGCCGAGAGGTTGAAGATGACAGGCGGGCCCCGCCTGTCATCCTCACCACCCTCTCCCTCCCCTCACAGCCGCTGACCCCCGGGCCCTGCCCGCCAGGTTTGAAAACCTGACGTGCGCGCGCTGGCGCCCGAGCGGCTGGGCTGGATGCCCTGGGCCGTGCACTGTGGCCACTCAAGCCCAGTTGCACAGGGCTTTTTCTTCTTTTTCTTTTATGTAGAACTTCAATTAATTTTACAGAAATGAATATTAGTCCAAATGAAATGATTCCAACTCCTAAAATCTTGTAATATTCCAACCTATTTAATGGTGTCACTTTCACACATATCAATGAAACTTTTCTGTTCTGTTCAAATTTAAATTCAAATTTGAGCAATAAAACTCCTGTTCTAAAATCATTAGATTCCATTCTGTCACTCCAAAACTCCAACTAAGAATTTTCTCCATCTTAGTTTTCCCTCTAGTATTTAACAAAAATAAGTTGACATTTTTCTGAGCACTTTGTTTTTTCTGTTTTATTTGTGGTCTTATTTTTCCATTGTTATTATGCGACGTATAGATACCGTATTTGACGAAGTTGCCGAAGAAGGAGAAGGAGAAGGATTTGAAGACTTTGAAGACCAAGCCAATCCAGGCAAGCAGCCCTTTGACCATGATACACTTGTTCTTCGGAACCCGTTTGTTTCCGATGCATGATGGTAGAGTTACGGTGGTGACCTAGTTGAACCACCACACGATGCATGCCTTGCTCTTGATCTTGCTATGTGCTAGATGTCATGCAAAAAGTTAGTAATGATGCTTAGTGATGCATGTGTGATAAGAACCTTCGTGGTTAAAAATCTTTGCATAGACCCCATCGGGTGCCCCTAATGCCCGAGGGTGACGTTGAGTTAGGTCATCACTTGAGGAAGAAGTGATGTGCCGGTAAATCTTGTGCATGGGTGAAAAAATGGATTAGATTTATGTGTGACTACCGTCCCAACCAAACATGTGCAACCACACTACCCCTTATGGGACGGGGCTTTATTGAATACTTAGGTCGATACTAGCATGGTGCTCGCATTACTAGTGACGGGAAGACTTGAGGTCTTTTCCCGGGACGGGGTCGTGCTTGGATAGACAACCATGACTGTTTTTTACAGGGCACCGGACACACCGTTGGTCCCTTCGGGTATGCGTGACATTGAAATTAGGGCAAGTCCCGTGATCTATTGTTTGTACTCGAGGGCCGTGTACCAACGAGTGGACTCTATGTTAGTGTCGTCTAAGGAAAGATAATGACCGGGTGCTTCCCCCCGAGTACTTGAGGTACTGCGGGATCGTGGATGACACGAAAGCTTCCCGGATCTTGTGGGTAAAGTGCGCAACCTCTGCAGAGTGTAAAACTATTCGAATAGCCGTGTCCACGGTCATAGACAGTTGGGTGGTGCTACTTAAACTATGTCCAGAATTTTACTTCATCGGTGAAAGTATGTGTGTGATGAGTCAAGGTGGTGACTTGACTCGATGAATTGAATCATATTCATGTAGATATTGGTAACCTGTTTTCGGGGTTACGAGAACTCGTTGATGCATACACTTGATGATAGAGTATTTATTCTAGCCATTGCTAGATTGCTCATTAATGTTCAATTGCACTGTTACTTTGAACCACATCATGGGTTGCTTGCGAGTACATTCAAAGTACTCATTGGCTTGCCACTGGTTATTTAATTGGCCAGGCATGGAGGAACAGGAATATGAGGAAGAGTTCTTTGGAGGCGATCATGCGAACTACGATGCTATCCCAGTCAGAATGCCTGTAGGGTTAAGGCAGATGGCATGGGTTCTACCTATCATCGAAGACTTCCGCTATTTGAGTTATTTTCTATTCAGCCCGTGAGGCTTTATCTATGTAAGACTTGGCTATAATGGCCATAATTTGTGTAAGACGGTATGTATGGATGTAAGACTCTTGTTATTCAGCTTCTGTGTGTTCAGTGAGCATTGATCTCTGGGATCACTGTACACGTGCATTCGGTGATCTCGACTTCTAAGTCGGGGTCCCCACAGAGCTGGTATCAGAGCCATCCTGACTGTAGGAAGCCTTAGTTAGCATGGGCGTTAGTTAGATGAGACCCTTTTTCAAAAAAAAAACCTTCTGAACCTCTCTTCTTTTCTAAACCTGAGATTTCATCAGCTTATTAACCCCTCCTATTCCACCTTTGTAGATGGCCGCTGTACCCGAAGAGCACCTGACCACTGGGTTTCCCTTGCTTCTCGAGGATAGCCTCTAGGAGTGTCAGTTCCACCGAGCGCCCATCCTAACCTACCTTGAGCAATGGGTTAGCGACACTGAGGTGGAATACCATGTGGAAGTGATCGTGAAGGCAAACGATCCTCCCACAAGTTGGTTCTTCGAGGGACCCCAGATGGCAACACTACCTCTTGCTGTCGAGGCTGCTGTGCTCAAGGCACTAACCCGTCTCCGTGAGCTTCTTCCGGAGATGGCAGCCAAGATGACAACTCGCTTCTTGCCTTACCGGAAGGAAGGTGAAGAAGAAAGCAGTGCACTAGCATGAGATTATGAGATTATTCATACTAGAAACTTCCGTGTGCAGCCATAATGCTATTATGGGCTCTAGCATAGTATGAGTAAGTCGTGCGAACATCTACAGTGGTGAACTAGCAGATGTAGGGGATGTAGGTTGGTACGGTTCACCCGGTCATAGGTGCTAGTGCTTCTTAAAGACTGTGTCTCAGTCATCCGTTTCTCAAACATCATGCAGTGCGAGAAATCGAATGGAGGAGATCGGGTCTTGTGGGGAAAAGTGCACAAACCTCTGCAGAGTGTACAAATTGATCATGATTAGCCGTGTCCCCGGTTACGGACGTCTTGAGTATCTAGTACTTGGATATCATGTGCATCTGATCATGTTACTTTTCACTTAATATTGTTGGGTTTAATGATGAACTTTAATTGGGGTTGAGAGGATGTCTATCTTCTCAACGATGTTTCAACTACCATGATAGTTAATTAAACTTTATTCCTTTGAAGTAGGGAAAAACTGGCTTTACGCAAAAGCTGTAACCATAGAGCTTTCCACCAGCCATATTGCATATAGTATAGCTTTACTTTCAATTGCTCTCTTGTGTTACTTTGCCAGCATATTCCATGTGCTGACCCGTTTTCGGGCTGCAACGTCTTATGTTGCAGACTTTTCAGACGACGAGTAAGATGCCCTTTTAGGTCGTGGTTCTATACTCAGTGATGCCGCTGGAGTTGATGGACTCACTTATCTTCCAAGCCTTCCGCTGTTATCGTGTTAGATGGCCTTAAGCCATTTTTATTGGAATAAATTCATCGTTGGACTATCGATGTAATAAGTGTGTGATTGCTACTCTGTTATAAATCCTTCAAGTACTGTGCGTGTCAGCATTACTGATCCAGGGATGACACTGATGCACAGAGATCAGACTGTTTGAGGTCTGTCGCTACAAGATGGTATCAGAGCACACGCTGACTGTAGGACACGACCACTAAGCTAAAGCCCTAGAACACTATTCTCTCTTCTCTTTCAGACTCCTAATCTTTTCTACTCTTTTAGGATGGTGGATGCAAAGAACAAGTTCATGCAGCCGGATGACGATACACCATTTGGACGACACCTGAAGGAAGTCACCAGATATCTAAAGATTGGACTACCAGGTTTCACCGGAACCTACAATGTCACTCTACCTGAGGAGGAGCGTTGGTTGATTCAAGCCCAAGTTCCAGGAAGGACGTTCAAGCCCGTCACTGCACTCATAGCATTTTCCTTTAATGCGCCTACATGGAGCCTAGGCAGGAGCATGGCAGCCCACATCGCTATGGGAAGGATCGGAGAAGTCTACAAGTAGGAGCTAAAGGACACTATCTACCAGATTTGTGGACGCCGAGATGAGAATTGGGATATGATCAGCACCCGGAAGGATAGATCCATTGCAGCATTCAACCAGGAGTTGAACCATCACATTCGTCGCTAAGAGCACCAGATGTGTGCAGGGATGATAGATTTGAAGAAAGCCCTAAATAGGAATTTGGAGCTAGAGGAAGAACTTAAGTCTACATGCGACGGATATGAGGAGGAGATGCAAATACTTGTGGAGAAGAATGACGACTTGACACGGAAGTTAGGGATACTCATGGGAGAAGAAGACGAGGAAGTAGAACCCAAGGAGATTCCACCGGAAGACTACATCATCATCGACGACACAGATTCGGAACCCGAAGATAGCAAAGATGAAGACTATGAAGATGAAGCTGGGGCATATATCATGGAATCCTCTGTCGAGCAATACTTCTAGATGACCACCCTGTGACTAGTAGTTTACCTCCATATATTAGTTTTAGAGCACTTTTGTAACGATTAGATCCATGTAAGCCCTTGTTTGAAATAGATTTTGGTGTGATGAATTGTGTGTTTGCCTCATGTTCATATGGGTAGTGATTTTCCCTTAGACCTCTATTCTGTTCCAATCTCTTCCCTCTACACCCATCAGATGCCTCCAAGACGTGAATTTGAGTTTCCCCCTGAGCTCACCCAGTTGATCCAGCAGCAGAACACCCTGATGCAACTTCTTGTCCAGAACATTCAGAACAACCAGAACAACAACAACAACCCTCCACCACCACCACCCGTGGACAACCTGACACGTTTCTTAAGGTTGCAACCACCAGTGTTTGCTAGCAGCATCGAACCAATAGTGGCTGATGACTGGCTACGCAAGATTGGAAGGGATTTGACCACTGCCAATTGCTCGGATGTTGAGAAGGTGCGATTTGCCGCACACCAGTTATCTGGACCAGCCGCAGCATGGTGGGAGAACTACACAACCACTTACCCCATAGCCAATGTGACTTGGGATCAGTTTCAGCAAGCTTTTCGTACCGCCCATGTCTCAACTGGAGCTATGAGTATGAAGAAGCAGGAGTTTCGCAATCTGCGCCAAGGAAATCGTACTGTGGCCCAGTACGTGGATGAGTTTAGTACCCTATCTCGTTATGCCCCAGATGATGTGGCCACAAATGCCGCTAAGCAGGAGAGATTCATGGAAGGGCTGAATGATGAGATGAGTGTACAGTTGATGGTGGCCACTTTCAATAACTACCAGGAGTTGGTTGACCGCGCCCTAATGATTGAAAGGAAGCATCAACAGATTGAAAGTCGCAAGAGGAAGTATGGGCAAGGAAGGTATAACTCTGGAGCACAGTAGAAGCCCCGTTTTACCCCTAAAACGGTAGGACAGTTTCAACATACCCATGGAGGAGGTAGCTCGCACAATCACAATGGCACTAAGAATGGAAATGGGAATGGAGCCAATGGAAACCAGAACCGCCCTACACCGTGCACACCCACCAAGAAGGATTTCAGCCATGTCACTTGTTTCAAGTGCGGGAAGAATGGACATTATGCCACTGACTGCCCAGAAGCTAAGAATGGGAACGACAATGGAAGCGCTGCGAAGAAGCCCAACCCCTTCAACAAAGGACAAGTGAATCACGTTAGCGTGGAGGAGGTTGAAGCCCAACCAGATGCAGTAATAGGTAAGTTCATAGTTAAGTCCTTTACTGCACTCGTTCTTTTCGATACTGGTGCATCACATTCATACATTTCAAGGGGATTCGTGGAGAAGTATAAGCTGCCAACCCAAGCCCTTAAATCGCACATGTTAGTAACCTCACCAGGAGCGGAGTATATGGCTAAGTCATGGTGTGATCAGTTGCCCTTAAGGACTGGTAATTACATTTTCCCTTCGAACCTAATAGTATTGGAATCTCAAGGACTGGATGTGATATTAGGCATGTATTGGTTATCTAAGTATGAAGGGAATATTGAATGTGCCAGTAAGACCATTTTGCTTACTACGCCGGAAGGAAGAAGGATCAAGTATGTATCCCGGCATGAGTCAAAGAGGAACAGATTAAATTCCTTATCAGGAGTTGTTCAGGAGGAAGTGCCAGTAGTGAAGGATTATCCGGATGTGTTTCCAGAAGAACTGCCAGGAATGTCATCTGACAGAGATATAAATTTTTTTATTGAGCTTTTTCCAGGCACCGGGCCAATTTCTAAGAGACCATATAGGATGCCCGCAAAGGATTTGGAGGAAATTAAGAAACAGATTAAGGAGTTACTGGATAAAGGATTCATACGCCCAAGTTCTTTGCCTTGGGGTTTGCCAGTACTTCTAGTAGAGAAAAAGGATGGATCATTAAGAATGGTTGTTGATTACCGAGGATTGAATGAAGTAACGATCAAGAACAAGTACCCATTGCCGATGATCAATGATCTGTTCGATAGATTGCAAGGAGCTAAGGTATTTTCCAAGATCGATCTGCGATCAGGGTACCATCAATTGAAGATCTGAGAGCAGGATATACCTAAGACGGCCTTTACCACTAGGTATGGGTTGTACGAGTATACCGTTATGTCGTTTGGTCTGACGAACGCACCGGCATACTTTATGAACCTGATGAACAAAGTGTTTATGGAGTATTTGGATAAGTTCGTCGTAGTGTTCATAGATGATATTTTGATCTTCTCGAAGGATGAAGAGGAGCATGCAGAGCATTTGCGATTGGTATTGGAGAAGCTCAGAGAACATCGGTTATATGCCAAGTTTAGCGAATGCAAATTTTGGTTGAAGGAAGTCGGATTCCTCGGACATGTTATATGTGGAGAAAGAATAGCAGTAGATCCCGCCAAGGTGGACACTGTGACCCATTGGGAAGCACCGACAATAGTTGGAGAGATCCGGAGTTTTCTTGGACTTGCAGGTTACTACCGGAGATTCATCGAGAATTTCTCAAAGATTGCAAAGCCTATGACGGAGTTGTTAAAGAAGGACACCAAGTTCAGATGGACAGAAGAATGTGAGGCCAGTTTCCAGGAATTAAATAACCGTTTGGTCTCATCACCTGTGTTGATTCTGCCAGATCAACATAAGGATTACGAGGTGTACTGCGACGCTTCACGTCGAGGACTTGGAGCAGTTCTTATGCAGGAAGGAAGAGTTGTTTCGTATGCTTCACGATAACTGAAACCTCATGAGTTGAACTATTCCACTCATGATTTGGAGTTAGCAGCCGTAGTACATGCGTTGAAGACATGGAGAAACTTTCTCATTGGAAACTATTGTGAAGTATATACAAATCACAAGAGTTTGAAGTATATATTCACTCAGAAGGAGTTGAATCTTAGGCAAAGGAGATGGCTGGAACTCATTAAGGATTACGACATGAGATTACATTATCATCCCAGAAAGGCTAACGTAGTAGCCGATGCGCTAAGCCACAAGAGCCATGTCAATACCCTAATGATGGAAGAATTTCCAAAGGAGTTAGCCGAGGACTTACGAGAACTACGTATGGAGATAGTTCCGAGAGGCTATGTAGCAACACTAGAAATCCAGTCTACCCTGATGGATAAAATCCGAGAAGCTCAGAAATCTGACAAGGAGATTGCCTCTATAAAGGAGAGGATGAGCGAAGGAAAAGCTAAAGGATTTCATGAGGATGAACACGACACCTTGTGGTTTGAGGACCGCGTCTATGTGCCTAATGACCCGGAGATCAGGAAGTTGATTTTACAGGAGGCCCATGATTCACCATACTCGATTCACCCAGGGAATACTAAGATGTATTTGGATTTAAAAGATATTTTCTGGTGGACCGGTATGAAGAAGGATATTGCGGAGTATGTAGCAGTTTGTGATGTATGTCAGAGAGTGAAGGCAGAACATCAGAAGCCGGCAGGATTGTTACAACCATTGCCAATACCCAAATGGAAGTGGGATAAACTAGGTATGGATTTTATTACGGGACTACCCAGAACTCGTTCATGCTATGACTCGATTTGGGTTGTAGTTGATCGTTTAACGAAGGTAGCTCATTTCATCCCCGTAAAGACTACCTATACCAGTGCAAAGTTGGCAAAGATATACATGACCCGAATTGTATGTCTGCATGGAGTTCCGAGGAGCATCGTATCAGATAGAGGAACCCAGTTTAACTCAAAGTTTTGGAATCAGTTACATGAAACTTTGGGTACCAGACTAGAGTTTAGCACAACATTTCATCCGCAGACATATGGACAGACTGAAAGAGTCAATCATATTTTGGAGGATATGCTGAGAGCCTGTGCACTAGATTATGGATCTAGTTGGGACGACAATTTGCCGTATGCTAAGTTTTCTTACAACAACAATTATCAATCCATTTTGAAGATGGCCCCTTTCGAAGCATTATACGGAAGGAGATGTAGCACTCCGTTGTCGTGGGGCGAAGTTGGAGACCGACAGTTGTTTGGACCAGACTTGATCAAAGAGTCTGAGGAAAAGGTGAAGTTGATTCGAGATAGACTGAAGGTAGCTCAGTCCAGGCAGAAAAGTTATGCAGACTTGAAGCGTAAGGAGATAACCTATGAGATCGGAGACAGAGCATACCTAAGAGTATCACCTCTGCGAGGAGTCAAACGTTTCGGAGTTAAAGGAAAGTTAGCCCCGAGATATGTGGGACCTTACCGTGTTTTGGAACGCATGGGAGAGGTTGCCTACAAGTTGGAATTTCCCGAAGGATTGTCAGGAGTGCACGATGTGTTTCACGTTTCGCAGCTTAAGAAGTGCCATGCGGAGATGGCTGATATACCACTTAGAGACACAGTACCCCTGGAAGCAATTCAGTTGGACAGTGACCTGACCTACGAGGAGAAGCCTGTTAAGATCCTCGAATATTCGAGCAGAGTTACCCGCAACAAGGTTATCAAGTTTTGCAAAGTTCAGTGGAGTCACCACACCGAGGAAGAAGCCACCTGGGAACGAGAAGATGATCTACGCCAGGACCACCCTCACCTATTTCTAGCCAACGCGAATCTCGAGGGCGAGATTCATCTTAAGGGGGGTAGGTTTGTAACATCCCAAATTTCCAATTTGGAATGTTGTACATTAGATCATTATGCATATCATATTTTCTTGCTTTTGGTGATCCGAGAAAATCCTAAGCAACTCAAGGACCCTCGGAGAGAGTTGGGGGATTTCTAAATTTTCATATTTGAGGTTTCTCAAATTTTGAAAATAGGATCGTTTGATTTTATTTATTTTTTCTTCAAGTATTTCTATTATAAAATATGAGAGAGGGAGTAAAATGACTCTCCCAAAATAATGAAATACGGAAGATTTAATAAAAAGGTCAAACAAATTTTATTTGGAGTTTATTTGGATTTTATTTGAATTAAGAAAAATTGCATGTTTTCAAAAATGCATTTTAGTGCCAAGAAAATGTTCATCTTGTTCTAAATATTTTATTTAGACGGTGAAAATTTGTTTTGGTAATTTCTAGTTTTTATTTTATTTTCTAGAGTTGTTTTAGCGCCGGCGTAGTTGTTAAAAAAAATAGGGGACCGACCGGACTGGACCGGAGCCCAGCCGAACCGGCCCGTCGCCAGCGCCACCGCCTTCCCCCGCGTCGCCCCGCCGTGGCCGACTCGAACTCCCGCCGCCGCCGCCGTGGTTGCCCCTCCCCCAAGCCAGCCAGCCTCCCTCTTATTTATAGCCAGCCACCCCCCCTCCAACCACCGCCGCCGCACCCCTCCCTTCGCCGCCCTCGCCCGCCGCCGCTACGCCCGCACCCTGCCGCCGCGCCAGCACGCCGCCGTAGCCGCCAGCCTCGCCGCCGCGCCAGCACGCCACCGCCGCTGTCGCCTCTCGCCGCCGCAGCCGCCGCCCTCGCCCGCCGCCGCGACGCCAGCCGCCGCCGCCGGCAGTTCTCGAGGTAGCCGCCGCCGGTTTTCTCCAGAAAACCGTTGGTTTTTTTAGAACCCTGCCGTTTTTTATTAGATCGGTTTTATTAGATCGGTTTTCTGTTTTATTTTTCTGGTTTAGTTAAGTAGAAAACATTCACCCGTTCGTTCATTCTAACGAACGAATTCACCGTTTAGTCTCAGCTGACGAACGTCCGTTCGTTAAGCTGTTTTAGTTTTCTTTTTCTAGTTTATTTTCTGATCGCGATCTCAGATCCGATCTTAGTTTTAGTTTAACTTTTCGCTCGTTTATCGGAATCAGGTGATTCAAGCGCCTGGAGTTTTGTATCGAAATTCTCTTTCCGTTTAACCTAGTCGCTCAAGCGTTTGTCTCAGCTAAATTTGGACTTAGATCCAGATTGGTTCGGTAGTGGTTTCTCTTTCGCCGTTTGTCTTTCGTTGCTTTTCTTTTGCCGTTTCTTTTGCAAACCGGAGTTCTTAAGTTGAACTTTCTGGTTAGATCTTCTATTGAGTTTTACCCGTGCATTAGTTAAGTACTTATTGTGTGCTTGTTTGTTTGCGATAGAGTACCCGGAGTGCGCCGCTTGCTACTTTGAATCTCTAGGTTTTGCGGATCATCTGCAAGGCAAGTGACACTTTGATCATACTTTCCAATTACCTAGTTTTCATTGCATTAGTCCAAACCCTCACACATTGCATGAGTAGGACCAATTAACTTGTGGGACTGGGAAGTAGATTGAGGTAGTACCTATTACCTGCATTACATTCAAACCTTTGGGAGTTACTTCTATGTTTGCTATTAGGACATGCTATGCTTGTAGACGTGGATTGGGTGAGTGAAATCCATGACAGATGTGAGTTTGTTAATTAATGGTTCAACTTAAGGTGGCAATATTAATACACATCTGGGTGGATTGAGGCATCTGGGTATTCCAGGGATTTCCTGTTTTTTTCGGACCGCCACCCAGGCTCAAAGGGATCATGAGATTATTCATACTAGAAACTTCCGTGTGCAGCCATAATGCTATTATGGGCTCTAGCATAGTATGAGTAAGTCGTGCGAACATCTACAGTGGTGAACTAGCAGATGTAGGGGATGTAGGTTGGTACGGTTCACCCGGTCGTAGGTGCTAGTGCTTCTGAAAGACTGTGTCTCAGTCATCCGTTTCTCAAACATCATGCAGTGCGAGAAATCGAATGGAGGAGATTGGGTCTTGTGGGGAAAAGTGCACAAACCTCTGCAGAGTGTACAAATTGATCATGATTAGCCGTGTCCCCGGTTACGGACGTCTTGAGTATCTACTACTTGGATATCATGTGCATCTGATCATGTTACTTTTAACTTAATATTGTTGGGTTTAATGATGAACTTTAATTGGGGTTGAGAGGATGTCTATCTTCTCAACGATGTTTCAACTACCATGATAGTTAATTAAACTTTATTCCTTTGAAGTAGGGAAAAACTGGCTTTACGCAAAAACTGTAACCATAGAGCTTTCCACCAGCCATATTGCATATAGTATAGCTTTACTTTCAATTGCTCTCTTGTGTTACTTTGCCAGCATATTCCATGTGCTGACCCATTTTCGGGCTGCAACGTCTTATGTTGCAGACTTTTCAGACGACGAGTAAGATGCCCTTTTAGGTCGTGGTTCTATACTCAGTGATGCCGCTGGAGTTGATGGACTCACTTATCTTCCAAGCCTTCCGCTGTTATCGTGTTAGATGGCCTTAAGCCATTTTTATTGTAATAAATTCATCGTTGGACTATCGATGTAATAAGTGTGTGATTGCTACTCTGTTATAAATCCTTCAAGTACTGTGCGTGTCAGCATTACTGATCCAGGGATGACACTGATGCACAGAGATCAGACTGTTTGAGGTCTGTCGCTACAAGATGGTATCAGAGCACACGCTGACTGTAGGACACGACCACTAAGCTAAAGCCCTAGAACACTATTCTCTCTTCTCTTTCAGACTCCTCATCTTTTCTACTCTTTTAGGATGGTGGATGCAAAGAACAAGTTCATGCAGCCGGATGACGATACACCATTTGGACGACACCTGAAGGAAGTCACCAGATATCTAAAGATTGGACTACCAGGTTTCACCGGAACCTACAATGTCACTCTACCTGAGGAGGAGCGTTGGTTGATTCAAGCCCAAGTTCCAGGAAGGACGTTCAAGCCCGTCACTGCACTCATAGCATTTTCCTTTAATGCGCCTACATGGAGCCTAGGCAGGAGCATGGCAGCCCACATCGCTATGGGAAGGATCGGAGAAGTCTACAAGTAGGAGCTAAAGGACACTATCTACCAGATTTGTGGACGCCGAGATGAGAATTGGGATATGATCAGCACCCGGAAGGATAGATCCATTGCAGCATTCAACCAGGAGTTGAACCATCCCATTCGTCGCCAAGAGCACCAGATGTGTGCAGGGATGATATATTTGAAGAAAGCCCTAAATAGGAATTTGGAGCTAGAGGAAGAACTTAAGTCTACATGCGACGGATATGAGGAGGAGATGCAAATACTTGTGGAGAAGAATGACGACTTGACACGGAAGTTAGGGATACTCATGGGAGAAGAAGACGAGGAAGTAGAACCCAAGGAGATTCCACTGGAAGACTACATCATCATCGACGACACAGATTCGGAACCCGAAGATAGCAAAGATGAAGACTATGAAGATGAAGCTGGGGCATATATCATGGAATCCTCTGCCGAGCAATACTTCTAGATGACCACCCTGTGACTAGTAGTTTACCTCCATATATTAGTTTTAGAGCACTTTTGTAACGATTAGATCCGTGTAAGCCCTTGTTTGAAATAGATTTTGGTGTGATGAATTGTGTGTTTGCCTCATGTGCATATGGGTAGTGATTTTCCCTTAGACCTCTATTCTGTTCCAATCTCTTCCCTCTACACCCATCAGATGCCTCCAAGACGTGAATTTGAGTTTCCCCCTGAGCTCACCCAGTTGATCCAGCAGCAGAACACCCTGATGCAACTTCTTGTCCAGAACATTCAGAACAACCAGAACAACAACAACAACCCTCCACCACCACCACCCGTGGACAACCTGACACGTTTCTTAAGGTTGCAACCACCAGTGTTTGCTAGCAGCATCGAACCAATAGTGGCTGATGACTGGCTACGCAAGATTGGAAGGGATTTGACCACCGCCAATTGCTCGGATGCTGAGAAGGTGCGATTTGCCGCACACCAGTTATCAGGACCAGCCGCAGCATGGTGGGAGAACTACACAACCACTTACCCCATAGCCAATGTGACTTGGGATCAGTTTCAGCAAGCTTTTCGTACCGCCCATGTCTCAACTGGAGCTATGAGTATGAAGAAGCAGGAGTTTCGCAATCTGCGCCAAGGAAATCGTACTGTGGCCCAGTACGTGGATGAGTTTAGTACCCTATCTCGTTATGCCCCAGATGATGTGGCCACAAATGCCGCTAAGCAGGAGAGATTCATGGAAGGGCTGAATGATGAGATGAGTGTACAGTTGATGGTGGCCACTTTCAATAACTACCAGGAGTTGGTTGACCGCGCCCTAATGATTGAAAGGAAGCATCAACAGATTGAAAGTCGCAAGAGGAAGTATGGGCAAGGAAGGTATAACTCTGGAGCACAGTAGAAGCCCCGTTTTACCCCTAAAACGGTAGGACAGTTTCAACATACCCATGGAGGAGGTAGCTCGCACAATCACAATGGCACTAAGAATGGAAATGGGAATGGAGCCAATGGAAACCAGAACCACCCTACACCGTCCACACCCACCAAGAAGGATTTCAGCCATGTCACTTGTTTCAAGTGCGGGAAGAATGGACATTATGCCACTGATTGCCCATAAGCTAAGAATGGGAACGGCAATGGAAGCGCTGCGAAGAAGCCCAACCCCTTCAACAAAGGACAAGTGAATCACGTTAGCGTGGAGGAGGTTGAAGCCCAACCAGATGCAGTAATAGGTAAGTTCATAGTTAAGTCCTTTACTGCACTCGTTCTTTTCGATACTGGTGCATCACATTCATACATTTCAAGGGGATTCGTGGAGAAGTATAAGCTGCCAACCCAAGCCCTTAAATCGCCCATGTTAGTAACCTCACCAGGAGCGGAGTATATGGCTAAGTCATGGTGTGATCAGTTGCCCTTAAGGACTGGTAATTACATTTTCCCTTCGAACCTAATAGTATTGGAATCTCAAGGACTGGATGTGATATTAGGCATGTATTGGTTATCTAAGTATGAAGGGAATATTGAATGTGCCAGTAAGACCATTTTGCTTACTACGCCGGAAGGAAGAAGGATCAAGTATGTATCCCGGCATGAGTCAAAGAGGAACAGATTAAATTCCTTATCAGGAGTTGTTCAGGAGGAAGTGCCAGTAGTGAAGGATTATCCGGATGTGTTTCCAGAAGAACTGCCAGGAATGTCACCTGACAGAGATATAAATTTTTTTATTGAGCTTTTTCCAGGCACCGGGCCAATTTCTAAGAGACCATATAGGATGCCCGCAAAGGATTTGGAGGAAATTAAGAAACAGATTAAGGAGTTACTGGATAAAGGATTCATACGCCCAAGTTCTTCGCCTTGGGGTTCGCCAGTACTTCTAGTAGAGAAAAAGGATGGATCATTAAGAATGGTTGTTGATTACCGAGGATTGAATGAAGTAACGATCAAGAACAAGTACCCATTGCCGATGATCAATGATCTGTTCGATAGATTGCAAGGAGCTAAGGTATTTTCCAAGATCGATCTGCGATCAGGGTACCATCAATTGAAGATCCGAGAGCAGGATATACCTAAGACGGCCTTTACCACTATGTTTGGGTTGTACGAGTATACCGTTATGTCGTTTGGTCTGGCGAACGCACCGGCATACTTTATGAACCTGATGAACAAAGTGTTTATGGAGTATTTGGATAAGTTCGTCGTAGTGTTCATAGATGATATTTTGATCTTCTCGAAGGATGAAGAGGAGCATGCAGAGCATTTGCGATTGGTATTGGAGAAGCTCAGAGAACATCGGTTATATGCCAAGTTTAGCGAATGCAAATTTTGGTTGAAGGAAGTCGGATTCCTCGGACATGTTATATGTGGAGAAAGAATAGCAGTAGATCCCGCCAAGGTGGACACTGTGACCCATTGGGAAGCACCGACAATAGTTGGAGAGATCCGGAGTTTTCTTGGACTTGCAGGTTACTACCGGAGATTCATCGAGAATTTCTCAAAGATTGCAAAGCCTATGACGGAGTTGTTAAAGAAGGACACCAAGTTCAGATGGACAGAAGAATGTGAGGCCAGTTTCCAGGAATTAAATAACCGTTTGGTCTCATCACCTGTGTTGATTCTGCCAGATCAACATAAGGATTACGAGGTGTACTGCGACGCTTCACGTCGAGGACTTGGATCAGTTCTTATGCAGGAAGGAAGAGTTGTTTCGTATGCTTCACGATAACTGAAACCTCATGAGTTGAACTATGCCACTCATGATTTGGAGTTAGCAGCCGTAGTACATGCGTTGAAGACATGGAGAAACTTTCTCATTGGAAACTATTGTGAAGTATATACAAATCACAAGAGTTTGAAGTATATATTCACTCAGAAGGAGTTGAATCTTAGGCAAAGGAGATGGCTGGAACTCATTAAGGATTACGACATGAGATTACATTATCATCCCGGAAAGGCTAACGTAGTAGCCGATGCGCTAAGCCGCAAGAGCCATGTCAATACCCTAATGATGGAAGAATTTCCAAAGGAGTTAGCCGAGGACTTACGAGAACTACGTATGGAGATAGTTCCGAGAGGCTATGTAGCAACACTAGAAATCCAGTCTACCCTGATGGATAAAATCCGAGAAGCTCAGAAATCTGACAAGGAGATTGCCTCTATAAAGGAGAGGATGAGCGAAGGAAAAGCTAAAGGATCTCATGAGGATGAACACGACACCTTGTGGTTTGAGGACCGCGTCTATGTGCCTAATGACCCGGAGATCAGGAAGTTGATTTTACAGGAGGCCCATGATTCACCATACTCGATTCACCCAGGGAATACTAAGATGTATTTGGATTTAAAAGATATTTTCTGGTGGACCGGTATGAAGAAGGATATTGCGGAGTATGTAGCAGTTTGTGATGTATGTCAGAGAGTGAAGGCAGAACATCAGAAGCCGGCAGGATTGTTACAACCATTGCCAATACCCAAATGGAAGTGGGATAAACTAGGTATGGATTTTATTACGGGACTACCCAGAACTCGTTCATGCTATGACTCGATTTGGGTTGTAGTTGATCGTTTAACGAAGGTAGCTCATTTCATCCCCGTAAAGACTACCTATACCAGTGCAAAGTTGGCAAAGATATACATGACCCGAATTGTATGTCTGCATGGAGTTCCGAGGAGCATCGTATCAGATAGAGGAACCCAGTTTAGCTCAAAGTTTTGGAATCAGTTACATGAAACTTTGGGTACCAGACTAGAGTTTAGCACAACATTTCATCCGCAGACAGATGGACAGACTGAAAGAGTCAATCAGATTTTGGAGGATATGCTGAGAGCCTGTGCACTAGATTATGGATCTAGTTGGGACGACAATTTGCCGTATGCTAAGTTTTCTTACAACAACAATTATCAATCCAGTTTGAAGATGGCCCCTTTCGAAGCATTATACGGAAGGAGATGTAGGACTCCGTTGTCGTGGGGCGAAGTTGGAGACCGACAGTTGTTTGGACCAGACTTGATCAAAGAGTCTGAGGAAAAGGTGAAGTTGATTCGAGATAGACTGAAGGTAGCTCAGTCCATGCAGAAAAGTTATGCAGACTCGAAGCGTAAGGAGATAACCTATGAGATCGGAGACAGAGCATACCTAAGAGTATCACCTCTGCGAGGAGTCAAACGTTTCGGAGTTAAAGGAAAGTTAGCCCCGAGATATGTGGGACCTTACTGTGTTTTGGAACGCATGGGAGAGGTTGCCTACAAGTTGGAATTTCCCGAAGGATTGTCAGGAGTGCACGATGTGTTTCACGTTTCGCAGCTTAAGAAGTGCCATGCGGAGATGGCTGATATACCACTTAGAGACACAGTACCCCTGGAAGCAATTCAGTTGGACAGTGACCTGACCTACGAGGAGAAGCCTGTTAAGATCCTCGAATATTCGAGCAGAGTTACCGGCAACAAGGTTATCAAGTTTTGCAAAGTTCAGTGGAGTCACCACACCGAGGAAGAAGCCACCTGGGAACGAGAAGATGATCTACGCCAGGACCACCCTCACCTATTTCTAGCCAACGCGAATCTCGAGGGCGAGATTCATCTTAAGGGGGGTAGGTTTGTAACATCCCAAATTTCCAATTTGGAATGTTATACATTAGATCATTATGCATATCATATTTTCTTGCTTTTGGTGATCCGAGAAAATCCTAAGCAACTCAAGGACCCTCGGAGAGAGTTGGGGGATTTCTAAATTTTCATATTTGAGGTTTCTCAAATTTTGAAAATAGGATCGTTTGATTTTATTTATTTTTTCTTCAAGTATTTCTATTATAAAATATGAGAGAGGGAGTAAAATGACTCTCCCAAAATAACGAAATACGGAAGATTTAATAAAAAGGTCAAACAAATTTTATTTGGAGTTTATTTGGATTTTATTTGAATTAGGAAAAATTGCATGTTTTCAAAAATGCATTTTAGTGCCAAGAAAATGTTCATCTTGTTCTAAATATTTTATTTAGACGGTGAAAATTTGTTTTGGTAATTTCTAGTTTTTATTTTATTTTCTAGAGTTGTTTTAGCGCCGGCGTAGTTGTTAAAAAAAATAGGGGACCGACCGGACTGGGCCGGAGGCCAGCCGAACCGGCCCGTCGCCAGCGCCACCGCCTTCCCCCGCGTCGCCCCGCCGTGGCCGACTCGAACTTCCGCCGCCGCCGCCGTGGTTGCCCCTCCCCCAAGCCAGCCAGCCCCCCTCTTATTTATAGCCAGCCACCCCCCTCCAACCACCGCCGCCGCACCCCTCCCTTCGCCGCCCTCGCCCACCGCCGCTACGCCCGCACCCTGCCTCCGCGCCAGCACGCCGCCGTAGCCGCCAGCCTCGCCGCCGCGCCAGCACGCCACCGCCGCTGTCGCCTCTCGCCGCCGCAGCCGCCGCCCTCGCCCGCCGCCGCGACGCCAGCCGCCGCCGCCGGCAGTTCTCGAGGTAGCCGCCGCCGGTTTTCTCCAGAAAACCGTTGGTTTTTTTAGAACCCTGCCGTTTTTTATTAGATCGGTTTTATTAGATCGGTTTTCTGTTTTATTTTTCTGGTTTAGTTAAGTAGAAAACATTCACCCGTTCGTTCATTCTAACGAACGAATTCACCGTTTAGTCTCAGCTGACGAACGTCCGTTCGTTAAGCTGTTTTAGTTTTCTTTTTCTAGTTTATTTTCTGATCGCGATCTCAGATCCGATCTTAGTTTTAGTTTAACTTTTTGCTCGTTTATCGGAATCAGGTGATTCAAGCGCCTGGAGTTTTGTATCGAAATTCTCTTTCCGTTTAACCTAGTCGCTCAAGCGTTTGTCTCAGCTAAATTTGGACTTAGATCCAGATTGGTTCGGTAGTGGTTTCTCTTTCGCCGTTTGTCTTTCGTTGCTTTTCTTTTGCCGTTTCTTTTGCAAACCGGAGTTCTTAAGTTGAACTTTCTGGTTAGATCTTCTATTGAGTTTTACCCGTGCATTAGTTAAGTACTTATTGTGTGCTTGTTTGTTTGCGATAGAGTACCCGGAGTGCGCCGCTTGCTACTTTGAATCTCTAGGTTTTGCGGATCATCAGCAAGGCAAGTGACACTTTGATCATACTTTCCAATTACCTAGTTTTCATTGCATTAGTCCAAACCCTCACACATTGCATGAGTAGGACCAATTAACTTGTGGGACTGGGAAGTAGATTGAGGTAGTACCTATTACCTGCATTACATTCAAACCTTTGGGAGTTACTTCTATGTTTGCTATTAGGACATGCTATGCTCGTAGACGTGGATTGGGTGAGTGAAATCCATGACAGATGTGAGTTTGTTAATTAATGGTTCAACTTAAGGTGGCAACATTAATACACATCTGGGTGGATTGAGGCATCTGGGTATTCCAGGGATTTCCTGTTTTTTTCGGACCGCCACCCAGGCTCAAAGGGATCATGAGATTATTCATACTAGAAACTTCCGTGTGCAGCCATAATGCTATTATGGGCTCTAGCATAGTATGAGTAAGTCGTGCGAACATCTACAGTGGTGAACTAGCAGATGTAGGGGATGTAGGTTGGTACGGTTCACCTGGTCGTAGGTGCTAGTGCTTCTGAAAGACTGTGTCTCAGTCATCCATTTCTCAAACATCATGCAGTGCGAGAAATCGAATGGAGGAGATCGGGTCTTGTGGGGAAAAGTGCACAAACCTCTGCAGAGTGTACAAATTGATCATGATTAGCCGTGTCCCCGGTTACGGACGTCTTGAGTATCTAGTACTTGGATATCATGTGCATCTCATCATGTTACTGTTAACTTAATATTTTTGGGTTTAATGATGAACTTTAATTGGGGTTGAGAGGATGTCTATCTTCTCAACGATGTTTCAACTACCATGATAGTTAATTAAACTTTATTCCTTTGAAGTAGGAAAAAACTGGCTTTACGCAAAAACTGTAACCATAGAGCTTTCCACCAGCCATATTGCATATAGTATAGCTTTACTTTCAATTGCTCTCTTGTGTTACTTTGCCAGCATATTCCATGTGCTGACCCGTTTTCGGGCTACAACGTCTTATGTTGCAGACTTTTCAGATGACGAGTAAGATGCCCTTTTAGGTCGTGGTTCTATACTCAGTGATGCCGCTGGAGTTGATGGACTCACTTATCTTCCAAGCCTTCCGCTGTTATCGTGTTAGATGGCCTTAAGCCATTTTTATTGTAATAAATTCATCGTTGGACTATCGATGTAATAAGTGTGTGATTGCTACTCTGTTATAAATCCTTCAAGTATTGTGCGTATCAGCATTACTGATCCAGGGATGACACTGATGCACAGAGATCAGACTGTTTGAGGTCTGGTCGCTACAGTGGCTCAGGAGGCGGCGAACATGTCCGACCGTCGGCGGACGTGTCCGATGGCGCGGAGGGAGAGGGGTTAGGGTTTCATCTGTGAATGGAGGAGGGAGAGGCAAACATATAGGTAGAGGGAGCTAGGAGAGTCCAAATGAGGAGCGGTTCGCGGCCACGCGATCGTGATTGAACGGCCAAGAGCATGGAGGTGGTTAGAATAGGCTTGGGGGCTGTGTGAAAGGGGTGCTGGGACAAAAGACAAAAGGCTTCCGACGGTTAACAAGGTTAACCATTGGGCTATCAAACGAGCTCCGAACGCGATGAAACTTGACAGGCGGTCTACCTATGCTAAAATAAGGCCACACGCCAAGTTTCAACCCATTCCGAGAACATTTTCTTGCCACTCATAAAATAAATATTCGGAGGCGCCGCGGGCGCGTGCAAGTGTGTGTGGGCTCAGAACGGATGCAAGTTTTGAAAACATGGTGATGCAACACACATGATGACATGGCAAGATGCAACACGCAAGCATATGACATGGCAACGAAGACGAAAAACTGGCTGACACCTGGCGCATCGGTCTCGGGGCGTCAAAATGCCCCTTAAAGTTAGGTTGGATGAATAGTAATATCAGAGATAAAGGGGTTACCTTAGTCCGAGAACCTAGGGTTACAAAACCTAGCCAGCTTTGTCAGTGGACATAGAGTCCTTCACAATTATGCTATCTTTGTCTTGTCCGACTAGTCATCCATGGGTCTCCCTAAATGCTTCACGGGCCGACCAATGTCGCGCAGGACAGAACCAAATGAAGGGCCTCACCTCGACCCACCAGACCTCACGCGGTGACACACCCGCTGCCCACGCGTCTCGTTATCTTCTCACACCCACACATACCAACACAAACACCACACACACAAAAAATATGCTCCTGGTGCCTCTATGCACTCCCCCCTTGCATATACACACTCAAGGGAATCTCTTGCCGTGATGTCATATTCATCTCTCTCTCTCTAGACCACTCTCATTTCTCGTGTTATCCCTCCCACGCCCCCTGCCGGCCCCTCTATCCATGCCTCTCTCGAATACGTAATACACACACATACCTCTCTAGGCCCTGCCAAATGCATCAACTGCACATTCACACATGTTACATCACGTACCCCATTGATCTAAAAAGCCCTCTCTTCACGTCTATTTCGCATACATCATTCCTTTTGAATACAGTGTAGCCAAGAAAATATTTTATAATTTCTACATATATACAACATTACAAAGTTATATGGAGGAGTATGAACGCTTGCATTGCATGGTGCCCACAATGACATTTATTCCGCACTATGAATTTGTATATTTTTATACTATATATAAAGTTAGTCATAATAAAGAGAAACGAAGAGCATCTCTCTCTCCATCGCATACCCCCCCTCTACGCCCTTTTCACGTACGCACACAAACTATCTCCAGGTCCTCTAAAAGTAAGCCCCCCAGCACATTCACGCCTGTTTCATCTTTCTCTCGCGATATATACAGTGATGATCATTGTATTTGAAGCGAAAGCAAGATACGTACATTGGACTTCAGAATCCACTCATTACGGTCACCATTTACGTTTTGTGGTTATTATACAGTCACGGGCTCACCGTACAACTCTATATTTGCTCAAGACACGACTAGTTGATCAGTTAAACGCTCCACGTGGTACCTCTAGTGCTGCATCACATTATCTCACTACCATCGGGCCCACCTGTCGACTTGTACCTACTCTACATCTACACTCTTATAAAATACTAGCAAGATGCCCATGCGTTGCACGGAACATCAAGATGCATTTGTATGAGTAGTTTATCTTGTGGGAGAAAATGATGAACAAGGGAAGGCCTTATTTGCAAATGTGAAGAGGGGTGTGGGTATCTTTTTGCAAAATTGCCATAGTTTTCTTCCTATCCGTCAGATATAGATCAGACGGCCTATATTGCAAGATGGAAGGCACACGATCATCACTGACTATACTTTTTTTAAGAGTAGGGATAAAATACACTCTTATGAAAACAGAGTTGGTGATGATGGTGTGCGTGCCATCCTACAATATAGGCCATCCGATTTATATCTTACGGATAGGAAAGAAACTATGACAATTTTGCAAAAAGGTACCCACACACCTCTCCACATTTGCAAATAAGGCCTTCCCTCGCTCATCCTTTTCTCTCACAAGATAAACTAGTCATACAAATGCATATTGATGTTACGTGCAACGCACGGGCATCTTGCTAGAAAGAATGAACGACAAAAAAATATTGGACGGTGGTTCGAAGTCATGACCGCGGGCACAGCGGACAAGGTGGCCTTGTATTGGTATGTTGAGCCGTCTGTTTTAACACATAGGAGCTGGTGTGGTGATTATACACACACATGCATGCACACGAACTGCATGCACGCAACACTCACATGAACACATGCACCCACGCACGCACGCAACACTCACACGTACACACGCAGCCACGCACGCATGCAACACTCATACGCACACACACACGCATGCATGCACACACCAGTACACCACACCACCAACACACACTCTCACGCTCACATGCTCAACCTACACGTGCATGCGCACACATCAGGCCGTGACAGACACATACACAACCATGTGATTCCCGCGCACGGGGTGAAGTCTTGTCGCGCCTGCGTAAATTTGTGTTTATCTGACCTTTTCCCTATGCAAACTGAAAGGTGGGAGCCACTAGGAACGTGTTCAATTTAACTAGTCAACATGGTGCCACGCAGACTATTTGGTCGGTCAACAGAGTGCAATCCGATGCCGAACCGTGAGCAAGTGGCCGTATAATCACCGCAAAACGTATATAGTGATCGTAATCAACTTATTCTGAAGTTCGGTGAACGTATTACGCTTTTCTCTCTGTAGGCCCTCCAAAACTACATCTCAACACGTTCTCGCGTGTTACATCTAACAACTATGCAATACATCACCACTACTACACTCTAACACAATAAATCATATGTGTTTTTAGTTTTACTAGATATCATATTGTTACTTAATTATTCAGTTTGCATACATTAAAATTGTCTTTGAAATATACCGCGCGGGGAGAATACCGCCCTTTCCTGTTTAATCGGGTTTGTATCGATGGATCGTGCGAAACAACAAAACTATAGTACTATATACAGTACAGGTGACAGTTCACTGGGCCGTCGTGTCGTGTACTCCTCCGTCGTAAGAGTGGAGCACTCGCTTTCATAAATCCTCTAGTCCCTTTCGCCGACATGTGGGGCATCAAGCTACCGGGTCCACGTGCCATACCAGAATACAGTGCAGAGTAGCCGGGGTGAAGCACCTAGTCATGGCGCCGGTGTTAGTAATGAGCAATGAGGCGTCAAATCACAAAGCTGCACCTTTCCCGCAGTTAAGTTGGAGGGACGAAAGTAATAATGCTAAAAAAGAAGAATTTGGAGGGACGAAGCAGCCATCATTTCACTCGTTGCTGAATCCACTTCTCCCTCATCTTCTTCAAGTTAACCATGTGTTGCTTCTGCCGTTGTTCTGCCTCATGTGGGAAGCGGATTGGCTTGGTGAAGCACTGACACGTGGGACCGCATGTTAGCAAACCGCCAGGACAACATCCTCTAAAAATAAGAAACCTCCCCCGCCCTCCACGCGGCAAAATCACCTCCTTTTTACTAATCTTGATTCTATAATTTTTTAGATCAATATAATTGAGATTTGTATAGATAGCACACATGAGCAAAACCAAGTGGTACGGTTAAGGGCATCCACAATGTGTAGACAAATGTGAAAATAGCTTTTGGCATCGTGCAAACCATTGTGGACGGTGTTGCCAAATCCAAAAGGATGGAACCGAAGCTCCCTGATTGATTGATCGAAGGAATAGAAAAATGCAACGTCTCTCCTCTTTCTCCCATGCTTGGATGCATGTACAGTATAGAGGACAAAGTCTACTCCCCTGTCCCTTCTATCACAAATCACAAAGCAGTGAGGCGTCAAATCACAAAGCACGAACGAAGCAACCATCATTTCACTCTTCGCTGACTCCGCTTCTTCATCGTCTTCTTCGAGAAACCATCTCACCGCACTAAACTGGATGGACGACGCTATTGTGTACGAGTAGTACTAGTACATTTACGCGTCCTTTGGTTCAACGGACTTCCTGGATGCAAATAAGGCGGTTGTCTCGGCTGGCAGGCGGCACTTGCGAACGACTTACCGTGGTCTCCCTCAATGGTGTTCTCCGTCGAACGCATTTCGCCAAACCACAACGTTCGAGATATCGTCGACGTCACCGCAATGGGGAAGGAAGTCAAATATAGTTACTACCTCCATTTTTTTGTACACAAGGCCAGTATATCAAAATTACAATTTGCAAAAGGCCACTAACACTAATCGAGGCAAAATTGATGGGGTTTGCCTCATACTAGCAACCAAGGACATTAATATCCCTTGCATGCATGCGGACGTGAGAAGGTTGGTTTGCATGACGCTGCATTAATCAAGCGATGAGGAGTGGGATGGTTCGCTCTTTGGGCTTTGGAAAAAAATACGCATTAATTGACATGTGAAACGAGGATTTGTGTCGATTAATCCCGCGAAGGAAAAACCCGCCTTTCTTTTTTAACACTAGTACTCCTAGTACGTAGGTTCAAATACAAAAAAATACATTGGAAACTATGTTCAAATACAAATCTAACGATACCGTTTTTTTTAACATGCATTAATATTTTTTTAGTTAAATATTTAGTCAAATTTGGGCACAAATTTCAAGGAGGACCAATAAACCAGGACGGAGGTAGTACTACGTACTTATCCTGTTTGGGTCTAGGCCTTGCATTGTCATACTTCGCCACACATTTTTGCCAAGCTTGCCTAAAGTTTTCAAAATGAAAAGGAGGTACACTTGCGCACGGCTGTCGCGGTCGCACCGAACCCTCACACAGTCGCTCCTGCACGCTGCGGTCGCACCGCACCCTCACATGCACAGTCACTCATGCACGCCGCAAACCCAACCAAGGGAACGCACCCTCACTGACACATGATGTCGCATGTGAACAAACCAAACTCAGCCATCCTACCGCTGACACATAATTTTCGCTCATAAAGTATGTTTATCCAATCGCATGTTGGGGAGTATCCGTACGGCCCGTGCGATGGTCTGTTGGGGAAGAAGAAGAGGTGAGGAAGAAGGGTTAGGAGACATAGGATATTCATCCAACCGCCTGAAATGGTAGACTGACCCAAGTCAGGCGACTTGCATAAAAATATATGTTTTTACACAGCAAAAGATCCACAAAAACCAACATAAAGAAAAACTATCACTGCTCGTGAAACGAGACGACCTCGTCATCTTTGGCTGTCGGCGTGAACCAGCCGTAGCTGCCGACGTGTGTCTCCGCACCGTGGTTGTCCTCAGCCTCCAGCTACTCGTTCACGCGGAGCGTGCGGGCGCTCTGCACGAACGAGAGCACCGCCCGGTTCAAGTCGAGGACGTCCGGTTACGCCTGCAGGAGGGCCTCGATGGCTGCAGAATCCGCGCGCTCCGCGTCGAGTCGAGCCTCCGCCGCCCTGTTCAAGTCTAGGATGTCCGGTTCCGCCTGCAGGAGGGCATCGATGAGAGCGGCATCCACGCGCTCCGCGTCGAGTTGAGCCTCTGCCGCCCGGTTCAAGTCCAGGACGTCTGGTTCCGCCTGCAGGAGGGCCTTGATGGCAGCGGCATCCACGCGCTCCGCCTTAAGTTGAGCCTCCGCCGCCCGGTTCACATCCACGACATCCGGTTCCGCATGAAGGAGAGCCTCAATGGCAGCGGCATGCGCGCACTCCGCGTCGGGTTCAACATCTGCCTCCCGGTCCTCCTTTAGTATCGCCAGGTTGAACCGTTGGTCTGCCTGCACCATGGGGGACTCGGACGCCGACACAAAGTCGAGGTCCATCGTCTCATACCCATCGGGGGCCTTCTGCGCCGCGACCTCCGCCATGAACATTGGATCGGCTTCCTCCTCCTCGTAGCTTGGCTCCAGAGAATTCGGGAATTGGCCCGCCGCAAAGCAAGCTTGGGAACGGAGGTCTCTGGCACTGACCGCCGCCGTGATTTCTGCGCGGCGCTCCGGCGTCAGTATCTTGTAGTACGTGATCTTGCGGCGCACCATGGCTTTCCGGCGAACTAGGGAACACTTGATGCGGGCTAGGGGATCGAAAGGTGGGGGAAGAGGCTGAAGTAGGTCGAGCAGCGAAGGTTCTGGTGTGAATAGTGGTTCTGGTGAAGACCGGTCAATCGGTTTTGACCGTACATCGCTCTTGTCGCGTTCGCGTTGCAGCCCTGCACGCTGGACTCTCCACGTCGCTCACTGAATGGAACGCGCTTCGTCTTGCGTTTTCGTTCACTTGTGGGACCGCAGTTGAGAGCAAACCGACGTCCCTCCCCCTCCCCCGCCCGCGTCATTTTATGCGGAGTAAATAAAAACAGAGGGAGTATACTACGGACGAGGATCCCCTGACGTGGCCGAACCCATTGAGTAACTGACATACTGGGCTTAGCAAGCATGGGGTCCGCCAGTAAGTGACCGAAAGGGAGGGTAAGGCAGGGATACGTATGTGAAAGGAGCTTCCAATGATATAATTTTCACATTATACATCTCATGTACTATTAATCTTGTCAATAGTCAAATGCGGTTTTGAAAAACGCATTAGAGCATGGTTAATAATATAGCCAGTCGATGGCTATAAGGAACTGCCATGTCATCTATCGATCTCGTCAACATGTGTCGGGGCATGAACCGAATGGGATGTCAAAACTAAGATGAGAAGCGACACATAGTGGAGGCAAAGTGAAACTTCAAACGAACCATTTGTTTGTATGCATGTCGGACAAATTACAAATAAACATTGGAAATACAAGCATGGTCTAGGCCCACATGCGAATGATACTCGGTGGAATGTTAAAATGAGGCATGCGGGATGATGGACTCGACCGGAGGGCGACATGATCGATGGAGAGGAATGAGAAATAAGCAAACGCAACATGATTATACTTGAACGGCTCAAATAAACAATAAGTCGTCTCGCTTGGCCTACATAGTAAAAAGCCTAATGCATATTAAGATGTGAAGCAAAAGATTTGAGGAAATCAACAAGGAGTTGAGAATCAAGTCCAAAATTAGCACTAAACTTATTAAAACTTGTAGTTTCAACAAAGGACTTAATGCAATCATACTCATAAATCATACCTGACTCTTTACCTTTGTCGATCTCCCAATCTTCAGTGTTGCGTTGAATTCTTTCAAGGAGTTCCCATTTAGCATCAATCTTTTCGTTTGTGAAAGAACCCATAGAGGAAGCATCGAGCAAATCTATATCCTGTCGAGAGAGCCTCGCATAGAAATTAGTAATAATCATATCTTTGGGGAGCCCATGGTTAGGACATTTTAGCATTAACGTTTTCAGTCTCCCCCAAGCTTGAGCTATGCTCTCTCCGTCATGAGGATAAAAATTATAAACATAATTCCTATTCTCATGGACTTCATGAAGAGGATAAAACTTGGAGTAAAAGAGAGACCGGATCTCATCCCAATCCAGCAGGTGAGAGTCATCTAGTAGCCTATACCATTCCAATGCTTTTCCTTTCAGGGACAAGGCAAATAATTTCCTCATGACTCCATCTCTTGTCAAACCTGAAATCTTAAACAACTCACAAAGTTCTGTAAGTTTCAACAAATGAATACTAGGATTGAGTGTCCCATCATAACGATCATTAATAATTATTTCAATTATCCCAAGTGGTATTTTGAACGGGATACATTCAGTAGGCGGAGGAGACTTCTCTACCACGGGTGTGGTAAAGCGGCCTTCACCAAGCAGCGAATTAAGAGCGCGGTTTTCCATAAACATAACTAGTGAAACTAAAAACAAGAAACAAAAAGATTTAATTGCAAGATCTAAAGATATACCTTCAAGCACTCACTTCCCCAGCAACGGCGCCAGAAATAGCTTGATGTCTACACATGCTTCTACTCTTGTAGACTATGTTGGGCCTCCAAGCGCAGAGGATTGTAGGACAACAACAATTTCCCTCAAGTGGATGACCTAAGGTTTATCGAACTCAGGGAAGTAGAGGTTGAAGATGGTCTCTCTCAAGCAACCCTGCAACTAAGATACAAGAAGTCTCTTGTGTCCCCAACACACCTAATACAACTAGGAGTTGTATAGGTGCACTAGTTCGGCGAAGAGATGGTAAAATATGGATGATAGGAGTGGCAAAGCAAAGTAATATAAATCTGTAATAAAAAGTGCAGCAAGCAAACAAGTGGTAAACGTCAGCACAAATGGTATTGCAATGGTGGAAACAAGGCCTAGGGATCATACTTTCACTAGTGGCAACTCCCAACAACATTAACATAATTGAATCACATGATATTTCCCATAAAACATGCAATGGAGACGCACTTGGAGGTCATTCCTTTGTGGTCAAGAGAGGACGAGAATTATGTAGGGCTACAAAAGCACACCTCAAAGTTCGTAGTTCTCAATCTAAGGATTTCCCAATGTCACCGCGGCCATCCAAAGAGAGTCCCACAATCACCACAACATATCTAAAGGATAGTCAAAGACAAGCACCAAGAGACTCTCAATCTTCAATCAACACACAAGAGAGGAAATCACTCATGAAAATATTTTTCTAATCCATGTCCAATAGACCGCTGTCACCTTGGTCTCGGGGATTATACTAGATAAAGACAAGTGGGTACATCAATCCAATACATAGAGGAAGGGGAAATATCATGGGATCACCCTAGATTAACATAGCCTATGATCACAACGAAGATCACATCATGGGAGAGAGAATTGACCACATAGCTACTGGTAGAAACCTCAGCCCCGAGGAGGAACTACTCCCGCATCATGGAGGGAGGAAGCAACGTCGATGGAGATGAATCCGGGGGCACTTCCCCGTCCCGGCAGGGTGCCGGCACAGGAATTCTGGTCCCCCGAAGCTTGATGGCGATGGCGGCAGAGATCGGAATTGCGTCTGGAGAAAAGGGGTCCGGAATCAGGGTTTCTGCGACGCGGTGTAAATATATGCCAAAGGGGGTCGCCAGGGGAGCTAAGGGGGGCCCAGGCGCCCCCCCGGCGCGGCCTGGAGGGGTGCCGCGTGGCCAGGGCGCCTGGAGCCCTGGTGGCCCCCCTCCGGCCCTACTTTGGCTGCATGGAAGCTTCCGGAACGCTGATTTTTTATATATTTTCCTGGAATTTTTCTGGCAGTTTACGTAATGGGAAAACCTGAAATACAAAAACAGTAGAAAACAGAAACTGGCACTGGGGTGCACTGAGTTAATAGGTTAGTCCAAATATGATCAAAAGTGTATGGAAGTGCATAAATATCATAGCAATATCACACAAAAGAGGCATGGAGCAAGCAAAAATTATAGATACGTTTTGGACGTATCAACATCCCCAAGCTTAATTCCTGCTCGTCCTCGAGTAGGTAAATGATAACAAGAATAATTTCCGTGGTGACATGCTATTAACCATATAAGGACTTTTTACAATCACATGACAAGTGCTTACTGAGACAATGAATCTGTAGTAGATAAGTTGCCTCATGAGAAAATCACAAAGAACTGAAAGTTTTACAATATGATACTGAAACACTCAATAGATTTGTAATGAGCATTGTGTGAAAATATGATAAAGTGGTATCTCGCTTGCTGATGTCTACACACGCTTCTACTCTTGTAGACTATGTTGGGCCACCAAGCGCAGAGGTTTGTAGGACAACAACAATTTCCCTCAAGTGGATGACCTAAGGTTTATCGAACTCAGGGAAGTAGAGGTTGAAGATGGTCTCTCTCAAGCAACCCTGCAACTAAGATACAAGAAGTCTCTTGTGTCCCCAACACACCTAATACAACTAGGAGTTGTATAGGTGCACTAGTTCGGCGAAGAGATGGTAAAATATGGATGATAGGAGTGGCAAAGCAAAGTAATATAAAACTGTAATAAAAAGTGCAGCAAGCAAACAAGTGGTAAACGTGAGCACAAATGGTATTGCAAAGGTGGAAACAAGGCCTAGGGATCATACTTTCACTAGTGGCAACTCCCAACAACATTAACATAATCGAATGACATGATATTTCCCATAAAACATGCAATGGGGACGTACCCGGAGGTCATTCCTTCGTGGTCAAGAGAGGACGAGAATTATGTAGGGCTACAAAAGCACACCTCAAAGTTCGTAGTTCTCAATCCAAGGATTTCCCAATGTCACCGCGGCCATCCAAAGAGAGTCCCACAATCACCACAACATATCTAAAGGATAGTCAAAGACAAGCACCAAGAGACTCTCAATCTTCAATCAACACACAAGAGAGGAAATCACTCATGAAAATATTTTTCTAATCCATGTCCAATAGACCGCTGTCACCTTGGTCCCGGGGATTATACTAGATAAAGACAAGTGAGTACATCAATACAATACATACATGAAGGGGAAATATCATGGGATCACCCTAGATTAACATAGCCTATGATCACAACAAAGATCACATCATGGGAGAGAGAGATAACCACAGAGCTACTGGTAGAAACCTCAGCCCCGAGGAGGAACTACTCCCGCATCATGGAGGGAGGAAGCAACATCGATGGAGATGAATCCGGGGGCACTTCCCCGTCCCGGCAGGGTGCCAGCACAGGAATTCTGGTCCCCCGAAGCTTGATGGCGATGGCGGTGGAGATCGGAATTGCGTCTGGAGAAAAGGGGTCCGGAATCAGGGTTTCTGCGACGCGGTGTAAATATATGCCAAAGGGGGTCGCCAGGGGAGCTAAGGGGGGCCCAGGCGCCCCCCCGGCGCGGCCTGGAGGGGGGCCGCGTGGCCAGGGCCCCTGGAGCCCTGGTGGCCCCCCTCCGGCCCTACTTTGGCCGCATGGAAGCTTCCGGAACGCTGATTTTTTATATATATTTTCCCGGAATTTTTCTGGCAGTTTACGTAATGGGAAAACCTGAAATACAGAAACAGTAGAAAACAGAAACTGGCACTGGGGTGCACTGAGTTAATAGGTTAGTCCAAATATGATCAAAAGTGTATGGAAGTGCATAAATATCATATCAATATCACACAAAAGAGGCATGGAGCAAGCGGAAATTATAGATACGTTTTGGACGTATCAACATCCCCAAGCTTAATTCCTGCTCGTCCTCGAGTAGGTAAATGATAACAAGCATAATTTCTGTGGTGACATGCTATTAACCATATAAGGACTTTTTTACAGTCACATGACAAGTGCTTACTGAGACAATGAATATGTAGTAGTTAAGTTGCCTCATGAGAAAATCACAAAGAACTGAAAGTTTTACAATATGATACTGAAACACTCAATAGATTTGTAATGAGCATGGTGTGCAAATATGATAAAGTGGTACCTCGCTTGCTGATGTCTACACACGCTTCTACTCTTGTAGACTATGTTGGGCCTCCAAGCGCAGAGGTTTGTAGGACAACAGCAATTTCCCTCAAGTGGATGACCTAAGGTTTATCGAACTCAGGGAAGTAGAGGTTGAAGATGGTCTCTCTCAAGCAACCCTGCAACTAAGATACAAGAAGTCTCTTGTGTCCCCAACACACCTAGTACAACTAGGAGTTGTATAGGTGCACTAGTTCGGCGAAGAGATGGTAAAATATGGATGATAGGAGTGGCAAAGCAAAGTAATATAAATCTGTAATAAAAAGTGCAGCAAGCAAACAAGTGGTAAACGTGAGCACAAATGGTATTGCAATTGTGGAAACAAGGCCTAGGGATCATACTTTCACTAGTGGCAACTCCCAACAACATTAACATAATCGAATCACATGATATTTCCCATAAAACATGCAGTGGGGACGTACCCGGAGGTCATTCCTTCGTGGTCAAGAGAGGACGAGAATTATGTAGGGCTACAAAAGCACACCTCAAAGTTCGTAGTTCTCAATCCAAGGATTTCCCAATGTCACCGCGGCCATCCAAAGAGAGTCCCACAATCACCACAACATATCTAAAGGATAGTCAAAGACAAGCACCAAGAGACTCTCAATGTTCAATCAACACACAAGAGAGGAAATCACTCATGAAAATATTTTTCTAATCCATGTCCAATAGACCGCTGTCACCTTGGTCTCGGGGATTATACTAGATAAAGATAAGTGAGTACATCAATCCAATACATAGAGGAAGGGGAAATATCATGGGATCACCCTAGATTAACATAGCCTATGATCACAACGAAGATCACATCATGGGAGAGAGAGATAACCACATAGCTACTAGTAGAAACCTCAGCCCCGAGGAGGAACTACTCCCGCATCATGGAGGGAGGAAGCAACGTCGATGGAGATGAATCCGGGGGCACTTCCCCGTCCCGGCAGGGTGTCGGCACAGGAATTCTGGTCCCCCGAAGCTTGATGGCGATGGCGGCGGAGATCGGAATTGCGTCTGGAGAAAAGGGGTCTGGAATCAGGGTTTCCTCGACGGGTGTTAAATATATGCCAAAGGGGGTCGCCAGGGGAGCTAAGGGGGGCCTAGGCGCCCCCCGGCGCGGCCTGGAGGGGGGGCGCGTGGCCAGGGCGCCTGGAGCCCTGGTGGCCCCCCTCCGGCCCTACTTTGGCCGCATGGAAGCTTCTGGAACGCTGATTTTTTATATATTTTTCCCGGAATTTTTCTGGCAGTTTACGTAATGGGAAAACCTGAAATACAAAAACAGCAGAAAACAGAAACTGGCACTGGGGTGCACTGAGTTAATAGGTTAGTCCAAATATGATCAAAAGTGTATGGAAGTGCATAAATATCATAGCAATATCACACAAAAGAGGCATGGAGCAAGCAGAAATTATAGATACGTTTTGGACGTATCAACATCCCCAAGCTTAATTCCTGCTCGTCCTCGAGTAGGTAAATGATAACAAGAATAATTTCCGTGGTGACATGCTATTAACCATATAAGGACTTTTTACAATCACATGACAAGTGCTTACTGAGACAATGAATCTGTAGTAGTTAAGTTGCCTCATGAGAAAATCACAAAGAACTGAAAGTTTTACAATATGATACTGAAACACTCAATAGATTTGTAATGAGCATTGTGTGCAAATATGATAAAGTGGTATCTCGCTTGCTGATGTCTACACACACTTCTACTCTTGTAGACTATGTTGGGCCACCAAGCGCAGAGGTTTGTAGGACAACAGCAATTTCCCTCAAGTGGATGACCTAAGGTTTATCGAACTCAGGGAAGTAGAGGTTGAAGATGGTCTCTCTCAAGCAACCCTGCAACTAAGATACAAGAAGTCTCTTGTGTCCCCAACACACCTAATACAACTAGGAGTTGTATAGGTGCACTAGTTCGGCGAAGAGATGGTAAAATATGGATGATAGGAGTGGCAAAGCAAAGTAATATAAAACTGTAATAAAAAGTGCAGCAAGCAAACAAGTGGTAAACGTGAGCACAAATGGTATTGCAATGGTGGAAACAAGGCCTAGGGATCATACTTTCACTAGTGGCAACTCCCAACAACATTAACATAATCGAATCACATGATATTTCCCATAAAACATGCAATGGGGACGTACCCGGAGGTCATTCCTTCGTGGTCAAGAGAGGACGAGAATTATGTAGGGCTACAAAAGCACACCTCAAAGTTCGTAGTTCTCAATCCAAGGATTTCCCAATGTCACCGCGGCCATCCAAAGAGAGTCCCACAATCACCACAACATATCCAAAGGATAGTCAAAGACAAGCACCAAGAGACTCTCAATCTTCAATCAACACACAAGAGAGGAAATCACTCATGAAAATATTTTTCTAATCCATGTCCAATAGACCGCTGTCACCTTGGTCCCGGGGATTATACTAGATAAAGACAAGTGAGTACATCAATCCAATACATACAGGAAGGGGAAATATCATGGGATCACCCTTTAACATAGCCTATGATCACAACAAAGATCACATCATGGGAGAGAGAGATAACCACATAGCTACTGGTAGAAACCTCAGCCCCGAGGAGGAACTACTCCCGCATCATGGAGGGAGGAAGCAACGTCGATGGAGATGAATCCGGGGGCACTTCCCCGTCCCGGCAGGGTGCCGACACAGGAATTCTGGTCCCCCGAAGCTTGATGGCGATAGCGGTGGAGATCGGAATTGCGTCTGGAGAAAAGGGGTCCGGAATCAGGGTTTCTGCGACGCGGTGTAAATATATGCCAAAGGGGGTCGCCAGGGGAGCTAAGGGGGGCCCAGGCGCCCCCCCGGCGCGGCCTGGAGGGGGGCCGCGTGGCCAGGGCGCCTGGAGCCCTGGTGGCCCCCCTCCGGCCCTACTTTGGCCGCATGGAAGCTTCCGGAACGCTGATTTTTTATATATTTTTCCCGGAATTTTTCTGGCAGTTTACGTAATGGGAAAACCTGAAATACAAAAACAGCAGAAAACAGAAACTGGCACTGGAGTGCACTGAGTTAATAGGTTAGTCCAAATATGATTAAAAGTGTATGGAAGTGCATAAATATCATAGCAATATCACACAAAAGAGGCATGGAGCAAGCGGAAATTATAGATACGTTTTGGACGTATCAACATCCCCAAGCTTAATTCCTGCTCGTCCTCGAGTAGGTAAATGATAACAAGCATAATTTCTGTGGTGACATGCTATTAACCATATAAGGACTTTTTTACAGTCACATGACAAGTGCTTACTGAGACAATGAATATGTAGTAGTTAAGTTGCCTCATGAGAAAATCACAAAGAACTGAAAGTTTTACAATATGATACTGAAACACACAATAGATTTGTAATGAGCATGGTGTGCAAATATGATAAAGTGGTACCTCGCTTGCTGATGTCTACACACGCTTCTACTCTTGTAGACTATGTTGGGCCTCCAAGCGCAGAGGTTTGTAGGACAGCAGCAGTTTCCCTCAAGTGGATGACCTAAGGTTTATCGAACTCAGGGAAGTAGAGGTTGAAGATGGTCTCTCTCAAGCAACCCTGCAACTAAGATACAAGAAGTCTCTTGTGTCCCCAACACACCTAATACAACTAGGAGTTGTATAGGTGCACTAGTTCGGCGAAGAGATGGTAAAATATGGATGATAGGAGTGGCAAAGCAAAGTAATATAAATCTGTAATAAAAAGTGCAGCAAGCAAACAAGTGGTAAACGTGAGCACAAATGGTATAGCAATTGTGGAAACAAGGCCTAGGGATCATACTTTCACTAGTGGCAACTCCCAACAACATTAACATAATCGAATCACATGATATTTCCCATAAAACATGCAGTGGGGACGTACCCGGAGGTCATTCCTTCGTGGTCAAGAGAGGACGAGAATTATGTAGGGCTACAAAAGCACACCTCAAAGTTCATAGTTCTCAATCCAAGGATTTCCCAATGTCACCGCGGCCATCCAAAGAGAGTCCCACAATCACCACAACATATCTAAAGGATAGTCAAAGACAAGCACCAAGAGACTCTCAATCTTCAATCAACACACAAGAGAGGAAATCACTCATGAAAATATTTTTCTAATCCATGTCCAATAGACCGCTGTCACCTTGGTCTCGGGGATTATACTAGATAAAGATAAGTGAGTACATCAATCCAATACATAGAGGAAGGGGAAATATCATGGGATCACCCTAGATTAACATAGCCTATGATCACAACGAAGATCACATCATGGGAGAGAGAGATAACCACATAGCTACTGGTAGAAACCTCAGCCCCGAGGAGGAACTACTCCCGCATCATGGAGGGAGGAAGCAACGTCGATGGAGATGAATCCGGGGGCACTTCCCCGTCCCGGCAGGGTGCCGGCACAGGAATTCTGGTCCCCCGAAGCTTGATGGCGATGGCGGCGGAGATCGGAATTGCGTCTGGAGAAAAGGGGTCTGGAATCAGGGTTTCCTCGACGGGTGTTAAATATATGCCAAAGGGGGTCGCCAGGGGAGCTAAGGGGGGCCTAGGCGCCCCCCCCGGCGCGGCCTGGAGGGGGGGCGCGTGGCCAGGGCGCCTGGAGCCCTGGTGGCCCCCCTCCGGCCCTACTTTGGCCGCATGGAAGCTTCTGGAACGCTGATTTTTTATATATTTTCCCGGAATTTTTCTGGCAGTTTACGTAATGGGAAAACCTAAAATACAAAAACAGCAGAAAACAGAAACTGGCACTGGGGTGCACTGAGTTAATAGGTTAGTCCAAATATGATCAAAAGTGTATGGAAGTGCATAAATATCATAGCAATATCACACAAAAGAGGCATGGAGCAAGCAGAAATTATAGATACGTTTTGGACGTATCAACATCCCCAAGCTTAATTCCTGCTCGTCCTCGAGTAGGTAAATGATAACAAGCATAATTTCTGTGGTGACATGCTATTAACCATATAAGGACTTTTCATAGTCACATGACAAAAGCTTACTGAGACAATGAATCTGTAGTAATTAAGTTGCCTTATGAGAAAATCACAAAGAACTGAAAGTTTTACAATATGATACTGAAACATCAAATAGATTTGTAATGAGCATGGTGTGCAAATATGATAAAGTGGTATCTCGCTTGCCCCCTTTAGTGAAGCAAAACATAAATGCAGGGGCACCTCCAAGGTTTAAGTGACGACTAGATACAATGATTTCAGAATAAACGATATCATAATCATGCAAAAGAGAATGCTACTTTGGGACAATGCACATTACACTCAGAATGACAATCATGCTCTCAGTAGTTGGTGCTTTAAAGAAGGTGGAGACTCTCAAACCGTGGCTTTTGTTGGCAAGGTTGAAAACCCGTGGTCGGAAACAAAAACTAAACATGTACCAGAGCTCTTGGTTTTAAAAACAGAGGTAATAATTATTTTTTGGGGATATGCATATTTCATAAACGAATGCTAGCAGATAACTCAATCACTTCTCGAGCTGGACAAGTTTCGAGGAACGGCTCCCGCATGAGGACGATCACATCCTCTTAATCTCCTTTGTTTACCACTGCCAAAGTTTTCTGATTTCTCATGAACAAAGTGTGAAGGAGGGTTTGTTTGTTGTATTATGTTTTAATGAGCCGGTCGCACTCTTTGCCAGTTCCTTCTCGTATTACGGTGTCGGGGGAAACTGTCCTCCCACGAACACCTATGGGACCGGAGCCCCTTCTACGTTGCGGTAAGGGAGCAGAGGGAGCACGGAGAGCAGATCGAGGAGCACACGCGGGCAGTTTACCCAGGTTCGGGCCGCGCGGACGTGTAAAACCCTACTCCTGCCTTTGGTTGTATTAAGTTCTTGGGCTCGGGAGCTTGAAGATCTACAGTACCAGCTACACCGAGCAAGGGAGTGTGTGAGTTTCTGGGATCCAACCCCCTCTACGTTGTGCATGAGCCTCCTTTTATAGCTCAAAGGGGTCACCGACAGGTGTCAACGTAGAGGAGGGTAAAAATGTAAATTTGGTGGTAGTTGTAACAGTGCGTGAATAGTGCATGAACAATGAATGAACAGTGGTCTTCACCTAACCTTGACGGTGGGGGACAAGGGCATTGAATGCCCGTCGCCGTCGACCCCAAAAGCGTCTGTCCATGCGTCTCCGTTCGCCACGGCGGTAGCCTCGTCACCGCGGCTCGCCAGCGTGTCCCTCAGGCTGCACAGCCATCTGCCACGTGCTCCTGGAAGGGCCCCAGGGCGACGCGTGGCTAGATGAGCCGGAGCGCAGGCACACAGTGTGAGCTTCCCCCAGCAAGCACCTTGCCGGGGCCTCTATCTTGCCGGGCCCGGAAGCTTGCCGCTTCCTGGGCCCTGCCGGGGCGCATGATGCGCCGTGATGTATCTTTCGTGGTGTTATCCTTTGGTCTTCCTGGCAAGCGCCTCTTGCCAGGGTCTTGTGCTGAAAAGATGCCCTTGAGCCTGGTGCGGCCTTCCCGGCAAGCTCCTCTTGCCAGGGTCTTGTCTCTTAATTTGGATACTTTGTTCTTGAATGGCTTCATAGGGACCAGAGTGGGCTTTGGCAAGCGCGTGGTATGCCCTGCCGCGGGAGGCTGCTACTGTCCGTGCACAAGTTGGGGTACTAAGGTACCCCTACCTTAGTACACCGACAGGAGCCCCCGGGCCTGGGCCACACACGGTGCCGAGCGCTGTTGGGCCAGGCCCAAGACAGTGCACGGGCACACGCGGCCCACGGCGAGCCGTATCCCTCTCCGTATCCGCCGCATCCCTCCCTAACGGCACGCGTCGATTGCGGCGTCGTGGGAGAGATCGTGGCCTGTTCTTTAATGGGAAATGTGGAGCGTCCCCCACTTCCCCCTTAAAAGCAGAGGAAGCAGGGCAGTTTCCCTCCATTCCTTCATTGCGCCTTCAATCTCCAGAAACCCCCGTCGCCCTCTGCCTCCGCAAAGGTCGACGGAGAGCCGGGCTCCACCCCCTCCGCCGCATCCAGCACCCGCAGCGCCAGCGACCTCCTAGCCTCCCTCCTTGACGCCCCTGCCATGGCTCCGAAGAGCGACAAAGCGAAGGGCGACAAGGCAAAGAAGGAGAAGTCCGAGCAGGCGGCGAAGTTAGCAGCCATGCGGAGGAAGAGGGTGGTCTTCCCGCCGAGGCTCGGCGCGAGGGAGCTCCAGGACAAGTATTACTTGTTCTGGGCGAGGGAGACGAAGGCCCATCCCCGCACCAGAGTCCTCCCCGCCGTCGCCATCGACATGTTCCCCGGCGGGTACTTTTCCTTTGCCGCATTCTTCCACTGTGGTCTGTGCCCTCCGTTCTTGGAGTTTTTCTGTGATGTAATGAATACCTACGGCCTCCACCTCCTAGATTTCACCCCCAACGCCGTCCTTACGATGGCTGTTTTCGCACATCTGTGCGAAAACTATGTTGGGGTCCACCCAAATGTAGCTCTTTTCCGCCATTTCTTCACGCCTAGAGTAGAATCCGGATCCCCGCTCTCCGGCGGCATCTCTTGGATCTTTAGGTTGAACAAGAAGGATGCGTACTTGAAAGGAGAGCTCCGCGGCAAGTGGGAGGAGTGGAGGGCCGACTGGTGTTGGGTTCTGGAAGATAAGCCCGAGCAGTTTACCTCGCCGCGCAAAACTCCAATAGTGCGCGGCAAGGATTTGAGCTATTTGGCCCCTGAGGACAGCAAGTTGCAGATCGCCCTAACTAGGATCCTTCGTCTCCGGGTCGCCAACCTGACTGTGGGAGAAGTTGGGGCCGATTTCCTCCGCCGCCGCATCGCCCCTCTACAGGAGAGGAAGAGGCCCGCTTGGGAATTCGGCAACGCGGCGGACTTCATGAGGCTGCGCCCCGGGTTGAACTACAATTTTACTGTCTTGGAGCTGAAGGGATGGTCCGGGAACTGTTTAAACACGACCCCAATCACCCGGAGTGGTTCAAACCTTCCCGGGGAGTGGTGCCACTGTGCAACAACACCGCCCTCAGCTCCATCCGCGCGGTGATGCCCAAGTGCGACTCGCATGGAGTCGTCCCCACCTGGCTGGAGCCTCTAGCGAAGACCGTGCAAGCCTTCTTCGACAACTTGGTCGAGAAGCCCCGCAACGCCGAGGAGAAGAAGGGCCTCACCCGGGACACCACCGACCGAGATGTAGCGTACATCGCCTCCAGGATGGAGGAGGCCGCCGCAGCTGCAGCTGCGGGCGAATTCGGATATACTGTGGATGAAGCAGAGGCGGCGGACGCTGTGAGCCAGGCTGAGGAGGCAGAAATCCTCAAGCTTCTGAAGATTGCGCCCGAGGAGTTTGCCGGGGAGCCTACCGGGAAGCTTGCCGGGGCGAGCGAAGCTGCCGGGCAGGCTACCGAGTCCAGCGGGCCCGCCGAGGAGGAGGAGGACGCCGACTACGGAGATTCTGACGAAGACTCCGGTGGTTCTTTGAATCTTGATGACGACGCCTCCTCATCCTCGGAGAACTCTCCGCCGCCGCCAAGTCCTCCGCAGCAACGGCAGAAGCGCCTCCGCAAGGCCGCCGAGCCGGTGCGGCCACGGGCGCCTCGACAGCAGCCGAAGCGCCGCGCGACTCGCGCTGCCACGACGAGCGAGGTCGTCGAGGAGGTATCCCGAGCCCTGGCAACAAGCGGAGGGGGATCTTCTCGGAGTGGCTCCGGCGCCCCTCCTGCCCCTCGGTCCTCGGCGACGACCGGTGCTGGGTCTTCACAGCCCGCAGCCCCGGAGCCCGCCAAGCGCCCGAGGGAGCCTTCTCCTCCAGCTCCCTGCGGCGGAGCGCGCCAAGCGGAGTTCGACTTCTCCGCCCTTAGCTCCGACGACGAGGAGGAAGAGTAAGCACTTGCACTTTCTATTTCCATTGATTTTGTCTTGATTTCCCTTGCTTGGTTCTGATCTTGTTTTGGTTTCCAGGACCTTGACCCAGCGGATGGCAAAGAGGGCCAAGATCCCTGTGGTCGAGATTGAGGATGACGAGCCTGCCGCAGCTACAGGAGATGCGCCAGCGGCAGACTTGCCGGATCAACCTGCTGCTCCGAGGAGCAGCCCCCAGCGTAAGTCTGGTATCCATTTTTCGGCTTGACGGGCGCACTCGAGGTTATTGCTCGTACTGATGTCTTGTTGTCTTGTGCAGAAGTGGAGCCGCAGCCGCAGGAGCGCCAGGAGGTTGCCCCCGACGAGCCACTTGCTCCACCCTCCCCGCCAAGGATGAGTTCCCCGGCGAGGGACGGTGCTCCACCAAGGGTGGGCACCCCGCCAAGGGCGAGTACCCCGCCGAGGGAGAGCACCCCGACAAGGGCGGACTCCCCGCCAAGGGAGGGCGCAAGCGGCCCTCCGCCAACAAGGTCTGCCACTCCGCCGCCAAGGGAGAATTCCCCGGCGAGGGACCCCGTCGTCGAGGAAGTCCGCGAAGGTAAACCTTGCAACTTCTTCTTCTTGGATTCGTCTTTTTGGATATTTGCTTGACGATCTTTCTTTTCTTTTTCTTCTATTAGATCCTCCCGCCCCAGAGCTGATGGAGACGGAGACCACCGCTGAGGAGGAGGTACACGACGACGGCGGCAACGCCATTGCCGCCGAGGGAATGGCTGGAGCCGACGAGCCAGCCGCTGAAGAGACCGCCCCGACCGCAGACGCCGCGGCCGGGGAAGGGACCGGCGACCGCACTGCTAGCCCGGAGGCCGCAGGAGCGCCGGACGCTGCACAGGCCGCCGACCCTTCCACCTCCGCGGCTGGGCAGGGCGTCTATCTGGAGGCCGCCAATGGGGTTTTTATACAAGTCCCGTGGGCGTCCTCATCAAGAGCACCCGCAGAGGGAGAGACCTTCGACGGAGAGGTCCTCGCCTCCGCCGGGCAGAAGGTTGTGGATGCGCCCGGCAGCAACGGCGAACCCGAAGAGGAGAAACTCCTTCGCCGGCTCCTGGCTTTGTATCGGGCCAGGCAGGCGAAGTTGGAGTCTCGGGAGGCTCTGACTGCCAAGGCTGGAGCTGACCTGGAGAAGCGCGCCACGGAACTTCGTGCCGCCAACCAAGCGGCCCTCCGCAACTTGGCGGAGGAGCGCGAAGAACTTGCCGGGGCGCAGCAAGCCTTCCTCCTTGAGAAGGCTGAGGTAGAAGAGCAGCAGCGATTGGCCGCCGAGGAGCTGTCTCGGCGGGAGGGAGCGCTCAACCAGCGGAAGGTCGACCTTGACAGCCACGAGGACGACCTCACCGCCCGGGAGCAAGCCATCGGCGGGGCCCTGAAGGAGGCGAGGGACGCCGCCGCTGCCGCGGAGACTGCTAAGAAGGATCTGGAGGCCAAGGTGGCGCAGACGGAGCTGTACTTGAAGGCAAGTGAAGAAAGGGTCACCGCGGTCAATGTGGCGCGGGAGAAGGACGCCCACACCAATTCTGAGCTGCAAGTGCGCCTCTCCGAGAAGGGCAAAGAGCTCGCTGACGCCAGGAACTCCATTGCTGATTTAGAGCTGAAGCTCTCCACCCTGACTGACTCGCTCGACGCCACCCGGGACCGCGAGACGAAGCTGAAGGACGAACTCCGCAAAGAAAGGGCCTTGGTGGAGAGCGCCGCCATCTCGCAGAACAACTTCAACCGGGCAGTGGAGCAGTGGACTGATGAACTCGTCACCTTCGCCGCCAACATCGACATGGAGATGATGGCGCTGAGGGCGGAGCACCTCGTGTACTCCCCGGATGAGAGCCTCCCCCACAGCGCCAAACTGAGTCTGTTCTTCAGGGGGGTGGCGCCAGCGCTTGCGCCGCCGCGGGAGAAGATCCCCGTGCAGCTGGCCGACGAGGCGCGTCGGCTCTGCATGGGCACCATGGAGCGGGTCTTGTCGAAGATCGTCTACCGCAACCCCGGCATCAACCTCGTCAACGTCCTCCGGACCTTGCCGCCCGAAGCTGACCAGGAGGCGTTTAAGGCGCAAGTTGCCCACATCGTAGCCAAGGTGGGCAAGATCCAGAGGGTTGACGAGGACCGCAGGGACTAGACTTCCTTCTTTCTGCTTCTTTTGCCGCTGCATATCAAGTCATAGGCAGTAGTTGTTTAGAACAGCGACAAGTTATCTCTGTAATATATACTTTTATTTTGGGCAATTGAAACAGTGTTATCTCCCTTGCTCAGTCTTTTCACTTTGTATGCTTTCCACCCTACGCTTTTTAGGGAACTCGCCGGCAAAGGGACCCTTGCCGCGAGCGCTGAGTGCTGGACTCTTAGCAGCCTGCTGGCAAAGGCCTTGCCGGCAAGAAACCTTGCCGTAGCTAGTCGCAGCACACTTAGCTTGCTGAGTGAACTCGAAAACGAAGTAAGGGCGCGACACTTGTCGCAGCTCACTTAAGCCGTTGAGCGTGCTCGAAACAAAGTAAGGGCGCGCCTAGCCACGGGTAGGTTCCTTCGCGCACAGGTTTTCCATACAAAGTGTGGTTGTTCAAGGAAGACAACTAAAATTTTAAAAAATTTGAACTGCTCAAATTCTGGTAACTTAGCTTTTATGGGTTGTTTGCTTCCCAGCAAGGCTTTTCTTTTCTTGAACAGCACTTGGTCCACACCTCTATCTCCTTCCCCCCGGCAAACGTGTGCGCAAGGAACACTTCTTCTGCTTCAGAGAGGCAGACAAAAAAGGAGGAAATACAAGCACGGAGCCTTGCGGTTCGTTATTGCTTACCAGGATCATGTGCTGCACAAAGTGTCAGATGATACATGCGAGTAAAAAGAAATGCATGAAATGACAAACAGTGTGAAGCACAAAAGTTTTACTGATGCACGGGGTCTGCGCCCGGCTTTGTACAAAGGTTTACATGCAACAGCGGCAAGACTTGTACAAAAGGTGGTTGCCGGAGTGGATCACGACAACCGCGCCTTATGGGTGAAACTTGCGAAGATGCTCTATGTTCCAGGAGTTGCTCACCGGTAAGCCTTCTTCGGTCTCAAGGCGGACAACGCCGGGCCTTGTGACTTGTCTCACCCGATAAGGGCCTTCCCACTTCGGCGTCAACTTGTTGGAATTCTTGGCGGACTGAACACGCCGAAGAACAAGGTCGCCTTCCTCGAGGCTCCTGGCCTTGACTTTGCGGCTATGATAGCGGCGCAAAGCTTGCTGGTATCGAGCAGCTCGTACAGCAGCCTGGAGACGTTCCTCCTCAAGGAGCAATGCATCATCTTGCCGCAGTTGCTCTTGCTCGAGCTCGTCGTAAGCGAGCACTCGAGGAGACCCGTATACGAGTTCCGTGGGGAGAACTGCCTCTGCTCCATAGACTAGAGCAAAGGGTGTCTGTCCGGTGGCTCGATTTGGTGTCGTCCTGATTGACCAAAGAGCCGCCGGCAACTCCTCTATCCAGTTTCTTCTGCACTTGTGCAGCCTGTCGAAGGTTCTTGTCTTGAGTCCGCGCAGCACTTCAGCATTCGCCCTTTCTGCTTGACCATTGCTCCTCGGGTGAGCAACAGAAGCAAAACAGACCCTGGCGCCAAGGTCTTGGACGTACTGCATGAAGGTGCGGCTTGTGAACTGTGTACCGTTGTCGGTGATGATCCTGTTAGGGATTCCGAAACGGCAAACTATTGACCTGAAGAACCTGACTGCTGACTGTACTGTCACCTTCCTCACTAGTTCCACTTCTGGCCACTTTGTGAACTTGTCGATCGCTACGTACAAGTACTCAAAGCCCCCGACGGCGCGGGGAAAGGGGCCGAGGATATCGAGCCCCCAGACCGAGAAGGGCCAGGACAAAGGGATCGTTTGGAGAGCTTGAGCTGGCTGATGTATTTGCTTGGCATGGAACTGGCACGCTTCACACTTGGTTACTCGTGCAGTTGCATCTTGGAGGGCTTCTGGCCAGAAGAACCCTTGCCGGAACGCCTTCCCGGCAAGTGCCCTTGCGCCAATGTGGTGGCCGCATATGCCTCCATGTATCTCTGCCAGCAGCTTCTGTCCATCTTCCCGGGAAATACACTTCAATCTGACACCGTTGAGTCTTCTTCTGTACAGTTCGTTGTCAACGAACTGGTACATACTTGACTGCCTGGTTATTCTTTCTATCTCTTCTGGTTCTTCGGGAAGTTCTCCAGTTTGAAGAAAACGGACGATTTGCTGTGCCCATGCTGGAGCTCGGGGCTCAACACTAAGGACTAAAGGCATTAGTGCTGCTGCGGGAACCTCAGCTTCTACGGCAAGAACTTGCGGCTCTACCGAAGCTGTAGGTTCCCCGGCAAGCCTGCCGGGGCGAGGCTTGTCGGGAACGCCTGCTTCAACTGTACAGACCCCTGGGTCTGCAGGAGCAGACTGTTCCTCAGCGTCTTGGTTGTTGGTCTTGGGGACCTTGGCGACGGCTTCGGGAAGATCCGCCGGCAAGTAGTCGCCGGAGACCAACTTCCTCTTCCTGTTTTGCCCAACTGATGGTGTAACGGATGGCTGAGTCAGCTTGAGCACGAAGGTCCCTGGTTCTACAGGTAACTTCATTGCAGCACACTTTGAGAGGCCATCTGCGATATCATTTTGAGCTCTTGGGACGTGCTCCATCTGCAAGCCTTCAAAGTGTTCTTCAAGCTTCCTCACTTCATCAACATAAGCTTCCATCAAAGGGCTCTGGTAACTCTTGTTCACTTGTCGGACCACCAATTGTGAATCTCCCCGCACAATCAGCTTCTTGATCCCAAGTTCGGCCGCAATTCTGAGGCCGGCAAGCAAACCTTCATACTCAGCAGTATTGTTTGTCGCTTGCTCCTTGGGAAAGTGCATCTGGACAACGTACTTAAGGTGCTCTCCGGTGGGCGCTATGAGTACCACGCCAGCACCGGCGCCTTGCAGCGAGAAAGCACCGTCAAAGTACATTACCCACTCTTGGCTTGCCTCTTGGACAGGGAGGCTTGTCTCTGGAACCTCTTCATCTGGTGTGGGGGTCCACTCTGCTATAAACTCTGCCAAAGCTCTGCTCTGTATGGTTGAAGTACTCTCAAACTTGAGACCAAAGCTTGACAGTTCCAGTGCCCACTCGACGATCCTTCCTGTTGCTTCTGGATTTTGCAATATCCTCTTCAACGGAAAACGAGTGACCACCGTTATCTCATGCGCTTGGAAGTAATGGCGCAGCTTCCTTGAGGCCATGAGGAGGCCGAAAAGCAACTTCTGCACCCCAGAGTATCTTGATCTAGCCCCCTGCAAGAGGGAACTTACGAAATACACTGGGCGCTGCACCATCTTCTTCCGCACTTCTCCTTGTTCCTGCGCGGACTTGTCCTTGTCGGGGTCAGAGCTTGTAAAGGAAGCCCCCTGCTTGTCGCTGGATTCGTTTGCCGGGGATGTGGGTTCCTCATCTGCCTCCCTCTCCGCTACTAACGCAGCACTAACCACTTGATTGGTTGCCGCTAGGTATAGCAGCAACCTCTCTTGTGGCTTAGGTGCGACAAGTGTTGGAGTGGAAGATAGGTATCCTTTCAAGTCTTGCAGTGCTGCCTCTGCCTCCGGAGTCCATTTCATAGGACCTGCCTTTTTCAAAATTTTGAAGAAAGGCAGGGCGCGTTCTGTAGACTTTGAAATGAACCTGCTGAGGGCAGCCACATAGCCAGCAAGTCTTCTTACATCCTTGACGCGCTTCGGGGCTTCAATCTTCTCGATGGCTTTTATCTTGTCGGGATTGGCTTCAATCCCCCTCTGGGACACAAAGAACCCGAGAAGCTTGCCGGAGGGGACTCCGAAGACGCACTTCTCGGGGTTCAGCTTGAGTTGTATCTTGCGCAGATTCTCAAAGGTTTCTTCTAAGTCTTGGATCAGGGTGTCTTTGCTCTTGCTCTTGACCACTATATCATCCATGTAGGCTTCTACATTTCTGTGTATCTGTGGCTCAAAAGCAGTGTGCACCACCCTTGCAAATGTCGAGCCTGCATTCTTCAATCCAAAGGGCATGCGTATGAAACAGTATGTGCCACATGGAGTAATGAATGCAGTCTTCTCTTCATCTTCCTTGGCCATGAATATCTGGTGGTAACCTGAGTATGCATCGAGGAATGAAAGCAACTCACATCCAGCCGTGGAGTCCACAATTTGATCGATACGCGGCAAGGGAAATGGATCCTTGGGACATGCTTTATTCACATCAGTGAAGTCTATACAAAGTCTCCACTTCCCATTGGCTTTGCGCACAACAACTGGATTGGCCAACCACGTAGGATGGATCACGCCTCTAACTAGGCCCGCTGCTTCCAACTTCTTTATTTCCTCGGCAATGAACTCTTGGCGCTCCACAGCTTGCTTCCTGACCTTCTGCTTGATGGGCCGCGCATGAGGACAAACAGCAAGCTTGTGCTCAATTACCTTCCTGGGAACGCCGGGGATGTCAGACGGTTGCCATGCGAACACGTCGACATTCGCCCGCAGGAAGGCAACGAGCGCGCTTTCCTATTTGGGGTCGAGCGTAGCACTGATGGTGAAGGTACCACCAGTGCCGTCCTCCTTGGCGGACACCTTCTTGGTTGCCGTGGAGCTGCCATTCCTTTCTTACTCTTGCTGGTGGAGCTCGATGGTGCGTCCTCGACGGCAGCGCAGCACTCCAAAGAGGTGCGTTTGCCGGAGTGGGCCCCAGAGCTCTTGCCGGACTTGGTCTTGGTCTTCCCCCCGGGAGCTTCAGCGGCAAGGGTATTGCTGTCTGCCGCGGCTGCTGCATCCCGGTAAATCTTGTCGGCGCAGATAAGCGCGTCCTTCTTGTCGCCAGGGACAGAGATGACGCTTATCGGCCCCGGCATCTTGAGCATGTTGTAGGCATAGTGGGAAGCTGCCATGAACTTGGCGAGCGCAGGACGGCCAAGTATCCCATTATATGGCAATGGGATATCGGCAACATCGAACGTAATCCTCTCCGTCCTGAAGTTAAGCTCTCTGCCAATGGTCACTGGCAGCGTGATCTTCCCCTTCGGCTTGCTCCTTCCCGGGTTGATTCCTTGAAACGTCCCGGTTTCCTCGAGCTCGCTGTCGGGGATCTGCAGTTTCTTGATCACAGCAGAGGAGATCAAGTTGAGGCCGGCCCCGCCGTCAACCAACATCTTGGTGACCTTGAGGTTGCGGATAGTTGGTGAAACCAACATCGGCAAGCACCCGACCGCGGTTGTGCGGTCAGGGTGGTCCTCAAGGTCGAAGATGATGGGCGTGCCGGACCATTTCAGCAGCCTGCGTGATTCGACGGGTGGCTCTGCTGCGTTTACTTCCCGCACCCACTGCTTGAGTTGGCAGTGGGAAGTGTGCAGAGAGGCACCTCCATCGACACACATGACTTCTGTGGCCTTCTGGAACTCCTGCTCGCTGTTGTCTCCTTCTTCCATGTCCTCATCGTCGTCTTCGTCCTCTTCCTTGTCGCGGCCCCGGGGAGGTCTGTGTCCTTGCCGCTGCTTGGCCTTGCCGCGGCGCCCTCCCCGGCCGTTGAACGACCGCTTCTTGCTTGGCTCTCCTCCGCCTGCTTGGGCCGTCTCCTTGTCGCGACGCTCGTATTCCGCTTTCTGCTGCTCTACGAGGTACTCTACCCTCTTGCAGTTCTGGAGGTCATGCCCCTTGGTGCGGTGGATCTTACAGTACTGCTTGTCGGAGCCGTCCTGCTTGTCGGCTGCCGCTACAGGGGCGAGCTCCTTGCCGGAGCCACCAGCCTGTGCCTTCTTGGCGGGAGCCTCCTTGCTGGATTTCTTGACAACCAGTACCTCCTTGCTCTTCTTCTTCTTGTTCCGCCGCCGGTTTTTCCTTGCCGGGGCGGCATCCTCGCTGTCGCTTCCTCCTGCGCCGGTATCCTCTCCGGGGAGTCTCCTCCCCTCTTCAGCACGTGCACATTTGTCAGCCAGAGCGTAGAGCTCGCTGACGTCCCGGATCTTGGTCATGGCCATCTCCTCCCGCATCCGACGGTTACGCACGTTCTGGTGGAACGCGCTGATAACCGCGGCAGGGTGGACATCGGGAATGTTGTGTTGCACGCAGCTGAACCTTTGGATGTATTTGCGCAGGGACTCTCCCTCCTTCTGGGCGAGGATATGGAGATCGCTCTCCTGGCCGTGGGGTTTGTGGCCGCCCGTGAAGGCACCAACAAACCGGTGGCACAAATCCGCCCATGAAGAGATGGAGTTCTCCGGCAAGTGCATAAGCCAAGACCTGACGTTTGGCTTAAGCACTAGCGGGAAGTAGTTGGCTAGTATCTTCTCGTCGTGTCCCCCGGCAGCTTGCACCGCAATGGTGTAGATGCTGAGGAACTCTGAGGGGTGCGTCTTGCCGTCGTACTTCTCGGGTACGTCGGGCTTGAAATTCTTCATGCTGGGCCACTAGACTTGCCGCAGCTCACGGGTGAACGCAGGGCAACCTGCCGCGTATGGCAAGTCGCCTGGTTCACCGGGCGCGTGCATGTCAACAGCAGTCCCAGCGCGCTGATCGGACTGTCTTCTGGCTTCTCGTCGGCGCTCGATGCGGGTTCGAGCGTCCTCTTGTCGCCTGTCGTCGAGGATTTGACGCTGATCGCGGCGAGCCCGCGGATCCGACGACGCCGTAGAGTCATCGTCGACGTTGATCCGGCGGGGCGGCGTTTTCTGCTTCCGCGGCGGGGAGTGCACGGTAGTTGCACCCCCGGCGGTCTTGTCGCCATCGGCCTTCGCTTGGTCGACTTGCCGCGGTCGCGAAGTTGCTGGCTGCTGAGGCGCATCGTTGTTGGCGAAGGCGATGAGGCTCTGGATCGTCGCCCTCCAGTCTTCGGCTTTGTCCGCCGCTGGAGGGAAGTCGAGGAGCAGTTGGGTTCTAGCAAGAGCTTCTGCTGGAGAGGAGGGAAACGGTGGCGACCGGTGCGAGGAGCGAGACACGCTCGGACTTCTAACCGCATTAGAAGGAGCATGCTCTCGCCCCGGCGACCGCACCTTGCTCGTGCCAGGACGTTGGCCTTGAGCGTCCCGTGACCCGCCGGCTTGTCCGCGTCCCAGCAGGCGCATGGTACCTCCTGTACCACGTCGCTGCTGGTCCGGCACATCCTGAGAGGGACGTGGTGCATGAACAGACACCGAGGCTTTGGAGTTCGCCCGGTCGTCCGTCTTGTCCTTAGACTTGGTGGCGCCGTGAGTCTCCTCGCCGGCGACCACCCTTCCGCCGGCGTCTCCTCCACCAACCGTTGGTTCCGGTGGTGGTGGGATTGACGCAGACGGGCCTGCGACCTCCGAAACCTTCTTCTTCGGAGGCATGTTGGTGTAGTCGAAGAAGCTGATGAAGTTGGAGAAGTTGCTGAGGATTGCGCCCGCGTGAGCGCCGGATCAGGTTCGCACAACCTCGACGCCCCCCTACCTGCACTACAACAAAACATGACAGTAGACACGCTTTTTCTAAGACGCTTTTATATTCGTCCCTATACTAGGAAGCATCTATTATGTAGACACGCTTCTTGAGACGATGTATAGAACGCCACAAACATTAACATGTTGGGTAATCACATTTATTAATTTTACATGTGTAAATAGGTAGAGACGATTTTTGAGACGTTTTATAGAATACATAAAAGAGTTTAACAATGAAATAATAAAACCAAATAAAAAATGGGCCGAACATGGAAATTAACTGGCCCATCTCTGCCCACGAACGGAACAAAATCTTAGTGCGTGCCCTCTTTCTCCCTATCCACCACCACGACCTTCCGCTGCCCACCTTTGGCGCCGCCGGGCTCTCCTCCTACCTTTGTGCCACCTACTCCCCCTGTCAATCTCCACCGCGGCCGACTGGATTCTTCTACACCCGTGCGCCGCCTAGTGCCCTAGTCCCCTTGCTAGTATCCAGAGTGGCTGGCTGCCATTTTCGCCCACTACGTCGCCGTCGGGCTACCTCCTCCTGCATCCTTGCACCGCCTAGGTCTCCATTGCAGAGGGTATTCCATCTACTGCCCCACACCGTGCCCTTGCCCCACTCCATTGCAGCTTAATCGTATGAACTGATGGCCTCTCGTACCCTGTTGGACCAGGGCAATGAGAAGACATCAGGGTGCCACCATCGGCAACACTGTACTTTAATTGCAACGTCGTCGGTAGCTTCTCCACCAACACATAGCCGAGTCAGTGGTAATCAATCAACTCCCTTGCTTAATTTCAGCAATTATGTTTGGATTGCCTTGTTTAATATCAGCAATCACCATGTTTGGATGTTCATGTTCATGTTTAATTTTAGCAATCGATTCCCTTGTTTAATTTCAGAAATCACCATGTTTGGATGTTCACATCTAAAATTAGGACAACTTATAGTTGATTTTCATGTTTGGATCTGTTCGGTTTGCATTTGATACTAATGGTATTATGTAGCAGTCACTGGTTAATATTCTTTTTGTTGAGTTAACTGGCATGTATACTCACCACAGGTTCATAACCATGCTATATAAGTCTACTAAAGGTAGTTTTGACCATATTTTCGAACTTGACCGATATGTTCGGATGCACTGAACTAAGCTTTGCCTTTGACTTCTTTTGATGAATTTCTGGTTGTCCCGGTGAACAGGGAGACATTTAAAATGCATTTATTCAATTCTGGAGTGAGCTCGCTGCCCTTCTTCTCAGAGAGAGACATACCATTCGTCCAAAAGTATTAAGCATTGGACGTAAAGTGGATTACCTACTCGGTACTAAAACAATATGTAGCATGTATGAAGTTGAATCATGCTTATAACACTGAAGAAAATAGTACCTTCCAAAATGCAAGTAAGAAGCTGCAGTTTTGCAGGATTTTTGATTACAAATCGACAAGTGCCACTCACCTAAGTTGTGTTTTCAGCTCATCCTACCCCGCGTCAGTAAGGCAAGTGCTAGCATATCCTGAAAAATCCCTTTTTCCGATGGTCTAAACACATACAGCAACTGATTGACGTCTTGTCAGGTTTGTTACTGAGTCCAACATGTAAATTGTATTTTCACCAAGGGAGTTTTGCTTGTCAGATAGATAATTTAACATCGGTGTTTGAAGAATCATTGCATAAAACAGATTAGAGCATTTTGGTTTTGGTCCTTCGCAGGCGGCCAGTGGGAAATTCAGCATTCAGAACAATTCTGGCTGAAGTACAGGTGTAAGCTTTTTGCTGATGTGGTTCTTTGCATGTAGCTGTAATTTTAGTTATGGTTTTAGTAGTAGTTTAGGAGCACATAGTCATAATGCTTTATTATAGTTTATGGTAGCCATCTTTTTTCCGTACTAATTCAGGGCACAACCGAAGTGTACTTTGTTGGTTATGGTACAAGACATTGGACACGGATACAATATTTTTCATACTTTGCACGTGGTTTGTGAAGATTGTATTATAGCTTCATTGACAATATTTTAGGCTGAAAATATCTGCCCGCTAAAATGTTGTCTATCTTATGGTGAAGCCATGGCGAAGAACACACAGTTCAACATATGAGGGATTATTTTTGGAACTTAGTAGTGTGCTTGCACAAGAAACGAACAAACTTGAGGTAAGCCTATTTTCTCTCTTGTTGATTTTTCTTCTGACCAAAGGGGACACACAATCTGTCCTAAATATTGGAGTGGAAAGACTGGAAGCAACTATAAATTCTTATGAGAATTTTGACAATTTTCGTAGTAGCATAATTTCAGAGAAGGATCAGCTTGCTGAGAAATCAAATCACCAATTAAAGAGTTTGCCTTGCAAAAAATCTGGCAATACATCAGGTCCAGGAACTTATTTATTTTTTGCAAATCTCTATACTGTTAATTCACGCGCTATTTAATGTTCATGTTCTAATTATCTCTAACTACTATTACAGGTCAAGGAAATTAGGAAGTGTAAGGAGGCAAGGATTAGTTTCCTGATTATGGAGAATCTTTTATTTGGTCGTAACAAACTGCGTAGATATGATCTGAAGGGTGCTCTTTTCTCATGATATGCTGCTGATTCAACAAATCCCGCAAGTGTATTATTGGATCAAAAGTTTATTGAAGACATGCATACCATGCCTATCCACATTAAAGGAAAAAACCAAAAACTTCATGGAACGTGCTCTTTGGAACGATATGTCCTTTTTATGTGTTAGTATGCCCATTGCTTCGTTTTCATCGACTTCATATGCATTTGGGTGTATGCTTATCACATTAGCTTACAATTTCCATCTCTTATGTTTCCTGAGCATGAATTTCATGGATTACTCCATTTTAGTTGGAGTGGACAAACAGAAGAAGGAATTTGTATTCAGAATAAAAGATTACTTGAGCAATATGCCTGGGACAAACAACTGGAGTCGTGGGTGAAGACATGGCTTGTTATTTCCAAGAATCTATCTCCAACAGTAATCTCACCGAAGGACTACAAATTAAGATTCAGGGCATTTATGTCTCAGTACTTCAAATCAGTACCAGAAGCTCGAGTCTTGAGGCATGATTGTTTGTAATGTTGGTAGATGAACTTATCTTGAATTCTTGAGTATCGTTCATGCTGCCATGGTCCTTGTCTTACTGAAAAATATGGCTTAATCCATGTTTAGCATGCGTAAAACGTCGGATATGTCCAGCGTTAAGTTTGCTTTTGTTCATTTTTGTGGTGTGTGTATCATGGTCCATATTGTTTCTTGGCTCTTGTACATAACATTAGGACTGAAGATACCCGCCAAAGGAAAATCAATGGTGATCGACATGCACATAACCAAAGATATGTTCTTTGTTGATGATCTAGCTACCAAATTTTGAACCGAAAAGAAGTGTCCGGAATTTGATGAAATCTTGACACAAGGAATGGCTTATGATGACTATTACTCTTGGAAATTTTCAACAAATTTCGAGTCATCTTTTCAGAGAATCGTCAATTCTTTTCAACCAGAATTTGGCCTCAAATTTGAACAGAAAAACAAATTGTCCATATAATTATGAAATTGTTACACAAGGACAACCATATGATCAGTATCCTGGGAAATTTTAAATAGTTTTTGCTAAACCAATTAAAAATGAAAATTTACAAGCAAATATAACCCTATTTGGCCAAAAGTTGAACACAAAAAAGTGTTCAATGCGACTGGTTTCGAAGATGAGGATTGTAAATCAATTGAGGGTGCAATTTGTCGTCGAACGGGGTACCCCATCGGTCCGCAAACTATCCCATTTGTCCATTTTCCTGCAAAATTAATCACAAACTGTCCCATTTGTCCATTTCCCCGCAAATTAATCACAAACTAAGGGGGCTTTGTCGACATACAGACCGCTACCACCTACGTGTTCGCCATCCTAGTCCCACACAAAACCCTCTCTGCACGAAGCGGTTGCCACACATTCATGCCTGTCAGCGTCACTCCAGAGCAACATGACTCCACAGAATTGATGCCGGTCAGAGCGACGCGACGTGACCGGACGAGCGGCCGGCGCCACTTGAATGATGAGATGGTGTCCGAGAAGCCTACTATGGCCGTTGTGTCGCATTGAAGCCGGTTTCCCATGGCTTTTCGTCCCTTCGCCTGGTCTGGTCACGCCTATTTAAGCAGGGCTCCAGCGTCGTCCTCACCGCATCACATACAAACAGCGAGTTCGTCTATTAGATGGAGCTCATGATGGAGTGCTCGCCCCTGGGGCCGTGGTCTAGTGCCTCCCTGGGCGCTACCAGCACTTGAAGGAGGGGATGCCCTCGCCATCATGCTACCGCGCATGTGAAGAAGGAGCCGGCGTTGTGGCCTCTCTGCCACGTCCATACGGAGCCACATCCCCAACCACGACGTCCAAATTGGACGCAATGTGAAGCAATGTGAAGGACGAGACACCGCCGTCGCCGACACGTAGCCGCTACAACAGATCCACAAAGCCGCGATGACCACATCGACCAGATGACATGGCCACCTCGCCGGCTGTCGATGGTCGTGATGATGCTTGACCGCCTCCTCCACTACCCCGGTGGCCACAACAACCACGAATCCTCGTCGCCGCGGGCCATCGTGTCGGCCGAGGATAGTGGCGGATTTGGACCTTAGGCAGCCCAGGCGGCGGCCTGGGGTGTTAGGCCCATCTCCTTTAATGACTGTAGCAAATATTGTAGCTATAGTGCTACAACCAACAAAGGCTGCTTGGGGCCATGCCCATTCTTGGGTCCTCCACTGGCGGAGGAGAGGGCGGCTAGGGAGGCAGGAGTCGCGCAACATGGTGCGTCGCTCCGTGTTCATCGTCCGACAAGGCACCTACCTGGTTTTGCGCAGACCCAACCTCGTGGAGGCTTGGACATGCGACCAATCTCTCACCACCGCGGAGGTGGAGCGGCTCCTCCGCGAGCGCCAGACGGCGGCCCGACATGGCTATTGCGCCCCTGCGCCCTTCCATCGCTGGAAGGGTTACTCCAACGAGGACGACACGGTGGCGACGTAGGTGCGGATGGCCACGTGTACGAGGTCACCATCCTCTACAAGATAGTGTAGGTCTTTTTAGGTTTTAGTTGAACAGATGAGATATCTGTTATATGTAAATTAAGTCGGAATTTAAATGAATTTTGTCTTATATGCATGAATATCAGTCATTTTTTAAAATCCTCTATGAAATGTATGCATGCATAGTTGGATGACTAGATACCATGTCGCCGCCATCAAATACAGTGTCCGTTTAGCGGTGAGCATCGGAGATGCCCTTATACACAAGAATCCCCTTGCATAATATGATATGATGGAATTTTATTTTTGTAGGAAAAAATCATTTCACCATGTATGAAAATAATAAAAATAGATTCACTAGGAGGTAATTATTTTGGCATTTGCCGCCCTATTTCCCATTTGCCGCCAAACAAATAGCGCGCCAGCGCTCTTATTATTGAGGAAAAAAAATCTCGTAATATACCGCCATGCCGCCCTACCTCCACTTCTCCTCACCCACGCCGCCATCTCTCCACTTCTCCTCTTCTCCAACCTCCTAATCCATTCAAATCCATCTAATTGATCCCTCCAATCCGCTAGCCGATGATCTGCATCACCTGAATACATGAACGGCAGACGGTGATCGATTGGCTTGGTGGGCGGTTTGACGGAGGCTCAGCGGGTGGGCGGCTGATTGGAGGCCGTGGAGGTTGGGGGATAGAGACCGGCCTACGTGTGCGTCGGGGCCGACGGCGGCGATTGGGTGGGTAGGGCGAAGGAATCATCTGCCACAACGAGTCAACGAGCAACATCGTCTTCAACCTACAGGTGGATTAAATAGAGTAAGGACGGAAGTACAACCATCCCGCATAGGGTAGCTGAGCCCCAGGTTCGTATTGGTCCTAACCATTGTGTTGTGCTCTCTCAGGTCTTGGTTTAGAAATTACTCAAATTCTTTGATCTCAAACTCATGGTGTAATTTGATTTCTTGTGCCTTAACCCGCGTAAAGGTTCTGCTGTTCGGCTGTGCAAACTGCAGAAGCTCTGCTCCATGTAGGAGCAGAGTAACTAGTAACACACATTGAAGCCAGATCACACATAGTTTTTTTAATCTGCACATCACGCAGAGTTATTAGTAACACAAAACATTCAAAAGGTATGTTGGCAGAACCATTTGGGAAGAGTTCCATCACAATTGTTTTTTAAAAACTGTTTGGGTGAGCAGTGGCTTTTGTAGTTCTGTAGTTTGTACCAGTGAAATCACTAAACTGGTGATTGTTTCTTTCAGATTGTTCTTGTGCTGCTTTGCAGAATGCCCATGCTGAAAATGTTCTTGCAATGCAGCAATGTGGTCCTGAACCAAGTTTAGGACTTGACCAAGTCACTAAGCAGGGAAACATATGCTACATATCGAAATGCCAATGACTGTACAAGAGCTTGTCTAATTTTGTGTGTAAGGGCAAGGTAAATGACATTATTATGAAACACCAATCCCATTTTGAGAAGCTCGTTTTAAATACTGTCGTGACACCACTAGCAGATTATAAGTCAAATTCAACCAAGCAATTAAAAATTGTATTGCAACAACAATAACTCGGTTTGGCCCGATGGAATCACATGTCAGTCACACACATATCATTGTTGCTCCAAGAGATCTCGTATTCAAAGAAAATAATTATTTACTTTTGAATAGATACATGAGTAGTAATAAAACACCAACCTCGCATAGATGTACTTTTTGATGGAAACCTTGCATAGATGTTGAGGAACACCTGGCCATGAATATTAGGTGAATTAGGTTTTCAGTGTATACTCTTCATTTGTTTGCATGGTGCATTCATGTTTAGTTTTCAAATAAATAATTTGGTAGTAAGACTATAATCTAATTTGATAGCGAAGTGTGCAGACCAAAGTACGTGTAGAATAAGGCTCCTTAATTAGTGCATGTAACAGAAATCTTCTAAATTATCATTCTTGATTGTCACTGATCATGTGTCTCCATTCACGCGTATTCCTATCTAATTGCAGAATTCTCATGATGAAAATAGCAATGCAACCAAGCCATGTGGTCGTCACCAAGTCACTAAGCAGGTACATATAGGCAAGATATCCAAATGGCAATGATTGTATAATAGATAGTTGATCTAATTCTTTGTGAAATTATTCCTATTTGCGTAAAATGGAATCTTCGCAGGTTCATCAATAACAAATGTTTAATTTCTTGAAAAACAGGATAAAACTACAGCCGTGTTGTATTCTTTGAACTTGAGAAACAAAGACAAACTTGTGGCCAAAGGAACTTTAGTGAGTACAGAGAAAACGTGTTTGGAGGAAACATGCTTGGAGTGCAATACATTGCAGTTCTTGTTCGCTGCTATACATGTCTAGGAGATGAGAGACTAGTTAGACCATATGAAAACTTCCAAACAGTAAGGGATGCTATTGGTTCTATTATTGCTTGGCCTCACTCAGATGTAAGTATGTTTCCATACAAGCATTGTGTTTGCTCCAATCTGCACATGTATGATGTTATTTATCAATTATCATTGCTATTTTTAGGTAAAAAAAATAGTTAAGCTAACCACTCCAGCCCAACCAAAAAACATTGGTATGACACATTTCTTATAAATTCATCAAAGAATCACTTCTCTTCTACTTCTCTATAAACATATATGTTCATGTTGTTCATCTCTTTTTCAGGGGCATGAGGACTTGAAAATGGGGTGCATTAAAGGAACTGGGAGTAGCTGGATAGTTGAGGATTTGAGAAGGGCTTGCACCGGAGGAGTCAGGAGTAGTTGATGAAACTATCTTTGAATGAACACATATTATGGATTATGTATAGATTTTAGGTTCATAGATAAAAATAGTTCCAATCTATAAGATATTTCTTGTTTATTTGCACCAGCGCATGTTTCATATGAATGTTTGATATTATTCGGCCGGGAACTCCACGTACTTTCAGAAGAGTTCCTGCTAAATAATGCATTGGATGTTGTTCCTGTGGTTGCTATTGTTTTCAAATGCATCTATGACATGGAATGATGCCTTCGTATCATGATATTATTTGAACAATCTGCATGTGCAGCCATGGCATGATACAATAATTGAATTTGAAACAATGGAACAAATTTGAAATAAACCAAATAATATTTTAAGTAAAATATTCCATTTGTATAAAGATGCTTATGTATAGTTAGAGACAAGTATAAGAGGCGAATAAAACGTGTCTATGAGTAGAGACGTTAATTGAATTTAAAATGATGAAACAAATTTGAAATAAATTAAATAATATTTGAAGTAAAATATTCCATTTGTATGAAGATGCTTATGCATATTTAGAGACGACTATAAGAGGCGAATGAAACGTGTCTATGTGTAGAGACGTAATAGAAGCATGCCTAATATAGCGTCTGTACATGTAGACACGATTTTGGACGTCCCTAGAAAGCATCTCATGCCATGTAGGAGACGCTTGGCAAACGTCTCTACACGGTTGAGACGGTCCGTGGGGATACGCTCCAAGGACGCTTTACTAAAACGACTCTATAGTTGCCTAGAGATGAAACAATACGTCCATAGGTATGAAATTGAGTGTGTCTAGTGACTGTTTTTGTTGTAGTGCTGGCGCGCCAAAGATGTCGGGGGAAACTGTCCTCCCACGAACACCTATGGGACCGGAGCCCCTTCTACGTTGCAGTAAGGGAGCGAAGGGAGCACGGAGAGCAGATCGAGGAGCACACGCGGGCAGTTTACCCAGGTTCGGGCCGCGCGGACGCGTAAAACCCTACTCCTGCCTTTGGTTGTATTAAGTTCTTGGGCTCGGGAGCTTGAAGATCTACAGTACCAGCTACACCGAGCAAGGGAGTGTGTGAGTTTCTGGGATCCAACCCCCTCTACGTTGTGCATGGGCCTCCTTTTATAGCTCAAAGGGGTCACCGACAGGTGTCAACGTAGAGGAGGGTAAAAATGTAAATTTGGTGGTAGTTGTAACAGTGCATGAATAGTGCATGAACAGTGAATGAACAGTGGTCTTCACCTAACCTTGACGGTGGGGGACAAGGGCATTGAATGCCCGTCGCCGTCGACCCCAAAAGCTTCTGTCCATGCATCTCCGTTCGCCACGGCGGTAGCCTCGTCACCGCGGCTCGCCAGCGTGTCCCTCAGGCTGCACATCCATCTGCCACGTGCTCCTGGAAGGGCCCCAGGGCGACGCGTGGCCAGATGAGACGGAGCGCAGGCACACAATGTGAGCTTTCCCCGGCAAGCACCCTGCCGGGGCCTCTATCTTGCCGGGCCCGGAAGCTTGCCGCTTCCCGGGCCCTGCCGGGGCGCATGATGCGCCGCGATGTATCTTTCATGGTGTTATCCTTTGGTCTTCCTGGCAAGCGCCTCTTGACAGGGTCTTGTGCTGAAAAGATGCCCTTGAGCCTGGTGCGGCCTTCCCGGCAAGCTCCTCTTGCCGGGGTCTTGTCTCTTAATTTGGATACTTTGTTCTTGAATGGCTTCATAGGGACCAGAGTGGCCTTTGGCAAGCGCGTGGTATGCCCTGCCGCGGGAGGCTGCTACTGTCCGTGCACAAGTTGGGGTACTAAGGTACCCCTACCTTAGTACACCGACATAGGGGTTTGCACATTAGACATGCAATCCCGGGGTGAAGCTTGTCCAACTTAAAAAGATCATGAATTAACTACTACTTCCTCATGAGCTAAAACAGAGGCACAAAAGAGAAATGCTTTTTTGAATAATTTCGAGATGGTACATGAAAGTCTTCGTTAGGAATGGCAGGTAAATACCATGTATAGGAAGGTATGGTGGACTCATATGGCATAACTGGTTTAAAGGATTTTAGATGCACAAGCAGTCAGTCCGCATAGTACAGGCGAAGGTTAGCAAAAGACTGGGAGCGACCAACTAAAAGAGCAATGACGGTTATAATCATGCAGAGCGACAAAGCAACATTGAATCAGGCATGGAAGTTATATCGCTACTCAGAAATTAAAGATCATCAAGGCTTGATAGACTTTCTTTACAGTCTTAAATATGCGTGAGCATATGCCAAGTCAATCAAAATAAATTCTTGGGGGAATATATCACTAAAACATACAACATCATAGGCAAACAAATCATGTTGGTACTCCAATAATACATTGAGAACCCCCCAGCTATTTGAGACTAACCACAAGAAAACATGAACTACTAGGCACCATTATGCACATAGCGTTTTTTTCATAGACATATCAACCAGTGCAACAGAAGCCAACTCTCTTAACAAGATAAGCATGATAAATAAAGAGAGTTCCAGTGACCAACTAAACAAAAGCTCTTTAAAAAGATAAGCAAGAAAACTAAGAGCTGAACATGATAGTAGCTATTGAAAGACAAAGAACACACACAGCAAAGATAGACATGAAAATTCTATGTTATATTCTAGGTTGAAGTGGAGCGGGTCTCTCTCCCACACAAAGAAAGCTGGGTTCCAACTCGTTATAAACAGCAAGCAAAGCTAAAGAAAACTAAAAAGGAAACTAAAAGCAAGACGCTCCAAGCATAGCACATAACACATGAAGTGATAAAAATATAGTGGAACGAAAGACGAACTGATAATTGTTGATGGAGAAGGGGATGCACGGGGGAATCCCCAAGCTTAGATGCTTGAGTCTTCTTGAATATTTCTTGGGGGTGCATGGGGGCATCCCCAAGCTTGAGCGTTTGACACTCCTGAATCTTTTTATCATCTTCCCTCGCACACTTGAAAACTCCCTTCATACATAACTCATCATAATCTGATTAGCAAGGTTAGTACCCTTAATAAAATAATTTTTCCTTGCTGGAAATAAGGATATTCTTGAAGGTCTACTGTTTCTCAAGATTGCCAAAAGGTTTTTGCAAAGAAAAAGCAAGCTCAAGGTTTGCAAAACGAAGGAAAGGCAAAACAGGACAAAATCTGTGAAAAACAGACCAGCAGGTAGTAAATAATTTTTTCGGGGCACTTCTGCAACTCAAATAAAAAAAATCAGAACAGACGCCCGAAAGCCAATTGTATAGAGCACACTGTCAAAAAAATTAAGACCAAAAAGATGATCTGGTGATTTTATACGAATTTTTCTATCCATGGACAAAATCTGTTTCCTGGACAGCACGTCACAACTTTTGAACTTTCTTGCAATCAGAGGCTACACTTGGCACAAAGCTGAAAAGTAAAGATATAATGATGTTGCTACAGTAGTAACAAACATCAAGACCACTAAAAACTGAAAGAACAAACTGAAAGCAGAGATAACAAGGGTTGTCTCCCTAGAGCTCTTTCTTTATAGCCATAAAGATAGGCTTAAGACTTTAATGATGCTCTCGTAGGAATAAGAGTTGAAGAACAAAAGAGAGCATCAAGAAGCAAATACCAAACACATTTAAGCCTAACATGCTTCCTATGCATAGGAATATTGCAATAGAATAATTCATTGAAGCACAAAGCAATAAGCATAGGAAGACAAAACAAGTGCAGCTTCAAAACCTTCAACATAAAGAGAGGGAACTTAATATTATTGAAATATCTATAAGCATATGTTCCCTTCTCATAATAATTTTCAGTGGGATCACGAATAAACTCAACAATATAAGCATCACATAAAGCATTGTTACCATGATCCACATGCAAAAAGGTACTCTTACTCTCTGTCATGGAATTAGCATGGCAGATGTCCGATTTAGCGGACTTGATGATGGAACCATCGCACGGGTTAGCTTGAAGGGGTTCATAGCACACAACGGACACAGAGAGTTTATAATAGTTCGGCCTCTTCGATGAAGGTAAAAGCCTACGTCTAGTTGGTTTGGTATTGCTTTGGCGTCGGTTTACAGGGAGCGGATCGCTTGCCTGTAGTCTCGACGGGTTGATTCTTGCTTCCCCTTGAACCGTCGCCGGGTCGTCCCTTTATATAGAGGTGACGCCTGGTCCGGTTTACAGAGTCCCGAGGCCGGCTCATACTTGTGTCTGCCTCGGTCTCTGTCTTTTCTTCCTTATCACTCAAGTTACATCGCTTGGCGGTTTACAAACCATAATTCTATACATGGGCCCTAAGATCTCATGGGCCGTAGCCTTTACTAAATATTACAACTAAACATATTATAATTAAGCCGGTTTACACTAGCCGGTTCATACCTGCTAGTCATATCCCTGACATTAGGCCCCAGAATGATTTGAACTTGATCATATCAATCTCCCTTGTCTTGCATAATTTTCTTCTGTGTCTTCTCATTTTTGTAAACCGGCTCTGACATCATCTTCGAGAATCACTGAATCTGACCGTGACATCATCTCCGCATTTAACGCTGCGAGCTGTACTGTAACTTTATTTAATGGTTATCCCGAAGATCGAGGCATCAAAGGGATCTTTATCCGATCTTTGCCCCCTCGAATCCCGCACCTGTCGCTTCACATCTGTCCTTCCCTTATAAATACCTCCGTCCCCTTTTGTTCTATCTTCTTCTCGCCTCTTCTTCCTCCGTCTGCCGCCTGAGCTTCAAGACAGCATTGACGCCCGAGCTTGAAGCGCCGCCGTTGCCTCGTCGAGTCAAGACCTCCCTGGCCGCTGCATCAACCTGACTTGATCAGAGAACTCCGCTGCTGTCCTCCAATGTTCCAGGTACGTTTTTTCTTCCTCGTTACAGATCTGCGTCTTCTAGGGTTCTTCCTCGTGCTTCCGCCATTAGAACCTCCATGAAAACTTCACCTTGCACCCTGAAATTTTAGCCTTTACATCCTACTCTTAGATTCTGCCTTCAGCTTGCTGCTCCTGTGCTTTAGATCTTGTTACTTTACATAATCTGTAGGTTCATCTCCTCCGTTTATTACCCTTATAGTTCTTCCTGTACCTTCATATATTTATTTTTCTTTTTCTCGCATACTCAGATCTGTTCTGCCCTAACTGTCTATCGAAACTTGTTTCTTCCCTTTGTAAATCTGCTAAGTATGCTCCGGTTTATACTATCATGCCCTGTTCCTGTAAAATTTTTGAAGTTGAACGTGACGGTTTAGTGGTTGCTCGTTGCTGTCGTGAACCGGTAATGACATAGCTCCCTGTTATTGCCGGTTTAACCATATCATTAGTCCTCTGCCTAAACCGTTACGTAATCTTCATAGATATCTTCCGGTTTATACTGATGTACTTGCGTAATCCGGTTTACCCTTTATCTTTTTCAGTATTTTTCCTTCTATTGCCATGGCCAAGCAGTTTGTCTCTTGTGATTGGGTCCCTTCTATCATCACGGAAGAAGACCTGGTAAAAATTGCTGAGATTGGTACTTTAGGCCCTCAATCCGTTTTGAAATGGCGGGCTCCAGGAAACGAATGCCCTCCTACCCCCAGGCAAGGGGAGGTTATTGTTTTCTTTGACCACATAACTCGAGGCTTCCCCCCCCCCCCGGTTCAAAGTTTTTCCGGGATGTTCTTGCTGCCTTCCAACTCCATCCTCAGGATATCGGGCCCAACTCCATTTCAAACATCTGTGACTTCCAAGTATTTTCAAAGGTGTATTTGCAAGAAGAACCGTCTGTTGATCTGTTCCGGGACTTCTTTCACCTGAACCGGCGCACGGAGTTCACCAGCGGACCGCATCAGGAACTCGGCGGGGTTAGTATCCAGAAAAGGAGAGACGCTGTCTTTCCCCACGCCGCTCTCCACACGCACCCAAAGGAGTGGAACAAATTGTGGTTTTACTGTATTGATACTTCTCCTGAAGGGGAGAACCCCTTGCCGGGCTATCGTGAGCACCGTATTCCGGAGAATCATCCTCTGCCGCAATGACTTAGCTCTGTCGAACGGACCCGGTTTGCATCCCAGCTCTCCAGATTGAAGGCTTTCATGGCCAATGGTTTAGTTGGAACCGACTTTATGCGCTGCTGGCTCTCTTGGAGTATCCTTCCCTTGAGCCGGCGATCACAGTTGATGTGCCAGTACTCTGGTAAACCGGATGATCCTCAACGGTTCACCAAGGATAAACTTTCTGAATCGGAGGTTATTGAATCGGCTAAGAAGATGCTCAACGTCTCCTTAGAAAACTGCAGCAAAGTCGGGTTAGCCCCGTATTACAAGAAGAATAAGCTGCGTGCGGTAAGTTTTGCTTTGTCCTGTGTTTGTAATCCGTTCCTTTAAACCGTCCTTTCAATTGTCTTTCCTTCTTTTAAATAGGCTGATGATCCTTTCTGGAAGAGAAAGCCTCAGGAGAAAACCGGCAAACAAGCACGCCGGAAGACCTTTGCTAACAAGAAAAGAAAGGCAGCTGTTGATTCTAGCTCTCACGCCGAGGATGATGATCCGGATTCCGAGGTATGAATTAATCCGGTTTTAATTTTGCTTTCTTGTACTCATATCTGTATCTAATGATAACTTTCCACAGGAGTTGGCTGAAGGTGATAATCCGGCCGAAGTTGAGGTAACTATCCTTTCTTTTGATTCAGAACCTCTTCCACAAAAAAGTCGTCGGACCGTCCGGAAATACCAATTTTCTCACCCTTATGCTCAACTGGATCCTAATTTTCTTTTGAAGAAGCAACAACATGAAGCTCTTCGCCGGACCACTCGCCATAGTGGCCTGGCAGTGGAATCATCCGGGATTTCTTTAACTCCGGCTCGGAAGCGCTGTGCTGAGGTGATACTTTCTCCGACTCTTCTTCATCCCAAGGCCGGGCTTATCCGAAAACCTCTTAAACCGTCTGACCCTGATTATCAGGAAACTCCACTGTCTTCTTCTGGTGAATCGACTGCCACGCAGCTTCCCCCATTGAAAACTGTCCCAGGGTAAATCTTTTTAACATTTCCGGTTTATGATTCCCTTTTTTTTTTTACAATGTTAACTCATTTTGCAAACTTTTTTCAGCAAGCCAAAGCCTAGCAAGAAACCAAAGGCAAACAAACCCCCTGCTGAGACTTCTGCAGATAATCCGGCGATTGATGCGGCAACGATCGTTCCTCCAGAAGGCGAGCCCATAGCTCCTCTTGAAGATCCTACGCCTGCGGATCATATCTCAGTACCCGAGAATCCTACTGCTGAAGATGTCCACAATCCGCCAAGTCCTGCCCGGGTCAACTCTCCTCAAATTAATCCGGCATCTCCCAATCCGGATCACACTGCGACTTCCCCAACTGCACCTGTTTCTCCAGAAGTTGTAGTGACTGGGGCTGCATTCGTTGCTCCGGCTGAGCCCACCGTTTTAGCCAAGCATACGGCTAAAACGGAGAAGCTATATAAGGAGAAGGGCAAATGGAGCACTGAAGTATCCAATCCTGCATATATGAGTGCCCAAGAAATCTATTCTGGGTACCTAAACCGGCTCCACAGCAGCCGAGACTATGAAGCAAGTTTGGTTAACTTGATGAAGGAGAAATATGAGGTAATCCTTTTCTTCTGACTTTGTGCTTGTGATATGCTCCTATCCCATAACAGCCCCAAAGTTCCGGTTTAGCTGCATACTGAAGGTGAACCGGAACTTTATAGTTTGAACAATTGATCTTTACATTAGCCCCCAAGTATCAAGTATATAACTTGTTTATGTATTTGATACTTGTAAAAATTTCTGCTGATACTTCAATCATCCATTAGCCCCCAAGTGTCAAGTAGACAACTTGCTTGTGTGCTTGAGACTTGTAACTTTGAATTTCTGCTGTTTATTGCTTCAACTGCCATTAGCCCCCAAGTGTCAAGTAGACAACTTGCTTGTGTGCTTGAGACTCGTAACTTTGAATTTCTGCTGTTTATTCCTTCAACTGCCATTAGCCCCCAAGTGTCAAGTAGACAACTTGTTTGTGTGCTTGAGACTTGTCTGATTTTTGCTTCTTGTCACTTGATTATGCTTGTAGGCTGACTTGAACCGGAACACTGATGAGATCAATGAACTTCGGAGCCGTCTTGCTGAGACAGAATCTGCCGCTTCAAAAGCTAAGAAAGATCTTCAGGTAAGTTTAAAGACTGTTGAAGATCTGAAAAAATTCTTTGAAGAAGAGCGGACTAATTTTGAGGTTCAAAAGAAAGAGTTGGAGAAAAGGGTTCAGGACGCTGAAGGGGCGCTTAATCCGGTTACAGAAGAGTTAACCGGTTTAAAGCAGCAAATTGAGCTGATGACCTCTGCAATCTTTGGTAAGTATAATCTGAACTCCTGCTTTATCCTTGTAATCTGCCATCTGTGCCGGTTTAACCACAATATCTATATGCAGGGCGCCGTGTCACCCATCTTGGGGATGATCTACGGAAGAAACTTAAAGCATGTTACACCTTGGTCGAGCAGCTGTATTCGGGCGCTTAGAGGATCATTAGTGCATCTTCTTTTGGTAAACCGGCCCCCACGACCATCCAAGGCACGTTGGAAAAGTTATCTGTTCTTCCCGTGCGTCTAGAAGAAGTCAAAAAATCTGCTGCTCGAGGTGGTGCCCTCTTGGCCCTTACCAGGGCTAAAGCCTGGGTCCCAGATCTTGATCCGGAAGAAGCTTTGACTGGATTTCCTGATACTAAGGAAGATGGATCCGCTTTTACCGCAAAGGATCTCCATGTCTTGACGAAGGAGATGCGCCCCCTCGCCAGCAAACTTGCAGCAGAATCCGATTTATCCAGGTATCATCCAGGGTATGACTTGCAAAACGAGTGGGTGGAGCGGCCGGTTTATGACACCGTCAATTTAATCCCACTGGTTCGCCCTCATACCTTCGCTCCAGATATCGAACCTTCTGAACTTATCAACGAAGAGATGTACTTCCGGGCTTTGACGAAGATTGATTGGCGTGTTCCGGACTTCCAACCGCTTCAAGAGGACGAAGACATTCCGGATCAAGCTGATGGGCAGCCGTCTAAGCAAGAAGGAGCATAACTCAGAATTTATTGTTGTAATTGCAGTCTCAAACAATCTTTTTAATCCGTCCGGCTTGCTATGCCTTGTAATAGGATAGCTGAAACATGATCCGCTTTGATCCGGATATTCTGCCTTTCTTGTGCTAGACGTTTGCTAATTTTAATATTGTCTGATGTCGCTTATTTTGCGTATCATCTGTTTCTGCAAAAGTAACACTGAAAACATGTCCTAGCGGTTTACCGCTGGACAGATTAAATTGTTCTCTCGAGATATCAAACAAGTATATGCTTATATCAGAAATAAACTTATACCTGAGACCAAATATGCTCAATACTCTTAATCCGGTAGATATCAAAATTTCTTGATGAAGATCTTCATGGATCCAATAACAAACTCGGGTTTTGATAACAGACACCGGTTCCTCTTGTTCTGAAAAACTTTGTTCAGAAATTTGTGGCTTGTTGCCTGATGGATGATCCGGGTTATAATGAACACCGGTTTATTCATGCTGGTATTTATGACCCAGACTTTTCACTTTATAGATATGTGGTCAGCTTCTGTAGCTGTTCCACTCCGGTTTAAAGAGTTACAAAACACAAACACCAAAAAGATGCAAATTTTGTAAATAAAACCATGTAGTCGAGGCTTTTGAAGAGCTGCCAGGCTCAAAGCAAGGTTCAGCCAATCACTGGATGTGGATTATCCATCTTTCCAGAGGGCCTAGCCAATCACTGAATGTGGATTATCCATCTTTTCAGAGGGCCGTTAGAATCGCAAAAAAAATTGAGCCAATCACTAGATGTGGATTATCCATCTTTCCAGAGGGCCTAGCCAATCACTGAATGTGGATTATCCATCTTTTCAGAGGTCCGATAGATACTTAATAAACCATCATTAACAATGTAGCCAATCACTGGATGTGGATTATCCATCTTTCCAGAGGGCCTAGCCAATCACTGAATGTGGATTATCCATCTTTTCAGAGGGCTGATCGATGGTGCAAAAGAAAAACTTTAGCCAATCACTGGATGTGGATTATCCATCTTTCCAGAGGGCATCCATGGTTCCTCGAACCTGTGGGTAAATCCGACTGTCCATAAGAACTTTAGCCAATCACTGAATGCGGGTGAACCCAACTATCCAGAGGGCCTCATTGGTTCCTCGAACCTGTGGGTAAATCCTGAAGCGTCCTCTCTTGAACCGGATGTGATCGCATGTTCTTTAGAGAGTTTTATTGCTTCTATGTATACTCTGCAAAAAAATCAACTTTAAACCGGCCAATATGTTGAAATATAATATCTGATAAAACTTGCATGGTTGTCCTCACAAGATATTTGTATTTGGAAAAAGGGCTGAGCCCCCGGTTTACCGATGGTGCCGGTTTATTCATTAATCATGATATATACATAGGATACAGTGGAGCTCATAGCTCAAGTATAATATGGCCGTAAATGGGCGATGTTCCATGGCCTCTTCGTCTCCTCTACTGATGTACGTGAGTCCTTGTGTTCTCGAACGTCCACCAAGTAATATGAACCGTTGTGTAGGTTCTTACTGACCACAAAGGGCCCTTCCCAAGGTGGGGATAGCTTGTGCATATCTGTTTGATCTTGGATGAGTCGGAGTACCAAGTCGCCCTCCTGGAACGTCCTTGTTTTGATCCGGCGGCTATGATATCTGCGTAAGTCTTGTTGATAAATTGCAGATTGTGCCGCAGCTATATCACGCTCTTCGTCCAGCCGGTCTAAACTGTCTTGCCTTGCTCTCTCATTGGCCGCTTCAACATAAGCCGTTACCCTTGGTGAATCATGACGGATATCTCTTGGAAGGACTGCTTCAGCACCATAGACCATGAAAAAAGGTGTGTAACCTGTAGACCGGTTTGGTGTAGTGTTGATACTCCAAAGAACAGATGGCAACTCCTCAACCCAACATCCTGGGGTTCTCTGCAAAGGAGTCATAAGTCGGGGCTTGATACCTCGCAAAATCTCCTGATTTGCCCTTTCAGCCTGACCATTGGATTGGGGGTGGGCCACAGAAGACACATCCAAGCGAATATGTTCTCGTTGACAGAATTCTTCCATCTCACCCTGAGATAAATTGGTGCCATTGTCTGTGATGATGCTGTGTGGAAAGCCAAACCGGAAAATTACCTTTTTGATAAATTTGACTGCCGTTGCCGCATCACACTTACTTATAGGCTCTGCCTCAACCCACTTTGTAAAGTTATCTACCGCTACTAATAGATGAGTTTTCTGATCTTGGGATCGCTTGAAGGGTCCAACCATATCAAGCCCCCAAGTCGCAAACGGCCAAGTTATTGGTATCATCCGGAGCTCCTGCGCCGGAACCAGAGCACGTCTCGAAAATTTCTGACAAGCATCACACTTCCGGACCAGATCCGCCGCATCAGCATGAGCGGTTAACCAATAAAAACCATGCCGGAACGCTTTAGCTACCAATGATTTTGAACCGGCATGATGACCACAATCCCCTTCATGGATCTCGCGAAGAATTTCAGAGCCTTCCTCAGCTGATACACAACGCTGAAATACTCCAGAAGTACTGCGATGATGAAGCTCTCCGTTTGCAATTGTCATGGACTTAGAACGCCGGATTATCTGCCGTGCTTCTTCTTCGTCGTCCGGTAGCTCTCCCCGGCTCAGATATGCCAAATAAGGCAGTGTCCAATCTGGAATAGCATGAAGCGCTGCAACTAACTGTGCCTCCGGATCAGGAACAGCAAGGTCTTCCTCCGATGGTATCTGAACCGAAGGACTGTGCAATTCATCCAAAAAAGTGTTTGGTGGCACCGGTTTACGTTGAGAACCCAACCGGCTTAGAGCATCGGCCGCTTCGTTCCTTCGCCGGTCTATATGATCCACCTGATACCCTTTGAAGTATCATGCGACTGCCTCAACCTCTCGTCTATAAGCTGCCATGAGGGGATCTCTTGAATCCCACTTGCCGGAAACTTGCTGTGCCACCAAATCTGAGTCGCCAAAGCACTTAACCCGGCTCAAGTTCATCTCCTTTGCCAGCCGCAAGCCATGAAGTAATGCTTCATATTTCGCTGCATTATTAGTACAAGGAAACAATAGGGGAAGGACGTAACAAAATTTATCACCTCGGGGGGAAGTTAAAACAACTCCAGCCCCCGAGCCTTCCAATTGTCTTGAACCGTCAAAGTGAATCATCCAGTAAGTAAGATCCGGCTTCTCCTCAGGGGTTTGCAACTCTGTCCAATGATTGATGAAATCCACCAATGCCTGAGATTTTATAGCGGTGCGTGGCACATACTTCAACTCATGTGGGCGGAGCTCTATGGCCCACTTCGCCACTCTGCCTGTAGCTTCCCTGTTCTGGATTATGTCCCCCAACGGTGCTGAACTAACCACAGTTATTGGATGACCTTGGAAATAGTGCTTCAGCTTCCGGTTTGCCATGAACACACCATATACCAACTTCTGCCAATGAGGGTACGTTTGCTTGGATTCAATGAGTACTTCACTCACGTAGTAAACCGGGCGTTGAATCGGGTGTTCTTTTCCTGCTTCCTTACGCTCAACCACAATTGCGACGCTAACTGCCCGTGCGTTGGTAGCAACGTATAACAGCAACGGCTCCTTATCAACAGGGGCAGCAAGGACCGGTGGTTTTACCAATTGCCGCTTCAGATCCTCAAACGCCGTATTCGCCGCATCACTCCATATAAACCGGTCTGTTTTCCTCAACATCTGGTAAAGCGGGATTGCCTTCTCTCCCAAACGGCTGATGAACCGGCTTAATGCTGTGATCCGGCCAGCGATACGCTGAACATCGTTGATGCAAACCGGCTTAGTCAAAGATGTGATGGCCTTGATTTTCTCCGGATTAGCTTCTATTCCTCTGTTTGAAACCAAGAATCCCAGTAGTTTACCTGCCGGAAGACCAAAGGCACACTTCTCCGGATTAAGCTTCATCTTATAAGCTCGAAGATTATCAAAAGTCTCCTTAAGATCCTCTATCATTGTCTCCTCTTTCCTCGATTTAACCACAATGTCATCCACGTAGGCATGAACATTCCTCCCTATCTGCCCTTTCAGGCAATTCTGAACGCAACGCTGATAAGTTGCTTGAGCACTATTTAACCCAAAGGGCATAGACACATAGCAAAAAGCATCAAAAGGGGTTATGAAAGCTATCTTCTCTTGGTCTTTAACTGCCATCTTGATCTGGTGATATCCTGAATATGCATCCAAAAAGCTTAACCGTTCACATCCCGCTGTAGCATCGATGATCTGATCAATGCGAGGGAGAGCAAAAGGATCAGTTGGGCAAGCCTTGTTGAGGTCAGTGTAGTCCACACACATTCTCCACTTCCCATTCTTCTTTAACACCAGCACCGGGTTAGCCAACCACTCTGGGTGAAAGACTTCCACTATGAATCCTGCGGCCAAAAGCCTGGCCACTTCTTCCCCTATAGCCTTGCGCCTCTCTTCGTTGAAGCGGCGCAAGTATTGTTTAACCGGTTTATATTTCGGATCAATGTTAAGGCTGTGCTCAGCGAGTTCCCTTGGTATACCTGGCATGTTAGAAGGCTTCCATGCAAAGATATCCCGGTTCTCATGGATGAACTCGATGAGCGCGCTTTCCTATTTGGGATCAAGGTTAGCGCTGATAGTGAACTGCTTGGACGAATCTCCTGGCACAAAATCAACTTGCTTGGTCTCCTCTGCCGATTTAAACTTCAACGCCGGATCATGCTCTGTAGTTGGCTTTTTCAGCGGAGTCATATCTGCCGGATCAACATTATCTTTATAAAATTTCAACTCTTCTGTGGCACATACCGCCTCCGCATAAGCTGCATCTCCTTCTTCACATTCCACCGCTATCTTGCGACTTCCATGAACCGTGATCGTGCCCTTGTGACCTGGCATTTTGAGTTGCAGATAAACGTAGCATGGCCTAGCCATAAACTTAGCATAAACCGTCCTCCCAAACAGAGCGTGATAAGGGCTTTTGATTTTGACGACTTCGAAAGTTATCATCTCCGACCTGGAATCATGCTCATCTCCAAAAGTAACTTCCAAGTCAATTTTTCCAACCGGATAAGCCGACTTACCTGGGACCACCCCATGGAACACTGTGTTTGATTGCCTTAACTTCTTATCCGTCAGACCCATGGGACGGAAAGTCTCATAGTACAAGATATTGATGCTGCTACCACCGTCCATGAGAACCTTAGTGAATTTATAACCTCCCACCTGGGGTGCCACCACCAAGGCCAAGTGGCCCGGATTATCCACCCGCATTGGGTGGTCTTCCCTACTCCATAAAATGGGCTGTTCTGACCAGCGCAGAAATTGCGGCGTTGCCGGTTCAACCGCGTTAACTGCCCGCTTCAAAACCTTCTGACCCCGTTTACACAGACTTGTGGTGAAATCAATGGTATTGCCCACTGCTCAATTCCTTTGGATTACTCTGATATCCGGATTGCGGCTGCTGTTGCTGATGCTGTTGATTCCCCTGATTATTGTAATTCCCTTGGCCCTGCTGTTGATTGCCTGGGTTGTTGTAACCACCTTGGCCATGCTGCTAACTGCCTTGGTTATTGTAACCACCCTGGTTACGCGGTTGATTGCCTTGGTTATTATAACTTCCTTGATTATTCTGATTACCGGCCCGGTTTTGATAACCATTGTTATTGCCCCTATATCCTGATCTGGAGCTGCTCCCCTGATGACCCGGACCATAAAACCCAGAACCTGAACCGCCATTTGGAGGCCTGTTATGAGGATTAAAGCGGCCCGCCACTGCTTCCATAAGGGGCCTGCATTCTCTTATGGTGTGTTTTGCCGGTCGATTTCTCGTGCCATGCTTCGGACAAGGCTGATCTAATTCTTGGTCCCAGGTAACAGTCCCTCCGCCGTTTTGTGGAGGTGGGTTGCCCATGCTATGCTGAAAGCCCCCTTGAACTTGAGTGTTGGCCACGAAGTCAGAGCCACCTTTTGCCTTCCGTTTGCCCAAAAAACTTGGAGTAACCGGATTAACTTGTGCCGGTTTACCGGACTTGCTAACCTTCCCCGCCTTGTCTCCTTCGGCTTCTGGATACTTGGTATTATTAGAGTCCCCATATTTTACCAAGGCACTCATGAGAGTTCCCATATCATTACAATCCCTTTTAAGCCGTCCGAGCTTTAACTTTAAAGATTCAAATCGGCAATTGTTTTCCAAAGTCACTATCGCCGTACTAGGATTTATACCATTCGAAGAATGCAAGATCTCCGCTACTCTCCGTACCCAAGCAGCCGTAGACTCCTGCTCTCCTTGTACACAAGCTGCTAGATCCACCACTGACATCGGCTGCTTGCATGTATCTTTGAAGTTTTTGATAAACTGGCTGCGCAGTTCCCCCCATGATCCGATAGAGTTCGGGGGTAAACCCTTCAGCCAGGTCCGGGCTGTACCCTCAAGCATCATAGTAAAATACTTTGCACAAGCCGATTCATCCACGTCCAGCATCTCCATGGCCATCTCATAACTTTCAACCCAAGCTTCTGGAGCTAAATCTGTTGTGTAATTAGGTACCTTCCGGGGCCCTTTAAAGTCTTTAGGTAGCTTGACACCCCGTAAAGCGGGGATAAGACATTGCACCCCAAAAGAACTCGTCGTAACTCCTGTTTCTGCTGTGGCTGTGTGAACCGGCGTCGTTTGACGAACCTCCTCCCGGGCTCCTGACCTAACCCGGTTTGTATCCGGAGCTGGTGCCGCTGCGCCTGCCGGATTATCCTGGCTGCGCTGATGCCGCCTGCGTTCACTGCTAGATACTTCTGGTTCCTCCCAATGCCTAGTGTAACTCCGGCTGGGACGTGGTGTTGAATGTAGCCTTTCCCTGCTATGAGAGTATGCTTGCTTCTGTATTAACGCCGTATTAAGCAGCTCCTTGACCCTGCGCGCCTCCAATGCCACCGGAGACGTCTCCTCCACGGGTAAAGCGGTCAAACGTGCAGCAGCTGCAGCGATGTTATCCAAAGGATTTGAATAATGACCTGGAGGTGTGGTAACGTAAGGTGCAGACGTGATCCGTCGATCTTGCTCTGTGGTGGGCTGCTGAACCGGCTCCTCCCTGGCCGGGGGTGCCCTCCGGTTTAAAGCCGGATTATTACTAGTCCCAGCCCCAGGTGTCCTGAACAGATTCGTTGCTTCATAAACCGGCGGCAGACGAGACTGGTACTTTCGTCCCCTTACTCCTTCCATAGAAGCTTGCTCCATCCTTAGGTGAAAAGCCTGATCATTCAGCTGTGCTTGTCTCACCGCTATCATTGCCCTTTCTGCCTTTAGATCCTCCTTTAATTGATCAATCCGGTCTTTCAATTGAAGGAGCTCTGCATCATGATGCGCCTTGTCTGCTGGAGCTATTGTTTCCACTGCTTTAGCTGTGAACTCCTCGATCAAGGTGGATAGAACCTTAGTAGGTGAGAGGGCCGGGCCACTCCCTCCTACACCAGCTTCTGCTGTCGTCCCGTTCACTGGGGGCTTTGAACCGGCCATAAAGACAGCCACCCGGTTTGGCGGGTCGAAGGGGTCCGGAATATTGTTTCCATCAGACTCGCCCTCATACCGGCCGCCCTGCAACTGATACAGAGACTCAGTTTCTCCAGATGAAGATTCGTCGTCGGAGTAGACAACGGTTGCACCATCGGATTCCGATCCGTCTGCGGCTCGAACTCCGTGAATTACTCCAACGAACACGTGCTTCTTGGCGGGCTGAATCCAGGCTGATCTCGCACGCTGAGCCGGCTCGACGATGTAGGGGAAGATGTCCGGCTCAGGCCCCGGTCCGCCGATTTTGCCAATGAAGACTTGGATGCCACCGAAATGAACCCGGTACCCGTATTCGATTGAATCGGCCTCCGGTCCCCAACCTGCATCGTCGATGTAGATCCGGCCGCGGCGACTATTGGTCATCCGGCCAATCGCGTAACCCTTGAGCCCTTCAAAGCTGCCCTTCAAGAACTCGAAACCATCGTGCGGAGGCCCCACGGTGGGCTCCAACTGTCGTGGAATTAGCACGGCAGATGTCCGATTTAGCGGACTTGATGATGGAACCATCGCACGGGTTAGCTTGAAGGGGTTCATAGCACACAAAGGACACAGAGAGTTTATACTAGTTCGGCCCCTTCGATGAAGGTAAAAGCTTACGTCTAGTTGGTTTGGTATTGCTTTGGCGTCGGTTTACAGGGAGCGGATCGCTTGCCTGTAGTCTCGATGGGTTGATTCTTGCTTCCCCTTGAACCGTTGCCGGGTCGTCCCTTTATATAGAGGTGACGCCTGGTCCAGTTTACAGAGTCCTGAGGCCGGCTCATACTTGTGTCCGCCTCGGTCTCTGTCTTTTCTTCCTTATCTCTCAAGTTACATCGCTTGGCGGTTTACAAACCCTAATTCTATACATGGGCCCTAAGATCTCATGGGCCGTAGCCTTTACTAAATATTACAACTAAACATATTATAATTAAGCCGGTTTACACTAGCCGGTTCATACCTGCTAGTCATATCCCTGACACTCTCCACATAAGCATCTTTGGGGAGCCCATGGTTAGGACTTTTTAGCATTAACGTTTTCAGTCCCCCCCAAGCTTGAGCAATGCTTTCTCCGTCATGAGACCTAAAGTTATAGATATAGTTCCTATCTCGATGAATTTCATGAAGAGGATAAAACTTAGTATAAAAGAGAGACATAAGCTCTTGCCAATCAAGCAAGTGCGAGTTATCGAGAAGCTTATACCAATCTAAAGCTTTATCTATAAGTGATACGGCGAACAATTTCCTCATGACAAACTCCCTTGATACCCATGCAAGCTTAAATAATGAACATAATTGTGACAGATATAGCAAGTGTTCACCGGGATGTCTGTCTCCTGCGTAACAATTAGCCAAAACATAATCGATAATACCAGCTGGTATTTTATAAGGCACAATTTCAGTAGGGGGAGGAGCAACCACCACAGGTGTGGGGCGTCTTCCCGCAAGCAACGATCCAATAGCAAGGTTGTCCATAAGCATAACTAGTGAAATAAAAACAAGAAACAAAAAGATTTAATTGCAAGATCTAAAGATATACCTTCAAGCACTCACTTCCCTGGTAACGGCGCCAGAAATAGCTTGATGTCTACACACGCTTCTACTCTTGTAGACTATGTTGGGCCTCCAAGCGCAGAGGTTTGTAGGACAGTAGCAATTTCCCTCAAGTGCATGACCTAAGGTTTATCGAACTTAGGGAAGTAGAGGTTGAAGATGGTCTCTCTCAAGCAACCCTGCAACTAAGATACAAGAAGTCTCTTGTGTCCCCAACACACCTAATACAACTAGGAGTTGTATAGGTGCACTAGTTCGGCGAAGAGATGGTAAAATATGGATGATAGGAGTGGCAAAGCAAAGTAATATAAATCTGTAATAAAAAGTGCAGCAAGCAAACAAGTGGTAAACGTGAGCACAAATGGTATTGCAATGGTGGAAACAAGGCCTAGGGATCATACTTTCACTAGTGGCAACTCCCAACAACATTAACATAATCGAATCACATGATATTTCCCATAAAACATGCAATGGGGACGTACCCGGAGGTCATTCCTTCGTGGTCAAGAGAGGACGAGAATTATGTAGGACTACAAAAGCACACCTCAAAGTTCGTAGTTCTCAATCTAAGGATTTCCCAATGTCACCGTGGCCATCCAAAGAGAGTCCCACAATCACCACAACATATCTAAAGGATAGTCAAAGACAAGCACCAAGAGACTCTCAATCTTCAATCAACACACAAGAGAGGAAATCACTCATGAAAATATTTTTCTAATCCATGTCCAATAGACCGCTGTCACCTTGGTCTCGGGGATTATACTAGATAAAGACAAGTGAGTACATCAATCCAATACATAGAGGAAGGGAAAATATCATGGGATCACCCTAGATTAACATAGCCTATGATCACAACGAAGATCACATCATGGGAGAGAGAGATAACCACATAGCTACTGGTAGAAACCTCAGCCCCGAGGAGGAACTACTCCCGCATCATGGAGGGAGGAAGCAACGTCGATGGAGATGAATCCGGGGGCACTTGCCCGTCCCGGCAGGGTGCCGACACAGGAATTCTGGTCCCCCGAAGCTTGATGGCGATGGCGGCGGAGATCGGAATTGCGTCTGGAGAAAAGGGGTCTGGAATCAGGGTTTCCTCGACGGGTGTTAAATATATGCCAAAGGGGGTCGCCAGGGGAGATAAGGGGGGCCCAGGTGCCCCCCCGGCGCGGCCTGGAGGGGGGCCGCGTGGCCAGGGCGCCTGGAGCCCTGGTGGCCCCCCTCCGGCCCTACTTTGGCCGCATGGAAGCTTCCGGAACGCTGATTTTTTATATATTTTTCCCGAAATTTTTCTGGCAGTTTACGTAATGGGAAAACCTGAAATACAAAAACAGCAGAAAACAGAAACTGGCACTGGGGTGCACTGAGTTAATAGGTTAGTCCAAATATGATCAAAAGTTTATGGAAGTGCATAAATACCATAGCAATATCACACAAAAGTGGCATGGAGCAAGCAGAAATTATAGATACGTTTTGGACGTATCAACATCCCGAAGCTTAATTCCTGCTCGTCCTCGAGTAGGTAAATGATAACAAGCATAATTTCTGTGGTGACATGCTATTAACCATATAAGGACTTTTTATAGTCACATGACAAAAGCTTACTGAGACATTGAATCTGTAGTAATTAAGTTGCCTTATGAGAAAATCACAAAGAACTGAAAGTTTTACAATATGATACTGAAACATCAAATAGATTTGTAATGAGCATGGTGTGCAAATATGATAAAGTGGTATCTCGCTTGCCCCCTTTAGTGAAGAAAAACATAAATGCAGGGGCACCTCCAAGGTTTAAGTGACGACTAGATACAATGATTTCAGAATAAACGATATCATAATAATGCAAAAGACAATGCTACTTTGGGACAATGCACATTACACTCAGAATGACAATCATGCTCTCAGTAGTTTGTGCTTTAAAGAAGGTGGAGACTCTCAAACCGTGGCTTTTGTTGGCAAGGTTGAAAACCCGTGGTATGGTGGACTCATATGGCATAACTGGTTTAAAGGATTTTGGATGCACAAGCAGTCAGTCCGCTTAGTACAGGCGAAGGTTAGCAAAAGACTGGGAGCGACCAACTAAAAGAGCAATGACGGTCATAATCATGCAGAGCGACAAAGCAACATTGAATCAGGCATGGAAGTTATATCGGTACTCAGAAATTAAAGATCATCAAGGCTTGATAGACTTTCTTTACAGTCTTAAATATGCGTGAGCATACGCCAAGTCAATCAAAATAAATTCTTGGAGGAAGATATCACTAAACCATACCACATCATAGGCAAACAAATCATGTTGGTACTCCAATAACACATTGAGAACCCCCCAGCTATTTGAGACTAACCATAAGAAAACATGAACTACTAAGCACCATTATGCACATAGCATTTTTATCATAGACATATCAACCAGTGCAACAGAAGCCAACTCTCTTAACAAGATAAGCATGATACTAAAGAGAGTTCCAGCGACCAACTAAACAAAAGCTATTTAAAAAGATAAGCATGAAAACTAAGAGCTGAACATGATAATAGCTATTGAAAGACAAAGAACACACACAGCAAGGATAGACATGAATATTCTATGTTATGTTCTAGGTTGAAGTGGAGCGTGTTTCTCTCCCACACAAAGAAAGCTGAGTTCCAACTCATTATGAACAGCAAGCAAAGCTAAAGAAAACTTAAAAGGAAAACTAAAAGCAAGACGCTCCAAGCATAGCACATAACACATGAAGTGATAAAAATATAGTGGAACGAAAGACGAACTGATAATGTTGATGGAGAAGGGGATGCACGGGGGCATCCCAAAGCTTAGACGCTTGAGTCTTCTTGAATATTTCTTAGGGGTGCATGGGGGCATCCCCAAACTTGAGCGTTTGACACTCCTGAATCTTCTTATCATCTTCCCTCGCACACTTGAAAACTCCCTTCATAAATAACTCATCATAATCTGATTAGCGAGGTTAGTACCCTTAATAAAATAATTTTTCCTTGCTGGAAATAAGGATATTCTTGAAGGTCTACTGTTTCTCAAGGTTGCCAAAAGGTTTTTGCAAAGAAAAAGCAAGCTCAAGGTTTGCAAAACGAAGAAAAGGCAAAACAGGACAGAATCTGTGAAAAAGAGACCAGCAGGTAGTAAATAATTTTTTCGGGGCACTTCTGCAACTCAAATCAAAAAACTCAGAACAGACGCCTGAAAGACAATTGTATAGAGCGTGCTGTCGAAAAAATTCAGACCAAAAAGATGATCTGGTGATTTTATACGATTTTTTCTATCCAAGGACAGAATCTGTTTCCTGGACAGCACGTCACAACTTTTGAACTTTCTTGCAATCGGAGGCTAAACTTGGCACAAAGCTGAAAAATAAAGATACAATGATGTTGCTACAGTAGTAACAAACATCAAGACCACTAAAAACTGAAAGAACAAACTGAAAGCAAAGATAACAAGGGTTGTCTCCCTAGAGCTCTTTCTTTATAGCCATAAAGATAGGCTTATGACTTTAATGATGCTCTCGTAGGAATAAGAGTTGAAGAACAAAAGAGAGCATCAAGAAGCAAATACCAAACACATTTAAGCCTAACATGCTTCCTATGCATAGGAATATCGCAATAGAATAATTCATTGAAGCACAAAGCAATAAGCATAGGAAGACAAAACAAGTGCAGCTTCAAAACCTTCAACATAAAGAGAGGGAACTTAATATTATTGAAATATCTATAAGCATATGTTCCCTTCTCATAATAATTTTCAGTGGGATCACGAATAAACTCAACAATATAAGCATCACATAAAGCATTGTTACCATGATCCACATGCAAAAAGGTACTCTTACTCTCCACATAAGCATAATCTTTCTCATTGGTAATAGTGGGAGTAGGAGTATCATAAACAACTTGAACACTATAAATTAATTGTGTATTAGGAAGATGGTGTTCAACAAGGGAGTAATTCCCTCCATGATTATGACAAGTTTCATAAGGATAATTTCTCCTTATGTCATAGGTACCTTTATAATCACTATAGATTGGAGTTATAACATCATCATAGTAGAGAAGAGCATTATCATTGCTAGAAACTATATTTGTAAACATGTTGTCTTTATTCTTACTAGCAAAAGAATTATCAATTATCACATCACTAGTGGGTAAAGGATTTACAATCCTATCATCCCCAAGCTTACAGCTTTCCATATCATCACTTTCAGAGTTGGTACCAAAAAGATTTCCAAGATCATAAGTAGCATTATCATCATTTTCCCAATCACAATAAGTAACATGCATATCATAATCAAAATCATCTTCAATAGTACCTACGGACGTATCATCAAGATGATAATTAAGGCAATAAACTTCACCTTCTTCTTTAAACTTACAACCGTTAGGATAAAAGTTGATGGGAGGAATATGCTCAGGCCAGGTTGATACCCATTCTTCTTCCTTCTTGCTCCTCTTCCTCCTGCTCTTCTTTTTCTTCTTCTTCACCTCAGGAGGGAGTGGTTGGAGATGAAGCTTCTCCACATATCCTGGTTTATCATTAGAAACAATAGGGGAAACTTGGGAGAAACTCTCCTTTTTATTAGCAGAAATATAAGAGACATTTTTATACTTTGGTAAAGTTCCCTCCTTTCTAATCTTACTTATGTAATCATTTTCATGGCAATTAACAACACAAAAGAGATGGCAATTTTGCAAAGTGTTTTTTATTCCTATGGCATTAACATCTAGCCAAGAAGTCTTTTTTGATAACTCCTCACACATCAAAAATAACATAAGCTCATCATAAAGATCAGGGGTGATCATGTTATCACACAACTGGGTAACAGTTATGTTTTGGAAGTGCATGCATTGAAAATTAAAGTGACCCTCTATACAACAAAGTTCACAAGTAAAAGGATAAAGGTCACACAATTCTCTAGCAATTTCATTTAAATCTCTGACCCAAGTGATTGTTCTTTCATGCTTATGTTGCTTACAATACTTCTCTTCTTCAATAATAGGCCTTTCACAAGGTCTATCCACTCCACAAAAATTAACATGCTTATATAAAACTTCATTTTTAGGAATTGGATCATGCATGTTGCAATCATCATGAACAATTTCATTTTCTTTGCAATTCTCTTTAAAAGGTTCATGATGCTTGATCCAATCCTCCTTAGGCATATTAAGATGTGAAGCAAAAGATTTGAGGAAATCAACAAGGAGTTGAGAATCATGTCCAAACTTAGCACTAAACTTATTAAAACTTGTAGTTTCAACAAAGGACTTAATGCAATCATAGTCATAAATCATACCTGACTCTTTACCTTTGTCGATCTCCCAATCTTCAGTGTTGCGTTGAATTCTTTCAAGGAGTTCCCATTTAGCATCAATCTTTTCATTTGTGAAAGAACCCATAGAGGAAGCATCGAGCAAATCTATATCCTGTCGAGAGAGCCTCGCATAGAAATTAGTAATAATCATATCTTTGGGGAGCCCATGGTTAGGACATTTTAGCATTAACGTTTTCAGTCTCCCCCAAGCTTGACCAATGCTCTCTCCGTCATGAGGATAAAAATTATAAACATAATTCCTATTCTCATGGACTTCATGAAGAGGATAAAACTTGGAGTAAAAGAGAGACTGGATCTCTTCCCAATCCAGCAGGTGAGAGTCATCTAGTAGCCTAAACCATTCCAATGCTTTTCCTTTTAGGGACAAGACAAATAATTTCCTCATGACTCCATCTCTTGTCAAACCTGAAATTTTAAACAACTCACAAAGTTCTGTAAGTTTCAACAAATGAATACTAGGATTGACTGTCCCATCATAACGATCATTAATAATTATTTCAATTATCCCAAGTGGTATTTTGAACGGGATACATTCAGTAGGTGGAGGAGACTTCTCTACCACGGGTGTGGTAAAGCGGCCTTCCCCAAGCAGCGAATTAAGAGCGCGGTTTTCCATAAACATAACTAGTGAAACTAAAAACAAGAAACGAAAAGATTTAATTGCAAGATCTAAAGATATACCTTCAAGCACTCACTTCCCCGGCAACACCGCCAGAAATAGCTTGATGTCTACACACGCTTCTACTCTTGTAGACTATGTTGGGCCTCCAAGCGCAGAGGTTTGTAGGACATCAGCAATTTCCCTCAAGTGGATGACCTAAGGTTTATCGAACTCAGGGAAGTAGAGGTTGAAGATGGTCTCTCTCAAGCAACCCTGCAACTAAGATACAAGAAGTCTCTTGTGTCCCCAACACACCTAATACAACTAGGAGTTGTATAGGTGCACTAGTTCAGCGAAGAGATGGTAAAATATGGATGATAGGAGTGGCAAAGCAAAGTAATATAAATCTGTAATAAAAAGTGCAGCAAGCAGACAAGTGGTAAACGTGAGCACAAATGGTATTGCAATGGTGGAAACAAGGCCTAGGGATCATACTTTCACTAGTGGCAACTCCCAACAACATTAACATAATCGAATCACATGATATTTCCCATAAAACATGCAATGGAGACGCACCCGGAGGTCATTCCTTCGTGGTCAAGAGAGGACGAGAATTATGTAGGGCTACAAAAGCACACCTCAAAGTTCGTAGTTCTCAATCTAAGGATTTCCCAATGTCACCGCGGCCTTCCAAAGAGAGTCCCACAATCACCACAACATATCTAAAGGATAGTCAAAGACAAGCACCAAGAGACTCTCAATCTTCAATCAACACACAAGAGAGGAAATCACTCATGAAAATATTTTTCTAATCCATGTCCAATAGACCGCTGTCACCTTGGTCTCGGGGATTATACTAGATAAAGACAAGTGAGTACATCAATCCAATACACAGAGGAAGGGGAAATATCATGGGATCACCCTAGATTAACATAGCCTATGATCACAACGAAGATCACATCATGGGAGAGAGAATTGACCACATAGCTACTGGTAGAAACCTCAGCCCCGAGGAGGAACTACTCCCGCATCATGGAGGGAGGAAGCAACGTCGATGGAGATGAATCCGGGGGCACTTCCCCGTCCCGGCAGGGTGCCGGCACAGGAATTCTTGTCCCCTGAAGCTTGATGGCGATGGTGGCGGAGATCGGAATTGCGTCTGGAGAAAAGGGGTCCGGAACCAGGGTTTCTGCGATGCGGTGTAAATATATGCCAAAGGGGGTCGCCAGGGGAGCTAAGGGGGGCCCAGGCGCCCCCCCGGCGCGGCCTGGAGGGGGGCCGCGTGGCCAGGGCGCCTGGAGCCCTGGTGGCCCCCCTCCGGCCCTACTTTGGCGCATGGAAGCTTCTGGAACGCTGATTTTTTATATATTTTCCCGGAATTTTTCTGGCAGTTTACGTAATGGGAAAACCTGAAATACAAAAACAGCAGAAAACAGAAACTGGCACTGGGGTGCACTGAGTTAATAGGTTAGTTCAAATATGATCAAAAGTGTATGGAAGTGCATAAATATCATAGCAATATCACACAAAAGAGGCATGGAGCAAGCAGAAATTATAGATACGTTTTGGACGTATCACATGCTCATCGTCGCTAGACACGGTCGGTTTCAGTGTGCCGAGGGTTGCGTTAGTGTTGTGGCACGACCAACAGTATGTCTGGTTTGTGCCCAAGGTTGCCCCATCAAAGCATTGGGTAGCCAAAATTTTGGTTAAGGTTGCCCATGATTTGTCCGACATCGGCAAGAAAAATGAACTAGAGTTGGCTAGAGTTCATTGGCACGCCAAAAAAATGGCAACCATCCAAACAAAGACAAATCTTTGGGTCATGACCAAAATTTTGGTAAGGTGCACTTTGCCCACAATCCAAACACACGCCAACACCCGGCTTGTCGAGGATGCACGGGGCGCCGGGACGCGTCTGCGGAGTGGTGTAGCGCGGCCAACTACATCCTCAGGACCTTAGACCATGCCGGGTCGTCTTGCTTTTTCAATGACATGCGTCGATCGCATGTGAGCAAAGGGCATCTCCAACGTTGCCACGACCGCAGCTGACTACCCTGGCACACCAAAAACCCTCGTCCCACGCGCCGTCGCGCGGTGCGTTCCCAGCCGGCGCCAGCTGCCCGCATTCATGCCGTTCGTCCGTATGCCGTCGTTAAGAGGCTCAGTGCCCGAGGAACCAACTCCGGCGACTTAATGACGCACCAGGACGCTTGGCCTCACTGGAATGCGCTATTTAAAGCGGCAACGCCTAGCTAACATCCACACCATAGCGCATCGTCCTCCTACCTAGCACCACATCCGCCATGACCGCAAGCGCGAACGCTCTGCGGGAGAGCTTGTCTTCGGGGATGGAGCTCGAGGTCGCCGCCCTCGCTCAAGTCGCCGCACAAGCGGTGGCCACGCTGGCGGCCAACGACGGGAGCACCGTCAGCCACGCGTCCTACTTGCCGCCGTCCAACGTCCGACACCACCAAGGTCGGGGACTCCTCCGAGGATGAGTAGGGCATGGGAGGCGGCAGGGTATGGTGTGCCAACTGGCCGGTCCGTCTCCCGTGTTCTACTTTTCCTCGCCAGAGACCGCACCTTCACTTCACGGGTCTTGAACCCCACCCCCGTACATGGAGATCACAAATGGAGGACGTCGGTCGCCGCCGTAGAATAGGTTTAGGGTCGGGTTTCTTTTATTTTTCTGTCCTATAAAAGTTCGAAATGTTATGAAAATATGTCGTGTTTGCATTAATCTCGGCCTGTGTATAAGAACTTTCACAATAATATAGTATATTGTAGGAGTACTAGCAAGATGCCCGTGCGTTGCACGGAAGATCAAGATCTTGTGGGAGAAAAGGATGAACGAGGGAAGGCCTTATCCGCACATGCACATTCACGCATTTCATATCTCCGGAAACCTACGAAAGGGTTAACGTAAATTGCCTCTCTCTCTCCTCCCCTAATTTTCATGGTGGTGGGCCCCTCCCTCGCCCCATTCTACAATCAACAGCTCACACGTTTCACATTATGTTAATTACATAACTGGGACTACATAGGTGTAGCATTACTCGTCCTTAAAAAACCCAACTAAGCCAACCTCCCAGCATATTGCGCGGGAAAAGACCCGGCCGCGCCATTTTAGTCGGGATTACCAGATTACTAGTAGTAGTATCGATGGATCGCGCGAAGCAACAAGTTTTTTTTGAGGGGGCGAAGCACCTACTTTAAAAGGAAAAAAGGCGGTACACTCACAGCACCCCTGTCGCGGTCGCATTGCACCCCACACACGTTCGGTCCTGCACACGGCTCACGCAAATGGAACGCGCTTCAGCTTGCCACTTCACTGACACGTGGGACTGCACTTGGAGAAACCGACCATGCACCAAACTCCCCCCGCCCACCGCGCGAAAATCATCCCCCACCCAATAATTCCCCCCAAATCCTAGATTCAACCGCCCTTCGGCCAACTAGCCAATAATATCCCC